>CM065731.1:23654721-23664721 GCA_033310375.1 Conus canariensis | reverse complement strand
TCTTTCCACCTGGCTGTGTCGAACGGAAATTGGAACAAGAGTCTGATGTCTTACACGCGGGGTCAATCATCCGTTTCGTTTTACACTATCCAAATGCCACACGTTGCTTGCTCACGTTGAATATTCAAGACACATCTGCTTCCCATCTGATTCTGTCTTTGTCTGATCATCCAACGTGTGCGTGGAGCTCTTTACAACTGCTGGCAGCGGCTGTGGAGGTGAGTTTAACCTCTTCTCGGCCAGATGGTCTCAAGGGCACGGCTTCTCAGAGCGAAGTCTGAAGTTTTGGTAGGGTAGCAAGATGTTTGGTCTTTGGCAGGTGTCTTGTGCTTGGTACTGGACGGGGGGTCTTCTCTCTTGTTCTGGTTTTCGTCCCAGACTGGAGTCTGAGTCCTGTCCTTTCTTCCAGCGAAGCTGATGTTCAGCACTTGGTTTTAGTTCCGTGTGAACCGTACGAACGGACGTCCGCTTCGTGGTGGTCGTCAGCTGGCCGTGGGCGCCGGTACTGTTCGCTTCTTCCATGCCCCAAAGGCCTCTTTTCTCAGGGCTACGAGGCAGCATTCTTCATGCTTGGGTGGCAGTGATCCTGCGCGGCGAAAGGCCGCCTCAAAAAAGGAGCAGGACAGACGTCGCTGGAGCGCTGCTCGATTCCCATTGGAGTCTTCACTGACTGCGGCCGAGAAGGCCATTTTTCAGTTCAACCCAGCATGCTTACCAGAAAACATGGTTTCTGAGGCCACGGTTATCACAAACAGACAGCGTTCCATCGCCAACAACCTACAATTCTAGGAGATGTCTCCCGGCGATACAGGATAGACCGGCCATCGCCCACAGTGGTTGGAAGGTTGACTGCGCCGCTTGATGTTAACCTCTCACATCAACATCCTGAGAGAGAGAGAGAGAGAGAGAGAGAGAGAGAGAGAGAGAGAGAGAGAGAGAGAGAAAATGTGCGAAGAGAGAGAGAGAGAGAGAGAGAGAGAGAGAGAGAGAGAGAGATCTGTTACCTCTCCCTCTGCACTCCCTAAAATGCCGCCTCGTAGTGAGTGCTTGCTGCAGACTTAAAGTCTGCTTTTCATACCGACAGGCTCCCTTTGGAGACAAAATCCTCACGACGGCACCATGCCGAGACCCGTCAAGAAAACCCTCCATTCACACTAAACTTCCATCAGACTCGTTTAGCGCTACCGTCTCACGGGGATCTAGGTAGACAGGTCTCTCTTCTCCACAAGGAACGATCAGAGCAAGACCGCCACCAAGCTACTCGTTACAGGAGATGCTGCACTGCAGCGGAGTCACGATGGTTTGATGTTTGATGGTGCTTGTGCCTGGCTTGAAACAAGAGAGAGAGAGAGAGAGAGAGAGAGAGAGAGAGAGAGAGAGAGAGAGAGAGAGAGAGAGAGAGAGAGAGTCCCGCGGTGGCGACATGATGGCAGCAAACGACTTCCGTTCATCTCTCGACGCCTGGCGACAATGTATGGCGACGCATGGGTGTCAGAAAACTGCGTCCCCATCGGTTGACGCTAGGTGCTCAGAGAACTGGTCATCGTGCGCGTGGTGGTTCGGGACTGAAGGGTGTCAGGTTCTTTTTGACGGGAGGTCACTACTGAGGAGTGTGGATTTGCGTTTTCAGTACACTTCTCTTGTGCTGGGAAATGGGTTACGCTTGTAATGGCACCATCATCTAAATTTTGCGTCCATGGTCAGCGTTGTTATAAATGCAGTCATCGTTGTGGCATCTCTTGCACTCTTACCTCCCCTTCTTTTGTATGCTGATACTCCTCATAACCCCCCCCCCACCCCCCAACCACCCCGACCCCCACCCCCACCCCCCTTCTCATTTGCTCCTCACAACTCTACTAGCTTGATATGCAAACAATACATATCCCCCCCCCCCCCCCCCCCCAAATAAAGAAAAAAAAAATCCCCATTCAACGCCTATCGTGTGCCGAGTTGGAGAAGATAAGTGATATGCTCGTTCTTCGTTTCATTGTCCTGAATGTTGTTGATCTTGCCTGGAGAAGACATAGGTCGAAACGCGTCGTGTTTTTTCTCCTGTCATTTGTTTATCAGTTTTGTCTGGCGGGTTAAGCGTAACTTTTCTTCAAGAAATGAAAAATCCCCTCCTCTACGTGTGTGTGCCACGAGTTCATTTGTGTGATACGAATAAAATTAGTTTCGATTTTAGTCTTATTGGCAACAACAACAATAACAACGATAATAATTATAGCAATGATGCCGATGATGATGATGATGATGATATGATGATGATGATGATGATGATGATGATGACAAGAAGAAGAAGAAGACTTATGATGAGGGTGATGATGATAATAAGAATAATAATAATGATAATAATGATGACGATGATGATGATGATAATAATAATGATAATAAGAATAATGATAATAATAATAATGATAATAATAATAATAATAAACAATAAAAATAATGATAGTAATAATAATGTAAAAACAAAAAAAGCATTGACCACGTCCACAAAGGAAACAAATGCAGCTCAGCATCGTTGCTCTGTAACGGCCTGTCTCTCTTTCTTCTGCTGTTCTGACACGACCGTAACAATCCGAATTGATGATGACGCCTCACTGTCCATGGGGCTTTGTGTTCTCTCCACCAGCATAGCTTTCCACACAAACACACACACACACACACACACACACACACACACACACACACACACACACACACACACACACACAATCCACTTAGGTGTTTGGTAACTTTGTAATAAAACATCAAGTCCCCCAAGCTGTAGTGTCTACGTATTCTAAAATGACACTACACACAAAGTCACGCTCATTTGCACCCTTCTGTCCATTTATCTGCGCCCCCCCCCCCCCTCTCTCTCTCTCTCCTCTCTCTCTCTCTCTCTCTGTCTCTCTCTGCTTTGATGATGATGATGATAATGATGATGATCATGATCATGATCATGATCATGATCATGATGATGGCGCCAATGGCGACGATGACGTCGACGAAGACCAATTACTTTAAAATCAGGTACATGACCAAAACTTACATCAGACACTCCAGCCACCCACACACACGCTCTCCCAAAAATCCATCCAATCTGATTCCGTTCCTCGGCAGTCCAAGGAGCATCATCTGTTCACACTCCCCTCTGAACCTGCTACGGATAAGGATTTGCAGCTTCAGGGACAGAGGTAGGAATACATTCAGAAAATATGAATCAATCACAGAGAAGGAGAAGGTTTCCATGCGTACATTTCTGACCTGCAAGTGTACAGCTTTGAACTCAAGGATCCTCTGCAGCGCAAATACCATCTGTAAATATACCACCTCTCTCCCCTCACCTCTTTCCCCTCCTTCCTCCCCTCCCCCCCCCCCCCCCCCCCCCCCCCCCCCATCCCTCTCTCTGGTATAAAATGTTCTATCACACGCAAACTTTTGAAGGAAGAAAACTTTCAGGGACACGGTAAGGATCGCATGCAACGCATCCTTGTCTGACCTGACCCCTGTGGCATCTCCGTAAATAATCCCACGCTACAGTAAACAGCGTATCTTACCATCAGGACGATTATGGTTTGTGTGGAAAGCAATTTACTGGGAGATGGGGTGAGGGGGGGGGGGTAGGATTCATGGGGGGGGGGGGGGAAGAGGGAGGAAACCGTCCTTAGGCTAAGGTGGTGCGATGAACATGTGCATTTTTTTTTTTTTTGCTTGCATTTCTGTCATCCAGCAGCCGTTTGCTTCATTCCAGGATTTGATGAGTCTGCGAGGCTATATTCTATCTGAATGTTTTCTTCAGGTCATAGATTGGTTGGAACGAATGGCTTCTCTAAAGTAAATATGGAATGGAAAGTAGTTCATCCGTGCTGTTTCTCTCTCTCTCTCTCTCTCTCTCTCTCTCTCTCTCTCTCTCTCTCTCTCTCTCTCTCTCTCTCTCTCTCTCACCCTGCCGTGTGTGTGTGTGTGTGCATGTATCGTGTGTGTGTGTGTGTGTGTGTGTGTGTGTGTGTGTGTGTGTGTGTGTGTGTGTGTGCGTGCGTTTTATTGTGTGTGTGTGTGCGCGCGCGCGCGCGTGCGTACGTATATTGTGTGTGCGTGCGTGCGTGCGTGCTGCCCGCGCGCGCACGTGTGGACAAGTCTGTGTTTACGTACAACACACTAATTCCCCTGGTACTCGAAATCCTCTTCGAGTTCCGTTACTTCACAGAACCCTCGTTCTCTCCCAACAACGAAGGATACCGACTACCAGATTCCACTTTTCACAGGGACAAAGTCCCTTTCCACCCCACCCCCACCCCCACCCCCACACCACCCCCATTTCTATCATCCAGCAGCCGTTTGCTTCATTCCAGGCTTTGATGAGTCTGCGAGGCTATATCTGTGAATGTTTTCTTCAGGTCGTAGATTGGTTGGAACGAATGGCTTCTCTAAAGTAAATATGGAATGGAAAGTAGTTCATCCGTGCTGTTTCTCTCTCTCTCTCTCTCTCTCTCTCTCTCTCTCTCTCTCTCTCTCTCTCTCTCTCTCTCTCTCTGCCGTGTGTGTGTGTGTGTGTGTGTGTGTGTGTGTGTGTGTGTGTGTGTGTGTGTGTGCGTGCGTTTATTGTGTGTGTGTGCGTGTCTGTGTGTGTGTGTGCGTGCGTGCGTATATTGTGTGTGGTGCGTGCGTGCGTGCGTGCGTGCGTGGTGTGTGTGTGTGTGTGTGTGTGTGTGTGTGTGCGTATGTATGTGTGTGTGTGTGTGCGCGTGCGTGCGTGTGTGTGTGCGTATGTGTGTGTGTGTGTGGTGGGTGCGTGCGTGCGTGCCTGCGTGCGCGCGCATGAGTAGACAAGTCTGGGTTAACGTACAACACACTAATTCCCCTTGTACTCGAAATCCTCTTCGAGTTCCTTGTCTTCACAGAACCCTCGTTCTCTCTCTCTCTCTCTCTCTCTCTCTCTTCTCTCTCTCTCTCTCTCTCTCTCTCTCTCTCTCTCTCTCTCTCTCTCTCTCTCTCTACAACAACAAAGGGATACCGACTACCAGATTCCATTTTTCACAGGGACAAAGTCCCTTTCGACCCCCACCCCCACCCCCACCCCCCACACCACCCCCATTTCCGGAGGAGAAGAGGCGTTGTAAGAGCACCATCGACAATCTCCGAAACTCCCTTTCACTACAAAGGGAGCTACTGGCGAATGACACAGGTGATGGTTAATGTGTTAGCTGTCGGGTTAAACACTGGTTTGTATTTTGGCGTGATTTCGATTTTTTTTTTTGTTTGCTTGTTACAAAGCGCCCTGATGGTACATTCCTCGGAAGAGGGGGGATGGGGGTGGAGGTGGGGATGATGGAGAAATAAGGCAAAATCGAAAGACCCGACTAGTGTGAGGTAGGTATATATGTTTGTGTGGTAGACAGGTTGTATGGAGGGGGGAGGGGAGGGGGGGGGGGTGGGCAGGGGAGGAGGGCGAAGGAGAAAGGGAGAGTGTGCGAACCATGTGAAACTCTCTCTGTCTTTGTCTCTGTCTGTCTGACTGTCTGACTGTCTGTTTGTCTGTCTGTCTGTCTGTCTGTCTGTCTGTCTCTCTCTCTCTCTCTCTCTCTCTCTCTCTCTCTCTCTCTCTCTCTCTCTCTCTCTCTCACTTCACACACGCAAATGCAGTTGTGTCCGTGTTAGTGAGTGTGTGTGTGTGTGTGTGTGTGTGTGTAAGCACACATGTACTCACACACACGCGCGCATGTATGCACGCGCGCATGCAGGCACATCACACACACACACACACCACACACACACACACACACACACACACACACACACACACACACACACGTATGCTTACACGCACACATGTACGCACTCACACAGAGAGAAAGAGAGACAGAGAGAGAGACAGAGAGAGAGTGTGTGTTTTATGTTCTGGGCCTACATCTTTAGTGATTCTGTACCGAGTGTCTCAAAGAAGTGCGTATTTCAAGTTTTAGTACGTATGGTTGAGTTTTAGTCGGGATTTTGTTGATGAGGAGCGTAATGCTTCAGTTTATTGTCTTCTGGGGAAAAGTCAACAGTGGCGTGGTTCCTGCCATGATGTTTGTTAAAAAAATAAACAAAATAAAAAAAATGCCAGCATAGGGAGGCCACACAGTGTCTTCTGAACATATTGACGATTTGATTCGTGGGTTTCATGGATTGTGAACGATGGTCGTAGATGATTTATTTACAATGCAGCAGTTTATCATATTCGTGTTAGGGTCGCCCCGTTAGAGCCAGTAGGGACAACCATTTGTTCCTCCGAGACTAATTGAGCCCAGTACGGTTTAATTCTCTTCATTTTTGTCTGTAAAACTCTTTCCCGCTTGCACGCAGATAAGCTTCTAGGCCCAGAGTGTGCTGACACCTATGACATTAGCCCCTGTCGTTGTGTTGTGTTCCTGCAGAAATGTCAGGGGGAGGGGGGGAGGGGGGGGGGGGCAGACGTAACAGGATAATGTCAACACGTCTCATTCAGTATCAGAGTTCTAATCATCGGCAGTTTGGCTGTGATCAGTCTTCTGACATTTCTAGAACACAGGGCAACGTGCAGAGTGTAGTTTTCATGTGGGCTTCATTCACAGATTACTTTATTGTTGTTGTTGTTGTTTTCTTTTACAGAGGACGAAGATAAATAAGTTATATATTTATGTAAAACGGTGGTGCTCAACAGCGCAGCGGAGCATGCTTGGTTTTAGAACTTCGTTTTAACCATCTCGTGTGAAAGGCGCTTTTGTTGGGCTGTGTCTTCTGTTCTGTTTTGTTTTTTTTTTATCACAGATTTCCGGTATCTTATCACGTCATAAGGGAAACAAGGCTTCTTAGGTGTACTTGCAGGGTTTGTCGCTATAAACGGTTATCCAGGCCCAGGTAACAAAAAAAAAGTGACCAAAGATTTTCTGGCCAGCTGTGTCAACCTGATGCGAGTAGAAGACGTAATATTTCATTGGTGGTCTTTCTGGCGTGTCGTTGAAGAGAGACCTATTGTATGAACCGGCTGCCAGTGACACTCCTCATTCATGAATGTACACACACACACACGCGCGCGCGCGCGCGCGCGAACGCACGCATGCACATACGCACGCCACACACACACACACACACACACACACACACACACACACACACACACACACACACACGCACGCACGCACGCACGCACGCACGCACGCACACACACACACACACACACACACACACACACACACACACACACACGCACACACGCACGCACGCACGCACGCACGCACACACACACACATTTTTTTTTACCCTTACACACACGCATACGCATACACTGAAGTCCCATTCCTATCCCCATCTTCATCCTCCCCTCCCGCCACCTCCCTCCTGCCCGCTTCCTCCCTCTCCATCTACACCTACACAGACGCATATACACAATTTTTAAAACTGCATTTAGTGGGGATTACATTGCTCACCTGACTCCAATCAGATTTGCATCAGCAAACAAACAACCGTATAACCTATAGCCACATTATTTTTTTGTGTGTCAAACAACGTGAAGTTTCACTCCTTCAGCTTTCATCTTTAACCTGTATGACAACTGCTCTGCAGACGGCTCGGGGAAACTTTGAGCGCTGTCAAAACTCAGGGGAGATAAGCCACGTTCTGCACTAAAGGAAAACGGTACACTACTACGCGTACGTTTACGTGAAATTCCTGACATAATGCATAATCTATTGAAAGACTTCAGAGTTACAGGTCTGGGCCATGCTCCGGACATTCCGCTTCATTTTTGCCTCCATTTTATGAGAAGGTAAGAACTATAAAAACAAACAAACGAACAAGCAAGCAAACAAACAAAAAAGTAAAACGAACAAGCAAGCAAAGAAACAGAAAAAGTAAAACGAAACAAATTCGAACGCAACAAAAATACATAAAAAGCCATGTGTGCAAACAGACGCTGCAGAATGGGTTTATTTAGTTACACTGTGTACATTTTCACAACCTAGTCACCAAATTATAGCTAAAAAGCGGGCTACCTGTAAACACAGCAGGAGAAAAAAAAAGTGTGTAACGACACGATTGAACAAAACTTGAATAGTGGGCCACACAGGCGAAAGTGCCATGGACGATAGTATAGCGCCAAGACGCAACGTCATGGAGTACGATAGAAGGAAGGGGGGGGGGGGGGTGCTCGTACAGAATATCCACAAGGAGGGGAGAGAATTCATACTGAAAAAAACCATGGCATTCTCACTGCGACCCCCTCCCCCTCCCCCCACCCCCCAACACACACACACACACACACACACTTTCTCCTCTCTCTCTCTCTCTCTCTCTCTCTCTCTCTCTCTCTCTCTCTCTCTCTCTCTCAATTACACTCTCACTCTCACTAAAGCAGTAAGCGTGAAAACAGCAACAAGAGTTGAAGAGCATTGTAGTCGTTCGACGGAAAGGAGAAAAAAAATTCAAAAGAAAACGAAACAAAGAAAAGATGGGAAAGGAATATCTGCACATGGTTTGACGTGAATCGGTCTTTGATTTTCTCCGAACACTGCCACATGTTCTTCTGGATACAACCTGCACGTAATAATGATGATAATCATAATCATAATAATCATAATCGTAATAACAAAAGTAATAATGATATACTAATAACAACAACAACAACAACAGCAGCGGCAGCAGCAAAAACAATAGCAACACAAACAACAACAACAACAATATAATAACATGATAATGATAATAATGATGACGATGATAATAATGATAATAATGATGATGATGAGAAGAAAGAAGAAAAAGAAGAAGAAGAAGAAGAAGAAAATAAAATAATAAAGTAATACTGATGATAATTATGGTAATGGTGATGATGATGACAATAATAATATAAATATAATGATAATAATAATGATGATAATAAACGATGATCATGATCATCATCACCATCATCATCATCGTCATCATAAGCCAAGGAACCGAGGAGCAAATTAGCCAATGCAAAATGAAAAACACAAATCCCAACGTGGCTTTCTAGAGCTGTTTACTAGCCCCCCAAAGCAGTGGCGTCTATTAATCTTATGTCGATTGAGCGACTAGGACGGCATCGAATATTACTCTCTACCCCAATGTCAGCAATATCAATTTTCTTTCTTGGAACTGCGTCATCGGGCCTCCACCCATAAATCCCGTTCCATGAATAAATAGAGTTCTTGTATTCTTGATTTCGTCATCGCTGCTGCTGCTGTTCTCTTGTCGTTGTTGCTGTTGACGATGATGATTGTTATGGTTACGTTTATGTGGTGTCACGTCGTCGTCGTTGTTGTTGTTGTTGTTTTGTGTCGCAGTGTTGGTTTATACTGCGCCCTTCTTAAACCTCCTTAGGTAATTCGAAGTTGTCACACATTTTTGACTTTGTATCGTTCATAGAATTGAAAATGATAACACTGAAAAAATGGCATTTTCTGAAAAGTACATTTTTAATACATTAATTTTGTGTCTATGCTCTGAGGTAAGTTATACGACTTATGTATAGGTTTATCATGCACCATTCCCTAGATAAGCATCAAAATTGTCACAGATGAGAAATTGATATCAGACAGTTGCAAGTGGGTAGGCGTTATTTCTAGTTCTTTTTCCTTTTCTTGATAATCTGAACAAGTGGGGACTACATTTTGTTGTCAAGTAATCGGGCTGATAATCCATTTTTTCAGGATGTATTATGTAAGACAGTAGGCAATGAAATTGTGACTTAAACTTTAAATTACCGTCTGGTAGAACCAAGGATATGCAGAAATAAAATGAAGTGGGAGACAAACTAATCACACACAAATTGATTAGAAAATGTAAGATTTTGTCTTAGTTCCTGTAAAAAAAAGCGTCCTTTCAACTCGCTGGAATGTTAAGCAAACTCATTTTGTTTGTACCAGTTTCACTGCACACTATGGCTAAGAATCATTAATCAAACAGTACGTAAGAAGAGTTAATCACCTGGCAGGTAATAGAAGTCCTAGTAGTGTGACGACAGCTTTGAATACTA
>CM065731.1:23644721-23647221 GCA_033310375.1 Conus canariensis | reverse complement strand
AATATATGAGTATATGTTACTTCTTGTCACTTAACATAATGCGTATTCGTGTCTCTTTGTCTATTGTCTGGCTGTCTATCGATGTATCTGTCAGTCTGTGTATTTATCCGTCTGCTTAACAATCTATCTATCTATCTAATTACCTATCTATCTATCTATCTATCTATCTATCTATCTATCTATCTAATTACCTATCTATCTATCTATCTATCTATGTGTCTGTCTTCCTGTCTGTCTATCAATCAATTAATTAGTCAATCAATCAGTCAGTCTGCCGGCCTGTCTGTCTGTCTCTGTCTGTGTATCTGTTTGTCTCTGTTAGCAAACAACGAAGCAAATCGAGTTTGTCCAAAAAAAAGGGCAGTAAAAAAAAATCAAATAATAAAGAAACACGCAAGGGGGTAAAAACTTAATTTCATTTTTCAAATGTCAGCATCAGAACACAATCCTTTCCATCATCTCACTAAGCCATGCAAATGCCCCCCACCCCTCCCCCATCCCTTCTTCTTCCCCACTCATACATTCTGTCCTCCCTCCACCATCATTCAAAGCAGCCCCTTCATCATTTCCCTTCGTTGACGTCCTCCCCCCCACCCACCCCCCCCCCCCCCCACCCTCTCTCCCTCTTCAAGCCACCCACGCCATTCTTCCTCCTGTCCTCAAGCCCATATCCTCCACATCACCCACCCATCCACCCTCTACCCCCCTCCCTCCCCCCCACCACCACTCCCCCTCCCCTTTTTCCCCACACTGTCAAATTTGTCTTAAAAGAGCACCTCAATTACTGGTATTTTTGCACGGTACAAAAGACAAGACGTTCTTCCACGCGCTCTTCAGACTGAAGAGGGGGCAACACTGTGTGTCGGTGGTCCCGTTTTGTTGCAGACCTGCTGACACGAAGAGATGTGGACAACAGCCACCCAATGGGAGCCCGTTTTCGCTCCGGCGTTTCCACACCTTCCTCTCCGGTTTTTTTTTTTCCCCGACAGGCACCCCACCCTCCCCCCCCCCCCCCCCCCCCCCCCATGCCTGTTTCTGTCTCTTTGTCTGTTTCTGTCTGTCTGTCTGTTTCTGTCTGTCTGTCTGTCTCTGTCTTTATCTCTCTCTTTCGCTCTCTCTCTCTCTCTCTTTTCTCTCTCTCTCTCTCTCTCTTTCTGTGTGCGTGTGCGCGTGCGCGCGCGCGCGCGCGCGGTGTGTGTGTGTTTGTCTCTCTGTCCCTCTCTTTCGTCTCCTCTTTTCTCTCTCTCCTCTCCTCTCTCTCTCTCTCATCTCTCTCTCTCCTCTCTCCTCTCTCTCTCTCTGCTTCTCTCTGTGTCTCTACTTCTGTCTCAGTCTCTGTCTCTCTCTCTCTTGTCTCTCTCTCTCTCTCTCTGTCTCTCTTTCTCTTTCTCTTTCTGTCGCTCTCCTCTCTTTTTTTTTCTTTCTGTCTGCCTGTCTCTCTCTCTTTCTCTTTCTCTCTCCTCCCTCTTTCTCTCTCTCTCTTTCTGTCTGTCTCTCTCTTTCTCTTTCTGTCTCTCTGTCTCTCTGTCTCTCTCTCTCTCTCCTCTTTCTCTCTCTCTCTCTGCATCCCTTCCTCGCCCCTTCCCACCACTGATTCACCTTTTCTTTTTTCCCATCCTCTCACTGTCACACTTTGTGTATGTGTCTATGAGTCTGTCTGTTTGTCTGTCTGCCTGCCTCTCTGTCCTCTCTCTCTCTCCCTCCTTCTTTCTCTCGCTCTCTCTGTCTCTGTCTCTGTCGGTCTGTCTCTCTGTCTCCTGTCTCTCTTCTCTCTCTCTCTGTCTCTGTCTGTCTGCTTTCTCCTTCTCTCTCTCCTCTCTCTCTCTCTCCTCTCTCTCTCTCTCTCTCTCTCTCCTCTCTCCTCTCTCCTCTCTCTCACAGCACATACATCCGTTATTATTTCCGAACATTTTTTGTGATGTCGTAATTGCATGTGTTAGAAGCAAGTCGCAGAAAACGAGAGAGAGAGAGAGAGAGAGAGAGAGAGAAGAGAGAGAGACAGACAGACGACAGACAGACAGACAGACAGACAGACAAGAGAGACAGAGAGAAACAGAGACAGACACAGAGAGACAGAGACAGAGAAGGACTTAGAGAGAAACAGACAGACAGACGGACAGAGACAGAGAGAGAAAGACAGAGAGGCAAACAACGGACAGAGACAGACAGAGGAGAGAGAGAGAGAGAGAGAGAGAGAGAGAGAGAAAAGAGAGATGGCTCGGAGTGCTGTCTTTCTGAACTTTCGAACTTAAACTACAGGTAAACAAATCTTTCTGCTGCTGAACGGTTCTGCCTACATCCAAAAATCGCCGATGTTTGCTCTCTAGTTTTTCAGTTATTTGTTTGGTATGCCTAAGCAAGAAATAAGTCCCCTCAGATACTTCACTGTCTATAGTCGTTGTCGTTGTTATTGATGCTTTTTGCTGTTCTGGTTATGACTGCTGCTGCTCTTCTTCTTCTTCTTCTTTTCTTCTTCTTCTTTCTTCTCCTTCTTCTTCTC
>CM065731.1:23637221-23639721 GCA_033310375.1 Conus canariensis | reverse complement strand
CACCTCCTCTTCAACCCACTCACGCCTTTCCACATACCGATTAGCAACCGCTCTCCTCTCTCTCTCTCCCACTCCGTCCTTGCGCTGTCAGAATTGTCGTCAAAGAGCACTACAGTTACTTTATTTTTGCAGGGAACATAAGGCAGACTCTCATGTTCACTCTCTCCAAACGCTACGAAGGCAAGCTGTCCTGCGGTCCCTGTCTTACTGCAGAGCTGACAACATTCAGAAGCTGTTGACAACAGCCTTTTGAAGGCCAGCTTTTCTTGCCTCGTGTTTCCGCACTCTCTCCCCTGTCTAGAATCTCTCTCTCTCTCTCTCTCTCTCTCTCTCTCTCTCTCTCTCTCTCTCTCTCTCTCCTCTCTCTCTCTTCTCTCTCTCTCTCTCTCAACGCCCGTCTCCACCACTGATTCGCCCTTTCTGTTTACCATTCTCTCACTGTCTCTGTTTGTGTGTCTGTCTCCTTCTCTCTTTCTCTTTCTCTCTGTCTCTGTCTCTCTCTGTCTCTGTCTCTGTCTCTCTCTTTCTCTCTCTCTCTCTCTCTCTCTCTCTCTCTCTCTCTCTCTCTCTCTCCTCTCTCTCTCTCACGCTCGCATGCTCATTTCTGAATCCTCGTCATCATCGTCGTCGACGTCATTGCCATCCTTATCATCATCATCATCATCATCATCATCATCAACATCAACATCATCATCATCATCATCATCATCATCAACATCATCATCATCATCATCATCATCATCAACATAAACATTGCCAACTTCACCGTCATCATTATCAACACCTTCTAGGTCTTCTTGTTTCTTCTCCTCCTCCTCCTCTTCTTCTTCTTCTTCTTCTTCTTCTTCTTCTCTTCTTCTTCTTCTTCTTCTTCTCTATCGAAGTTCCTCTCCTTCAGCTTTTTTTTTCAGCTCAACACATCATAACTTGTCGCCTTCCTTTTCTCTCTGTACTTCATTGCTATTTTTTTTTTTTTTTTTTTTTTTACATTGATCACTTTCTTTCTTGTCACCATCGTCTTGTTCTTCTCTCACGTTTTCTTCTTCTTCTTTATTTACTTCGCTTTCAATTCACCCACTTCCACTTCCAACCTTAATACTTCTTTCACTCAAAACCTGTTAAATGCGTCGTGATTCGTATCTCTGGGAAGCAGTTGAGGCAAATTCAATTCAAATTCGATGTGGTCATTGTGCGTTCATTATGGCGGGTCCTTCAGTTCCGCCTGTGGACTTTGTCCCGGCCGTCCAACAGATTGCTGACATCTTGATATAGCTAGCTGCGGGGAGAGCCCTTTCATCTCCAACCGTCCCCTGTTTGTCTGGCTTTTCCCCCAACTGATTATTTGGGGTTTTCCGTTCAGCTGTACTGTTGATACGTCTCTCTCCTCTCTCTCTCTCTCTCTCTCCTCTCTCTCTCCTCTCTCTCTCTCTCTCTCTCTCTGCTGTGTGTGTGTGTGGTGTGTGTGTGTGGTTGTGTGTGTGTGTATGTGTGTGTGTGTGTATGTGTGTGTGGTGTGTGTGTGTGTGTGTGTGTTGTGTGTGTGTGTGTGTGTGTGCTCTGGAGATTGATCCCCAAATCCACACCCACCCCTCCTCACTCGTCACCGGACTTCATTATTTATTTTCATAACTAACACCATGGCCACATCTAGAGTTAGCCTTCTGATCATTTCTCGCCCTTACAACTGAAAAGGATGAGACTGTGTCAGCACATGTATCACTTCACATCGGCCATATTGGTGTACACCTTAGCTTCTCTCTGTGGCTGACGAGCATCAGCCTTTTGATATTCGTCGTTGCCTCAAAGATGACTCTCAAGGTCAGAAATGATGCTCCACCTCTTCAAATCAGTCTTTTGGCAAGCTGGACCTTACAGCTGGTGTCGCCATTTGTGTCCACAATCACTTCCACAAGATGTACGAATTCTTCCCTCAAGGATTCAGTAAATTGCCTGCAAACATTTTTGCTTGGAGTGCATGGCTGCATGATACACGACCAGATTTCTGGCAGCTGATGATTCTGCTGCAGCTGTGTTTTGCAGCTAATGACCACTCTTTTTAGTCCTGCAAAGCTGCCAAACAGTACAAACTGTTGTCACAAAGCATTTGAATTTGTTCCAAATAAAACTCGGAACGTGGCTGCTCCCTCAATCGTCGGATTATCCACAAAGACAGGTTGGTCACAAAACACAAACAAAAAACAAACAAACAAGCTTCTGTCTAGGTTCAGGCCTACTCACCCATCTTGTGTCTGTTATCTCACCCGCCTTTTCTTCCCTCATGGGCTTACTGGAGGGGGCCGTGAGGTGGGGGGTGGGCGGGTAGGAGCTGGTTTTTTATGAGGAAGCCAAGGTGATCAGCCGTCAAGATGCTTCCTACGCGCTTTCAGGCTGGATATCTTCCTGGTTCCTTTCACAAAGGTGGTTCATATTGCTTGAGTCTATATAATATTTGTGTTGTTTGTTTCTTGTATATCTGGTTATTCCTATTTTCTATATTTTA
>CM065731.1:23622221-23624721 GCA_033310375.1 Conus canariensis | reverse complement strand
CATTGTGTTATGTATTAGGAATGTTGTATGATGCATGTATGAATACCCCTTCAGTATGGGGCTGTGGCCTTAAACTGAATAAAACATTCGCATTCGCATTCGCATTCTCTCTCTCTCTCTCTCTCTCTCTCTCTCTCTCTCTCTCTCTCTCCTCTCTCTCTTCTCTCTCTCTCTCTCTCTTCAAATAGCTATTACCGTACCATACTTCAGCTGATTGAAGAATCTAGATCTCCATTTTTTTTGTAACTCTCGTCTTTTCTAGAATCCAGTTCGTCATTATTTGTTAATTTTAAAATCATCATTCTTCTCCACCTCCTTCTTTCCACGTACCTCCTCTACCTCCTCCTCCTCCTCCTTCTTCTCATCCTCCTCTCCCCCTCCACCCTCTCCATCGTCCTCCTCCCCCTTTCTCCTCCTCCTCCTCTCCTCACTTCCTCCTCTTTCTCCTCCTCTTTCTCCTCCTCTTCCTCCCCCCTCCACCCCCCCCCCCCATCTCCTTCTCCTCCCCCGGCTCCTCCTTTTTCATGTTCTTCACACTCCGTTTCTCCATCACCTCGTTTTGCTTTGTTTTATTTTGTTGTGTCTTACTTTGTTTTGTCTTCTACTCCTTCCCCTCTCTCTCTCTCTCTCTCTCTCTCTCCTCTCTCTCTCTCTCTCTCTCTCTCTCTCTCTCTCTCTCTCTCTGTCTTCTTCCTCCTCCTGCACCTCCTCTTTTTCATCCTTATTATTACCTTTACTTCTTCTTTCTCCTCCTTCTCTTCTTCTTCTTCTTCTTCTTCTGCTTTATGTTTCCTCTCCCTCCCCCTCCTTCTCTTTCTTATCCTCCTCCTTCTCCGCCTCCTCTTCCTCCTCCTACTGCTACTACTACTACTACTACTACTGCTGCTGTTGCTACTACTACTGCTGCTGCTGCTGCTGCCGCTGCTGCTGTTGCTACTGCTATCACTACTTCTGCTACTACAACTAACTCTACTTCCACTAATCCTACTACCACTACTACAACTACTACTACTCTGCTGCTACCACCACCACCACCACCACCACCACGACCACCACTACTACTACTACTACTACCACTACTACTACTACTACCACTACTACTACTACTACTACTACTACTACTATTACTACTACTACTACTACTACTACTACCACTAGTATTAGTACTACTGCTTCTTCTTCTTCTTCTTCTTCTTCTTCTTCTTCCTCCCCAACTTTTTCAGCTCCACATTCTCCAACTCTGTGTCTTCTTCCATGTTTTCAATCATCATTTTATTCACCTACTTCCTTTCCTTCCCTTTTTTTTCACCATGACGATGATGATCATCATCAACTTCTTCATCTTCTTCCTCCTCCTCCTCTTCTTCTTCTTCTTCTTTCTTCTTCTTCTTCTTCTTCTTCTTCTTCTTCTTCTTCTTCTTCCTTCAACACTCTTAACAAATCACCCGGCTTCTGCACCCAGCGTTTGTGTTTTTTTCACCATCAGCCTTTCCAAAAACGCGTCGTGATTCGCACCCGCTGGCAGCGATTCGGGCAAATTCAATTCAACTACGGGAGTGTTCGTTTGTTCGTTTGCGCGTTCATTGTAGTTTCGTCCACCAGGTTCCTCTTCCGGAGCTTGTCCTGGCCATCCCGACAAATGGCTCACATCTTGACAAGTCTAGCGGCGGGGGAGGGGAATCCTCTCGTTCTAAATCGCCCTAGTACGTATCCGTGTGGCTCCCCCTACCCCCCCTCCCCTTCCCCCTCCCCCCCCCCCTTCCACTGATTAGTTTGGGTTTTATCTTCTCGCCATACTGGTGACACCTATGACTGTGTCTCTGTCTCTCTCTGTGTCTGTCTCCCTGTCTCTCTGTCTCTGTGTTTCTCTCTCTCTCCTCTCTCTCTCTCTCTCTCTCTCTCTCTCTCTCTCTCTCTCTCTCTCCCTGCTTCTCTGTCTTTCTGTTTTTGTCTTCCTCTCTCTCTCTCTCTCTCTCTCTCTCTCCCCTCTCTCTCTCTCTCCTTCTCACTCTCTCTCTCTCTCTCTCCCTCTCTCTCTCTCTCTCTCTCTCTCTCTCTCTCTCTCTCTTTCATTCACAGACCTGTTCCTTGGTTTGAATGTTTTCATGTTAATATGCATAGATATGTGCACGCACACACGCACACACACTACACACACACACACAACACACACACACACACACACACACACACACACACACACACACACACACACACACACACACACAGAGCACTTAGCATCTCTTTACAAGACTGCTTTCCATTGTCCATCACAAAGGTCAAGTGATGCTGTGACACATCTTTTATTAAAGAGCGGCTGGGAAAAATGGACATTTTGGGAACAGACCACTGTAAAGCAATTTTCCAAGTGCTTTGAAACATCCACACTTTAAAAAATGCCAGTCATGCCACAATTGCCAGAGTCCGTGGAATGCCCACACACGCAGGCACGCACGCACTCACACGCGCGCGCGCGTGCGTGTGTATGTATATATATAAT
>CM065731.1:23609721-23612221 GCA_033310375.1 Conus canariensis | reverse complement strand
TGTCTCTGTCTCTGTCTCTCTGTCTCTGTCTCTCTTCTCTCTCTCTCTCTCTCTCTCTCTCTCTCTCTCTCTCTCTCCTCTCTCTCTCTCTCCTCCAACTTTTCCCCATCTCTCAGCATTCGATGCTGCGGCTAAAAAATCTTCCTGGGAACAAAATACTCTGTTAAAGGGCAATTTGACATGGCATAGCGAGTGATAAGACAAGATGTATAACTGAATAGGAAAAGTAGTCACCAAAGATTCTCTGGTGTTTAAGTCAGGATTTTATATCTTCAGGATATTATTCTAGTATTCAATGTGACCGATGAAATGTCCAGACAGCCAAAGACCAGGTATTGATTCCCTCACATTTCCCCATATTTGTAATAGTCACTTTCAAGACTCCTCTCCTCTCTCTTCTCCTCTCTCTCTCTCTCTCTCTTCTCTCTCTCTCTCTCTCTCGTCCCTCCCTCCACTCTCCCTCTCTTCCTTCTCTCTCTCCTCCCTCTTTCTAATTCTCTCTCCCCTCCTCCCTCTCTTTCTTCTCTCTCTCCTCCCTCCTTTCTCTTTTTTGTCCTCCCCCTCCCTCCTCTCTCTCTTTACCTCTCTCTCTCTCTCCCATCTCTCCTCTCTCTCTCTCTTCTCTCTTCCTCTCCTCTCTTCCTTTCTCTCTCCTCCTCACTCCCTCCCCTTTCTCTCCCCTCCTCCTCTCTTCTTATCTCTCTCTCCCTCCCCTCTCTTCTCCCCTCCCTCCTTTCTCTCTCTTCTTCTCTCTCCTCCTCCTCCTCTTCTACCTTTCTCTCTCTCTCTCTTCTACTCTCTCCTCTCTCCTCTCTCCTCCCCTCTTCTCTCTCTCTCTCTCTCTACCTGAGTGGCTTCCCTTGCTTGGCTACCGGCAAGAAGCATTTCAACGAAGCTCTGACCATTTGTTTTCCGTTGGCAAGAAAATAAGTGACAATGCCAGTCATCGTATGTTTCCAACGACTCTGGAGTGTGTGCTAAACACTTTGTTACAAGAACTGTCGCTATCGTCATTGAAAATTGAAGGAAGGGGAGCACAGACTGTCGTGGTGTTGCGTTTAAAACAGCCGCCAACTCAATCCGCCGCCGTGCTCACTTGCCAAGACAACACTGTCGTCTTTCGTCGACAATGTCCGTCACAGATTTCCAGGGGCAGGCGACGGGCCGAGGAGCACAGATTATGATAGAAGACAGGTTCTTCCTCATCTCTCTCTGGCTTAATTCTTCCTACTCTCCCAAGTTTTGTTTTACGACACGGGAAATAACAATGGGTCGGACATTATACACGACGACATTTCTGCGTGTGTTGAGAGCTGTGCGCTTCAGACAGATATAGATCAACGGTACTACCTATCGCCTGCCGCCGCAAGTGACATTCACTTGCAGGTTGTGAAAATCAGTGATGACTGTGACAATTTCGAAACCGAGTCAGAGGAATACAACACCACTGAGACGATGACGTTAGAAAATGACACGCAGTCGGTTACACAAGGGGGAGCACGACGACATCCTGACTTTCCATCCGCAGGAGTCTGACGCAAAGAAAGACACAGGCAACAGCACAACGGATGTCCCTGGATCAGATGACACCTCACAATTGAACATATGTGACTCTTTACCACGCAATTACGAAGTGTTTTGAAGACACCTTAAAGAAAATGGACAGCTTTATCAATACCCTCAGACCAGAGAAAAAAAAAAGACAGATGTGACACCAGTGCTGGTTACAAAGGAAATCTTGGTTTAGAAGCAACCTAACTATGACGGAGTTTCTTGTTAAACTGTTCAGACATCAGTGAGGTTGGAAAGGAAATCATGCTGAAAATGTGGCCTACTCACTATGCATTTTAGACTTGTGGTCAAAGTTCTTGTTGCAAAGGAACTCGTGGTCTTTATGTGATGTAAACTGTAAAGTCTGTTATCATTATTTGAACGTGTTATGATCATGGTGCAAAAGTTCGTGTAAACTGTTGACTGCAAAGCTGTTGTTATTGTGCTTTAGCAGACTGATGATGAAATTAACTGTATTTGCTTGGTGTGGCTTCCGTGTCATGATGACCTAACATATTTGAATTTGATTGTATCTGTTGGTGTTGTTCAGCTATCCATCGCCCTACCCCCTCGTTGTGCCCATGTGAATGGGCGCAAAGCCTAACTCATTAAATCTTTCGTATTCGTTTTCGTGTTCCCTCTTGCCTATTTTCTCTCGTCACGTGTGTTTCAATAATGCACCTACCATGCCAGTAGTCTTCATTTCACCAGCTGTCTCATGTCTCTAATGTCTCCTCAACACTCTCTTCACCTGCCACTATCGCCTTCACCTCATCTCCATCATCAACAAGTTGTGGCGCTCGTTTCCCATGTGTTTTTAATGAATGGTCAGTGCCCAAGGGGGGAAATGAAATTCAAATTCCCGCTGTGCTGGTCGTTAGCACGCCCGACCTTCCGTCCTCATCCAGATGACATTAGGCCCATCAACTTGCTTCCACCCTGGCATGTC
>CM065731.1:23602221-23604721 GCA_033310375.1 Conus canariensis | reverse complement strand
CAAACGGCCGACAAGTGCGATCTTTCCGTCTGTCTGATAACAATTTTAAACACGCTATGACAACCCTTATGACACGTGGCAAAGGCTAACGCCTTATCAACGTTAGTTCAAATCTGATAAAGACACTAGATTTCTATAAGTAAAGACGGACCGACACACAGACACACATACTCTCTCTCTCTCTCTCTCTCTCTCTCTCTCTCTCTCTCTCTCTCCCATACACACACACACAATACACAAACAGATACACACACATCCGCTCGCATGAGTGCTCACCTAAACATACGCACACTCAAACTCAGAATCACATCGAATTCAACGAGTGAGAGAGAGAAAGAGAAAAAGAGAGATTGAAAGAAAGAGAGACACAGACACAGAGAGAGAGAGACAGAGAGAGAGAGAGAGAGAGAGAGAGAGAGAGAGAGAGAGAGAGAGAGAGAGAAAATTTTGATTTTTTTTTGAGAATGTGTCGTTTGATGAATATGGCACCGTCACGTTTCCTCACCCGGAGTGAGAAAACGTGACGAGTGAGAAAACGTGACGATACACCCGTCACGTTTTCTCACCAGGTGAGAAAACGTGACGGGTTTGATCCTCCTTTCTGCAAGGTCCAAAACACCGGAGCGAGTATGTGAGCAAATTCTCACTATACACTTCAGCCTTGTAGCCGACGCTTCGAATGTTGAAATGAAACCAGCCCTGTAGCCTGTACTTTGAATATTGAAAACCAGTTCCTCACATCATGTCTCTCTGTGCATTCGGAACTAGTAAGTCGTAAGACCTCCCGAACACGTGCGACCTTTAGAAGCTTGCTGCCTTGTTAAGCTTCTAAGTGAGGCCTGTCCCGCAAGATTGAGGGCAGAGTATTCAAAGTGTAGAATCGTATTGTTTCCTGTCGACAGCCTCAGAAGCGTGCACACAAAGATCTTGTTGGACTTACTTCCTTTCCTACTCTTTGACAAGATGAACCACGTCTTTGCTGATTCAGAATCGCTTGTAACATTAATCATCCAAACTATCTATGAGTTCGGAAACGTTCAACGGAATGCACCACGAGAATCGCTTATAACGTTTATCACTCAAACCATTTATGAGTTCAGAAAAGTTCAACGAAATGCACCACGAGAATCGCTTATAACATTAATCATTCAGACTATTTATGAGTTCAGAAACGTTCCACGAAATGCACCACACTTGCATGAGGTGAAACGCCTCCGCCTGCCCAAAACCATTCGAGTGAAAGAATTCGGTAAAGAGTTTCTGGTCTACTGTATGTGACAGTGACAGACCGGCCCGACAGGCTTGAGATTGATAGTGGTGCAGCTATAAGTGTGTTTAATGTGACTGCACTGCGAAACTCCGTGTCAAGTATTCAGGCTGCCAGACCGCAAGCAAAACGCGAAATAGAGTTACCCTCGAACGGCACAAGGGAGAGCGCAGATCCCTGTCAACGTCGAATGGATCTTGGATTCACCCTTTGAATCATGGATGAGTAAACAATGTTTTCCTTCAGGGGGGACGTAATCGCTGATACAGAGTAGATGAGTTATTCAACATATCTTTTGTAACAGGACACACAAAAATACAAAATAATAACAAAATCTTAATTACTGGACAGTTTCAACATTCGGTGAAAGTATATTACTTCGTGGGTGAGCATCAGTTCATAATGGTATGTTCACTACGTTCATGTTTTGTGGAAATTTTGTTATGATCATGCTGAAAGATCAGTCGGACTTCTGATCCGGATCGGACCACGAATCTTCACTTCAATGGGTCAGTCCATGGGTGATCTTCCTTATGTTCAGTGAGTTTCGCCGTGATCTTCCTTATGTTCAGTGAGTTTCGCCGTGATCTTCCTTATGTTCAGTGAGTTTCGCCGAAATAGATTTTGTAGTTTCCGCGCAGTACAATTTGTAATGGTATTGCTGAACCATACCCCCCCCCCCCACCCACCCACCCACCCACCCACCCTCCACCCCCACTCCCCACCCCTCTTTTTCTTTAAATCCGGATCTGCGTTTTGATTCTGTACTGAAATCCTGTGAATTTGTTCTTGAACCACGACCGATCTTAAGATTAATTAATAAGCTTTAAAACTTGAAGATGTTTTCGCGTGATCTTGCAACGGACGAGCGGACAAGCAAACGATCAAAACAGCGTAAAAGAACACCGACAAACGAACAAACAAAAACAACATCGACAAAAAGGCATCCAAACTAATAAGATGGTGATTCCTCGGGCAGAATCCCCCCCCCCTCCCTCCCCCCAATTAAAATCGAAATTGGCACTGCAAATGGTGAAACTGTAAAGATTTCATTTCACATGTCAGATTTTCCCTCTCAAACGCGCAGCCATCAGCATCTCCTTGCAGGACCGCTATCCCCCCCGTCATTACTTCATGTCAAGAGATGCTGTGGGTCACTTTACTTCATAGAGGTTATGGAACTGGACGGGTGGACAACAGCCTGCAGGAGAGTCATTTTTTCCCAGCAACTCA
>CM065731.1:23559721-23562221 GCA_033310375.1 Conus canariensis | reverse complement strand
TTTTTGTTTTTTTGATTTTTTTTTTTTTTTTGTTGTTGTTGCTTATTTTGGTTTTTGTGTAAAGGGTAGTCTGGGAGCGGAGGTGGGGGATAGGGTAGAGAAAGGGGATGTGTGGAATGAGGGAGAAACAAAGGTTGTTGGTGGTAGTACCTGAGTGAATGATTGTTAGGGCACACGGTTTTGTGTGTGTGTGTGTGTGTGTGTGTGTGTGTGTGTGTGTGTGTGTGTTTTTATATTAATTCCCTGTTTTTCGTATTTTCTTACTTTATCCTTTGCTGGTATTCTTCTAGGAAGGCATTGAATCCGTGGCGGAAATGCCACCCGTAACACGAGTAATGGGTGTCTGCCATAAAAGTTTCCGACCTGTCAGAAGAAAGTGTGATTACAAATATGCTAAGGTCATATGACAATGAATAGGTAGGAGTTCAGTCAAATCACCCATAGGACAATGGTAATGAACACTGACTGCCAACATTAAGAGGTGAAAGATAACATGGTATGGAAACGTTAAATGAACAACATGGTAGGCATTGTGCCAAGCAGAAGAAGAAGAGGCTGACAAAAACGAGGTAGAAGAGGCACACAGAAGAGGTAGAAAAGACAGAACAGGGACACAGAAGAAGAGGCAGACGAGACAGAGGAAGCACACAGAAGAAGAGGTAGAAGAGACAGAGGAAGCACACAGAAGAGGCAGAACAGACAGAGGATGCACACAGAAGAGGCAGAACAGACAGAGGAAGCACACAGAAGAAGAGGCAGACGAGACAGAGGAAGCACACAGAAGAAGAGGTAGAAGAGACAGAGGAAGCACACAGAAGAGGCAGAGAAGAGACAGAGGAAGCACACAGAAGAAGAGGTAGAAGAGACAGAGGAAGCACACAGAAGAAGAGGCAGACGAGACAGAGGAAGCACACAGAAGAAGAGGCAGACGAGACAGAGGAAGCACACAGAAGAGGCAGAAGAGACAGAGGAAGCACACAGAAGAAGAGGTAGAAGAGACAGAGGAAGCACACAGAAGAGGCAGAAGAGACAGAGGAAGCACACAGAAGAAGAGGCAGACGAGACAGAGGAAGCACACAGAAGAGGCAGAAGAGACAGAGGAAGCACACAGAAGAGGCAGAAGAGACAGAGGAAGCACACAGAAGAGGCAGAAGAGATAGAGGAAGCACACAGAAGAGGCAAAGAGACAGAGGAAGCACACAGAAGAGAGGTAGAAGAGACAGAGGAAGCACACAGAAGAAGACGTAGAAGAGACAGAGGAAGCACACAGAAGAAGAGGTAGAAGAGACAGAGGATGCACACAGAAGACGTAGAAGAGACAGAGGAAGCACACAGAAGAAGACGTAGAAGAGACAGAGGAAGCACACAGAAGAGGCAGAAGAGACAGAGGAAGCACACAGAAGAAGAGGTAGAAGAGACAGAGGAAGCACACAGAAGAAGAGGCAGAAGAGACAGAGGAAGCACACAGAAGAAGAGGTAGAAGAGACAGAGGAAGCACACAGAAGAAGAGGCAGAAGAGACAGAGGAAGCACACAGAAGAGGCAAAAGAGACAGAGGAAGCACACAGAAGAAGAGGTAGAAGAGACAGAGGAAGCACACAGAAGAAGAGGCAGAAGAGACAGAGGAAGCACACAGAAGAAGAGGCAGAAGAGACAGAGGAAGCACACAGAAGAGGCAAAAGAGACAGAGGAAGCACACAGAAGAAGAGGCAGAAGAGACAGAGGAAGCACACAGAAGAAGAGGCAGAAGAGACAGAGGAAGCACACAGAAGAGGCAAAAGAGACAGAGGAAGCACACAGAAGAAGAGGTAGAAGAGACAGAGGAAGCACACAGAAGAAGACGTAGAAGAGACAGAGGAAGCACACAGAAGAGAGGTAGAAGAGACAGAGGATGCACACAGAAGAGTAGAAGAGACAGAGGAAGCACACAGAAGAAGACGTAGAAGAGACAGAGGAGCACACAGAAGAGGTAGAAGAGACAGAGGAAGCACACAGAAGAAGAGGTAGAAGAGACAGAGGAAGCACACAGAAGAGGTAGAAGAGACAGAGGAAGCACACAGAAGAGGTAGAAGAGACAGAGGAAACACACAGAAGAGGTAGAAGAGACAGAGGAAGCACACAGAAGAAGAGGCAGAAGAGACAGAGGAAGCACACAGAAGAAGACGTAGAAGAGACAGAGGAAGCACACAGAAGAGGTAGAAGAGACAGAGGAAGCACACAGAGGAAAGTATAGAAGAGACAAGGAGAGGCAACACAGAAGAAGACATAGAAAAGACAGAAAAGGCACAGAGATAGAAGAGACAGAAGAGATCAGCAGTAGAAGAGAGCAAGAAGAGGCACACGGAAAACGTGGAAGAAAGGACAAAAGAGGCACACAGAAGAAGAGGCAAAAGAGGCACACAGAAGAAGTAGAAGAAAGAGGCACACAGAAGAAGAGACAGAAGAGGCACACACAAAAAGAGGTAGAAGAGGCACACAGAAGAAAGAGACAGAGAAGAGGC
>CM065731.1:23549721-23554721 GCA_033310375.1 Conus canariensis | reverse complement strand
AATGATATCAATAGTAAATGTTAAAAAATGATAGTAGTAATAGTGATAATGATGATGATGATGTTGATGCTGCTGATGCTGCTGCTGCTGCTGCTGCTGCTGATGATGATGATGATGATGATGATGATTTAAAGAATAAATATTCTGACAATAGTAATGACAATAATAACAATACTAATAATGATGATGATGTGATGATAATGATAACAACAATGATAATAATAACAACTATAATAATGATAAGAATGATGATGATAATAATAGTAATGCTAATAATAAGAGTAATAATAATAACAATGATGATAATAATAATAATAATATTGATGATAATAACAATAGATGAAATTGAGTAACCACACGCGCGTCAAAGATCTGCAAACACCTTCATATCAAAGCCTCTTCTTATACCAATAAATGAAGCATACATGCAGACCCAAAGGCACCTACCTGGAAAAGGTAACTTAACAAATAAGGAAGAAGGGCTAAACATGCAGTAGAAACAAACGTGGCAGCACCAAAAACGTCACGAGCCATTTCAACAGACCGAAAGTGTGAAAGAAGCGACAGAGCTGACTTGGAAAGCCGTTTCCTTCTTGATTCGCTCACTCTGCCCGTCAGACGCGCTGGCTTCGAGTCGATTACGCTTGCCATTGTGATAGAATGCCGTTGTGTTTACATGCACACGCATGTCCGTGCGTGTGCATGTCCGAGAGCGTAAATAACTGCCGTTGTAGATTGCGTTTGTGACAGTGGCGGCAGATGATAGAGGGGAGCTAACCACTTTTGCTGATTTGATCTCCTGGGGATCGTGGCCCCTGGCATGCAACAGAATGATATATAGGATTGAGGGGTTTTCTTTTCCCCCTCACAGTGTATGCTTCCAGTTACATTTCTGATAGTCACTCTATCTTCCTTTTTTGTTGTTGTTCTTGTTTTTGTTTTGTTTTGTTTTCCTTAGGCTTATTCTCATTCTTCTCCTCCTCCTCCTCCTCCTCCGCCACCTCCTGCTCACCACCAACTACTTCATTGTTCTTTCTTATACTTCTTTGTATTCTGTTCTCTTCTTCTTTTTCTTCTTCTTCTTCTTCTTCTTCTTTCTTCTTTTTCTTCTTCTTCTTCTCCTCCTCCTCCTACTCCTTCTCCCCCTCCTTGTCTTCTTATTTTCTTCTTTTCTTCTTCTTCTCCTCCTCCTCTTCTTCCTCCCTTCCTTCTTCTTCTTCTTCTTCTTTTCTTCTTCTTTTTCCTTCGTCTTCATCATCTTCTTCTTCTTGTTTCCCTTCGTCTTCATCATCCTCTTCTTCTTCTATTTCTTCTTCTTCTTCTTCTTCTTCTGCATTCTACTTTCCCTTCCAGCTGTTTTCCAATATGAAGTTGGTCTGGTCCTAGTGTTCAGTCATCCTCGTCCCAACATTTAAACGACCAGCTCAGTGTCAAGGATCTCTGAATTTGTTGCCAGCGATCACATCATCATTTTACTCTCAAGAGTTTTTGAATTTTTCTTTTTTTTAAGCAATAACTAAGAACGATATTAAAAATGTTTCCTTTTTTTCATCTTGGTCAATGCCTTTCTTTTGGTTTGTTTGAGTAAACTATTCCAGTCATAGCAAAAAAATATGTGCTTCTGTGTCACGTGCTGATATCCTCGCTTTCTGAACAGAGCATTTGATTTCAAAATTTGTGACTGGTGAACCTTTGACACACCCTTCAAAAGACGCTTACTTTTGCCTCTTCCCCCCGCTAGATGTAATAATTTCCACAACAACAACAAAATCTTCAGTTCACTGGTGATCAGAAATCAAGGGAAGGAACTGCGGGAATGTGAACACGCCTCTTTGTTCTGTTTCGTCCGCATGCGTGCAGACAAGAGAAGGGAGACTACCAGTTTTACACATAATTAGAAATACAAAAGCGAAATTTCAACCAGTCGCTCAAGAGCCCTGTTGAGTCTATATGCCAGATGGTTTCGGAAACTAAAACGATGGAAGTATGGTGCACCGAACGTACGGCTATTGGACCGGTTCATCCTGTCTCAAACGTTAGTTTTGTGGTTTTAGGCAGGATAGGAGAAGGGGTTTTGTTCGGACTCTTTATCTTAGTGCAGCTTGATTCCTAATCATTGAAGTGTGTGTGCGCGCGCGCGGGTGTGAGTGTGTGTGTGTGTGTGTGTGTGTGTGTGTGTGTGTGTGTGTGTGTGTGTGTGTGTGTGTGTTGTGCAATGTGAGAACGTTCAGAGAGAGAGAGAGAGATTGTGTGTGGGCGTGCGTGTGAAAGTGTGTGTGTGTGTGTGTGTGTGTGTGTGCGCGCGCGCGCGCGCGCGCGCATGCGCGCCCGCGCGTGCGTGTAAAAGTGCGTGTGTGTGCGCGTCTGTGTGAGTGTGTGTGTGCGCGGGCGCGCGCGCGTGTGTGTATGTGTGTGTGTGTCTGTGTCTGTGTGTGTGTCTGTGTGTGTGTGTGTGTGCGTGCATGTGTGTGGGGGAGGCCCGAGCTACGTTATTTGCCGACTATCGTCCACTTTCGTGGCAGTAATACTGATCGGTATGGATATGTACGTGTTAACCGCCGTGAAAACTGATGGAAAGACTGACAGTTTCTTGTGGACTCGGAATTTATGTCTGTGCGTGTGTCCATCTCTCTCTCTCTCTCTCTCTCTCTCTCTTCTCTCTCTCTCTCTCTCTCTCTCTCTCTCTCTCTCTCTCTCTGTCTGCCCCCTTTTCCTCAACTGTTTATCATTATATGCTTATGTTTTTGAAATCTCTTTACAGTCAATAATTGCATCATAACAGCCACCTAATATTTTTTTTTTTTTTTTTTTTAATAGAATATCGCTCGGGGACAAGTCCATTCCGTTGTGAGTATTTTCCGCTTACAATGCACTTTCTCGGTGTTTTCCTGGCTCCACTTTCTTTTTCTATTTCTGTTTCTTTTTCCTCTCCATTTCATATTCTTCCCTCCGTTTTTTTTTTCCCCCCTGCGCTTCTCTTTACTTAATATCTTTGTAAAACATTGCTGTTTAATCACGATTTTGTTTCGGAATAGAAACACCGTGCGCGCGCATGGGCCGAGGCCACAAAATAAAAATAAAAAATTTAAAAAACTTATTTCACTGGGTTTCTTCTGTCTAATCCGTCTGCCAAACAGAACAGGGAAGGATCAGACAGACAGACAGACAAACAGAGTCGCGCGCGCGACGCACGCACCACACACACACACACACACACACACACCACACACACACACAACACACCCACGCACCGCACGCACGCAACGGCACGCACGCACACACACACACACACACGCACGCACGCACGCACGCACGCACGCACCACACACACACATACACACACATGCGCGCGCTAGTGCGCGTGCGGACACACACACACACACACACACACACACACACACACACACACACACAATGAGAAAGAGAGAGAACCCCTGATAGGGTATTGTTATCCTGTCATGTTTATCATGCTGATCTTCCTGTAATAAGCTCAAAGAAATATAATAATCCCATGAAAAAATTAAGACACAAACAAACATTGATCTCATTTTATAACTCTCTGCAAACACGTACATGCCAACGCTTTAAAGCAGCTATCATTCTGGGGTATTTGTAAAGGTTATGAGAATAAATCACCGCCAGCAAAAGCCTACTCATCAGTTTTGTCAACAGCGCAGCCTTCTCCCACTTTGGATCGTTTATCCGGTTGTTGTTGTTGTTGTGTGTGTGTTTTTTTTCAGCTTCAAAATTGAAATAATTTCCTAACAGGAAGAAAAAAAAAAAGAAGAAAAAAAGAAACACACGTAGAAGCGAGCATGATTCCATTCGAATAAAATCTCACAGTGCTGACAAGCTAGCATTGTTTTGCTTTGATTGGAAGAAGCAGTGAAAATGGATGGAAACAAGGGACTATAGAAATAAAGAGCCTTATGAAACAGGATTGTAAGAGGTTTTGAATTTAGAACCTGTCATATTTCACCCTAACTTGATCCTTTCACTGACGACACACGTATTGGGGGGGTACGATTGTATCAATGTGTAAACAGAGGGAGAAGACAACACACACACACACACACGCACGCACGCACGCACGCACGCACGCACGCACGCACGCACGCACGCACGCACGCACGCACGCACGCACGCACGCACACACACACACACACACACACACAATGACATCATGGACGCCGTGAGATCGGAAGAGGATTTCAAAGGAGTGTGAAAATTCCGCTCCTAATGTTGATCCCTTATAGGACCCAAAAAAAATATTATCTTTATTATTATCATCATTATGATTGTTATTACTATTATTGTTAATGCTGTTGTTGTTATTGTTGTTACTTCAGTTTCTTCTTTTCTATTCTTCTTCTCTTCTTCTTCTTCTTTCTTCTTCTTCTTCTCTTCTTCTTCTTTCATTATTGTTATCATTATTATTGTTATCATTAGTGGTAGTAGTAGCAGTAGTAGTAGTAGTAGTTGAGTAGTAGATAGTAGTAGTATTGTATTTTATTATTATTATTATTATTATTTTATCATTATTGTTGTTGCTACTATTACAAAAAATATCATTATCATCATTCTTAATATCATTATCATTATTATTTTCTTGCTTAATATCCCCCTCCCCCTCTCTCTCCTCTCTCTCTCTCTCTCCTCTCTCTCTCTCTCTCTCTCTCTCTCTCTCTCTCTCTCTCTCCGTCTCTCTGTATCTACCAGTCTATTTATCGAACTGTATGTCTGTCTGTCTGTCTTTCTGTCTGTCCCTCTGTCTCTGTCTCTGTCTCTCTCTCTCTCTTCTTCTCTCTCTCTCTCTGCCTCTCTCTTCTCTCTCTCTCTCTCTCTCTCTCTCTCTCTCTCTTGTGGGTGCGCTCTCGTACGAGCATGTATGTGTGTGTGTGTGTGTGTGTGTGTGTGTGTGTGTGTGTGTGTGTGTGTTGTGTGTGATAGAGAGAGAGGGGGGAGAAAGAGAGAGAGTGTGTGTGTGTGTTTTTGTGCGT
>CM065731.1:23532221-23537221 GCA_033310375.1 Conus canariensis | reverse complement strand
TATTCAGCTGTTTCTCTGTATGTATGTGTGCACATACCCCTTCCCCACCCCACCCTTGCTGATAGGTAGACCGTCAGATGGTGCGTGCTTGCTCTTTCCTCCCACCCCCAACCCTCAGGACGGGGCGGAGCGTGCTGAGTGACGTAGAGGGCTTAAAAGAGACGGAAGGCATTATGGAAAACTGCTCCTGTGTAATCATAGAGAATGTGTTGTATGCGTGCAGGTTCTGAATCTGAGTTCATTTTAGGTCATTTCGTTACGTTTTTGTTTTGATGGTATGTTATTTTACCATATGACATATATATATATATTATTATATATATATATATATATATATATATATATATATATATATATATATATATTTCTGGACTTCTCTTGGACACGGAATCAAGCTATTGATCCTTGCCACAATACTTCGATTCACGACGTCGTAGTTTGGACAAACTGGATGCAGAGAGAGAGAGAGAGAGAGAGGACGTGTGTGTGTTTGTGTCTGTCTGTCTGTCTGTCTTGTGTCTGTGTTTTTTGTGCATGCAAGCACTGACGTATGTGTGTACGTGTGTGTGTGTGTGTGTGTGTGTGTGTGTGTGTGTGTGTGTGTGTGTGTGTGTGTGTGTGTGTGTGTGTGGGTGGGTGCGTGTGTGCGTGCATGCTTGCGTGTGTGTGTGTGTGTGTGTGTGTGTGTGTGTGTGTGTGTGTGGTGTGTGTGTGTGTGTGTGTGTACGCGTACATACGTGTGCATGCGCACGTACTAGTGCATGCGCACGATTGTGTGCACTGCGTGATCTGTCTTTTTTCTACTGGGTACCGATGGATCATCGATATGCGGGCCTCCCATTTCAGACTGCAGTGAAGGTACCATTTGTCTTCATTCCAGCAAAACGCAAGTGCCACAAATCTCTGATTCACTAATGCTAGAAATAACACAGAGAGTGAAGAGAGAGAGAGAGAGAGGGGGGGGAGGGAGGGAGGGAAACAGAATCAGAACGACAGACAAATACAGAGACAGAAAGAGACAGAGAGTGAGAGACGGACAGATAGACAGAGAGAGAGAGAGAGAGAGAGAGAGAGAGAGAGAGAGAGAGAGAGAGAGAGAGAAGGATGGGGAGGGAGGGAGACGGAGAGAGAGACGGAGAGGGAGAGAGAGGGTGAAGGCAGATAGACAGAGACATACAGAGAGTGAGTGAGAGAGAGAGAGAGAGTGAGAGAGAGAGAGAGAGAGAGAGAGAGAGAGAGAGAGAGAATCAGAGCGACAGACAAATACAGAGACAGAAAGGGACAGAGAGTGAGAGACGGACAGATAGACACAGACAGAGAGAGAGAGAGAGAGAGAGAGAGAGAGAGGATGAGGGAAAGGATGAGGTGGGGGGGGGGAGGTGCAGAGAAAGTCGAAATGCGGCTTTTCGAAAACTGATGTTAAAAGACATATTTAAGATGATCGTGTTCCTCCACCTTCTCCTGTCCCCCCCCCCCCCCACCCTTCCTCCTTTCCCCTTTCCCCACCTCTCTTCCCCCCCCCCCCCCTAGCCTACCCTCCATCTCGTGGAAAAGTCCTTTCAAGCAGTCTGAAATACGCTATATAATGGTCGACCTACCGTGGCACATTTTTCAGATTACTAGATCACACGGATCATCAGGCGTGGGTTCGGTGAGCTGCATTCCCTGATTTATAGGGTTTGGAGCTGGTGTCACAAAGTAAGCACTCTCTGTGTATACGTGTGTGTGTGTGTGTGTGTGTGTGTGTGTGTGTGTGTGTGTGTGTGTGTGTGTGTGTGTGTGTGTGCGCGCGTGGGGATGTATGGATGTACGTATGTAAGTACCTGTCTATGTATGCATGTGTGTGTGTGTGTGTGTGTGTGTGTGTGTGTGTGTACGTGTGTATGTACGTATGCATTATGTATGTCAGTATGTGTGTACGTATGTTGTATGTATGTATGTATGCATGCATGTATGTATTTCTGTATGAATGTATGTGTATATACATGCATGTACGTGTGTATGTATGTATGTACGTATGTGTATGTATTAGTGTATGTATGCAATGTAGGTAAGTGCGTGTAAATATGCGTGTACGTATGCTTGTGTGTATGTGTCTATGTATGCATGTATGTATGTATGCATGTATGTATGCATGTGTGTATGTATGTATATGTATGTGTGTATGTGTGTATGTATGTGTGTATATATGTTTGTGTGTGTGTGAGCGTGTGTGTGTGTCGTTCTGTCTGTCTATCAGTCTGTCTGTGAACGAAAACGTGTGAGCGTATATGCACGCCCGCGCGCATTTGTGCGCATGCCTGTGAATGTGTGTGTGAAAGAGAGAGAGAGAGAGAGAGAGAGAGAGAGAGAGTCTCCATGTCTCTCCGTCTGTCTGTCCGTCTGTCTGTCTGTAAGTCTCTTTGTCCGTCTGTCTGTCTGTCAGTCTGCCTGACTGTCGGAGAGAGATGATGAAAGAGAGAGAGGAGTACACACACACACACATACGCGCGCGCGCGCGCGCGCGCGCGCATGGAGGCACGCACGCATGCACATAAGCACGCACACGCGCGCAATCACACGCACGCGCGCACGCACGCACGCACACACACACACACACACACACACACACACACACACATACACCACACACACACACACACACACACACACACACACACACACACACACACACACACACCGCCTCGAATCACCTCATTTTCAGATTAAACTGAATTTGTACTGACACTTGAAGACAATAAAGAAAAGCAAAGAATATCCAATAACTTTCAAAAACTGGCACAGTTATAAACGATGATTGCTTGGTGCTCAAAAACAAATGACATGATAATAATAAGAATAATGACATCAATAACACTAATGATAATAATAATAATGATAGATATTAGAATATAATAATGATAATAAGGTGATGATAATGATAATAATAATAATAAAATTGATAATAATTTATAACAATAATTCTCTCTCTCTTTCTTTCCCTCTCTCTAATAGGAATAATAGCAATAATAATAATGATAGCGATAATGTTGATAATGATAATGATAACAGTGGTAACAATAATGATAATCATAATGATGATGATGTCAATTATAAAGAAGAAGAAAAGTAATAACAATAATAATGATAATGATAATAATAATGATGATGGTGATGATAATGATAATAATAATAATAACTAACTCCTCTCTCTCTCTCTCTCTCTCTCTCTCTCTCTCTCTCTCTCTTTGCTGTGTGTGTGTGTGTGTGTGTGTCTTTTTTTTAAGTTTTTCCCTGTCAGTTTGTCTGTCTGTCTATCTGTCTGTCCGTCGGTCTGTCTCTCTGTCTGTTTGTCTGTCAGTCTGCCTGTCTGTTTTTCAGTTCATGTATGGGTTTATATGTGAACAATGGCCGCATGCTGGCACGCGCGCCTGTGTGTTGTGTGTGTGTGTGTGTGTGTGTGTGTGTGTGTGTGTGTGTGTGTGTGTGTGTGTGTGTGTGTTTGCGTGTGTGCGTGTGTGTGTTTCGTGTGTGCTTGGTGTGTGGTGTGTGTGTGTGTGTGTGTGTGTGTGTGTGTGTGTGTGTGTGTGTTGTTTCCCTGGGGAAAAGGCGCTGATGAGCAGATCGTAAAAAACGCCTTGCTAGCTGAAGAAAGAGGCGGAAAACAGCAAGAGGTACGGTCGTGGAGTGTTGAGCAGGTGAGATGGGGGGGGGGGGGGGAGGGGGGGCACAGGGGCAGTGAGAGGGAAGGGAGAGAAGGGCCGTTAGAATCTTCCCCACACTGGAGAAGACTGTTCCTGACGAAAATCTGAGTGAGACCATGGTTACGTTCTAAACGAATTCGTACTGATGTCTGTCATGGTCTGAAGAAAATATGTTCTGTAACAGAGCACAATTTGCATGTGAATAACTTCACAGCGCATGGCTGTAGATCAAACTTATGGAGACGTGTGTCAAATTTAAGTGCAAAGTAAGTTTTGACAGATAATATGCTTCCAAAATAAATTGATGATGATAGAGATAGAGTTACCAAGCTTCGAAACTATATTAGAGCAAAAATCTCAATTTCTTTTCCTCAGCTCAAAGGCCAGTGTCGGGTGTATTTTGTGCCAGAAACTATTGTCTGTTTACTGAAATCCGAACTGCGTCACAACTCGGTCAATACAAAAAGTAACGCCTCAAGAAGCACAGACCTTATTGCCAACATCTCGGGAAATCTAAATCAAATTTTTGAAAAATACAAGTATACCGAGTTTTAGACACTGCGTCCAAGGATACTAAAGATATTTACTTACTGTACTTATGCCCATCGCTCCCGGTGGAGCATAGGCCATCGATGACCCTTCGCCATCGCACTCTGTTCTGGGCTGTTCTGGTCATTCCAGTCCAGTTGGTCCCTTGTTGTTTCAACTCCGCCTCAGTGTCTCGCCTCCAGCTGGTGCGAGGCCGGCCTCTCTTCCTCCTTCCCTGCGGGTTCCAGGTCAGGGCTTGGCGTGTGGTGCTGGACGCTGGCTTCCTGAGGGTGTGTCCGATCCAGCCCCGCTTCCTTCGCAGTATCTGCTTGGCCACTGGTTCCTGTCCCGCTCGCTCCCACAGATGTTCGTTTCGGATCTTCTCCTGCCATCGGATTTTGTAGATGCGCCTCAGACAGGTGCTGAAGAATGTCTGAATATTTTGTTGCATCGTCTGTGTTGTCCGCCATGTCTCGCATCCGTGGAGCAGACGATACCAAAGATGGTTGCCTGAAAATATCTCTCCCTTGTCTGTCTGTCTGTCTGTCTGTCTGTCTCTCTGTCTCTCTCTCTCTCTCTCTCTCTCTCTCTCTCTCTCTCTCTCTCAAACACACACACACACACACACACACACACACACACACACACACACACACACACACACACACACACGCTCCCACGCACGCACTCTCTCTCTCTCTCTCTCTCTCTCTCTCTCTCTCTCTCTCTCTCTCTCTCTCTCTCTCTCTCTCATACACCAGAACAACGAGTCCACTTGAAAGAAAGGTG
>CM065731.1:23504721-23514721 GCA_033310375.1 Conus canariensis | reverse complement strand
CCCCCCCCCCCCCCCTTTATTTAGTATAATATTTCTCACCATTTTAACTTCCTCGGTGCACCCCTTTGTTCTTCTCTTTGCCCTCTCTCTCTCTCTCTCTCTCTCTCTCTCTCTCTTACCCCCTCCACCACCACCTTTCCCTCCCACCGCCCCCTTTCCCCTTCCCTCCCAGCCACCCGTCCAACTATTCCTGTCCCCTAGTACCCTCCTTCATTCCTCCATCCCTTACCCCGTTCCCATAGCTCTTTTTTCTCTCTCTCTTTCTCTCTCTCCCTCTCTCTCTCTCTCCTTCTTTCTCCCTCTCTCCCTTTCTTTCTCACTCTCTCTCTCTCTTCTCCACTTCTCTCTCTCCATCTCACTCTTTCTTTCTATCTCACCCTCTTTCTCTCTCCCTCTCTCCCTTTCTCTCTCTCTCACCCCCATGCGCACTATGCTTACATATGTATATGGGTGTGCTTATCTGGATGCGCACAGGCGCATACATGTCTGTGCGAGTGTATTTGTGTGTGTGTGTGTGTGGGTGGGTGGGTGTGGCGATGAATATGTTTGATGTTGGGCGTGTGTGAAAGATTGTGGGTGGGTGTGGCGATGAATGTGTTTGATGTTGGGCATGTGTGATAGATCGCCAAGGTTGATGCAGGGAATATGTGCGGGTGTGTGTTTATGTGGCGATGAATGTGTTTGATGTTGGGGATATGGGAAAAATTGCCAGGGTTGATGCAGGGTGTGTGTGTGTGTGTGTGTGTGTGTGTGTGTGTGTGTGTTTGTGTGCGTGCGTGTGTGTATGTGTGCGGGTGTGGGTGTGGGTGAGTTAGTGTGTGTGTGGGAGGGAGTGTGTGCGTGTGTGTGTGAGCACACCGACATGTTTTCCACTGCCTCTCCAACGATACGCTCGTGCAAGTGATTTTAATTCTCTTTGAACTTAATTCAGCTTCTGCTTTATGTGACAGGGACTTGGATGTGTGTGTGTGTGTGTGCGTGTTCAGTTGGCCAACCTTTTAGCCTGAAGGTTTGTAATAAACCGAAAATTTGCTTTTTACAACGGCGTTACCGCGTTTTACTTGTTTGAGTCTTATAAAAAATAAAAAAAAAGGGGGGGGGGTTGAAGATGAAGACAATGGAAACATAAAATTCAGAAAATATATTATAAATATAAAAACCCTTCACTAGCGGCATGTGAGAACCATCGTAGTTCCTCTCGGAGGCCGATCTATTGGTATTGCCTGCATTTAGGCCTTTCGTCCACTGGATCGGACTCATCAGGGAGACACGGCTGATTGTGTTCGTGCTCTTGGCGTCAGATAGAGACACACCACAGTCCAAAACTCTGTGGTGTTCTCACCACCAAGGGTTCAAAAAAGAATCCAACAGCACCCCCAAAGCAGCCAGCGAAGGGTAGTAAATGAAACAAAACGAAAGTGTGGAAAGGAAAACAGTTGCTGAAAAAATAAAAACATTATGCAAACAGTATAAAGTGTAAGGGACAATCTTTGAGCCTACAATGCTTGAGGAGCCATTCAAAGATGCAAGGGAGATCAAAAGATATGGAAGTCTGAGTGGTCAGCTCTGCTGTTCAATAATAACCCAAGCATTGTCAGCGGCTAAGAATTGTGCAGAACAACCTTTGCTTGGATCTCCTAAGAGATGCAATCTCCCACTGATTGACCAAACATATAATGCCGAACAATTGAGTAGTGGGGGAAAACAAGTGCAGGCTAACAATTCTTCCGTCATAGTAATGACTTGGCAAAGATCAAAAAAAAAAAAATGGGGGGGGGGGGGGTGAAGATGAAGAAAATGGGAACATAAAATTAAGAAAATATCCTATAAAATTAAAAATATATATTATGAATATGAAAACTCTTCACTATGTATGTGTGTGTGTGTGTGTGTGTGTGTGTGTGTGTGTGTGTGTGTGTGTGTGTGTGTGTGTGTATACATATATATATGTATATATATATAAATATATATATATCTTTGTCTCCGTCTCTCTCTCTCTGTCTCTCTCTCTCTCCCTCTCTCCCTCTCTCTCTCTCTCTCTCTCTCTCTCTCTTGATCATGTTTAATAAAAGCGCGTTCCAGCCTGTGCCCAACACGATTCCATTTGATGCATTTGACTTTGTTTCACTCTTTCTTTCTCGTCGGACTTAATGTCCTCCCTCACTCCTGGCTGTAGACGTTTCAGGCTGAAGGCTTGCTACAGTGCGACTCTGTGCCGTGGGGCGACGGTCTTCTGCCTTTGGTTTTATGTCAGTCACTTTCTGAGACCCTTGTTCACCAAGATCAACGGCCACATCCTTGGGCTAAGCGTTAATAAACTGCTCCCAGACGATGACGTTCGAGAGTTCCGCGTAATCTGTAGTGCCTGACAACGTTCGACCAGCATTCGGTAGGTTTGGAGTCTGAAGACGACTTGTTGTGGGCTGTCTCCAGCTTGGGAGACACCTGCGATTACGAAAACAGCGACGATACCTTTCCTGAGCGGGGGTCATATCTTCTCAGGAAAGCTTCATTTGGTGTGTGGGGGGGGGGGGGGAGGGGAGTATTCCTCAGGCTCTTCATGTGGCAGACGATCGTAAACAGTCGAGTGCCCTGTCTGGTAGTAAGGCTCTCAAATTCGCTGTCAATTTGTGTGGAGTTCACTCTGTTCCCGGCGCAAGGCGTTCAGCTTTCTCTTAGTTCTTGTCAAGATCATCTTTGCCATCGACAAAATTAATGCAGGAGTTCGGTTGCCCACACACGCTTGCCGTCGTTGCCTATTCTTTGGGCAAGGTAAGGTAATGTTGCTCATAGCCCAGCCGACCGCAAAGGGCCATATCATCAGGGCTGCCACCGCGTTGATATTCTTTGGGTAGGAGTCCGGTTCAGGTCTCCTTATTCCTAGCTCATGACGTCTTTGTGATTTTTGTTCTTCCCTTTCGGCTCTCTCTCTCTCTCTCTCTCTCTCTCTCTCTCGGAGGTTCACTTCCGGCACGTAGAGTGTAAACACCAACAAGTTTGAGCTCCGAAATCGAAGTGGAATTGTGAAGGCCAGAGACATTTTTGTCAAGTGTTATTGTGTGACTAACACCATGCCGGCAATACCTCTTTCCTTCCGTGTTGTTTGTGGTGGATTTTTCCCTATATTTCTTGCATTTATGCATCGTCGTGATTTAAAAAAGGCCCGCCTTAAACTTTCGGACATTGAGGATGCGTACGTGGCGAGACGGTGTCACCGTTGGGTTGATCCTCTCTCTGTTGTACTACGGACTTTTACTGCAGCGCTGCGGTGACGTTGAGCTGAACCCTGGACCTACTTCTGGCAGCAAAGCAACAGATCCGAGGCAGACCAGACTGAAGAGCGCCAGCGGTGGTTCATTGGCATCCGACTCCTCTCCTTCCCGGATGGCTTCAGAACCCAGTCTACGCGATGTGCTGTCTTCCATTCAAGGCCTCAGCTGTAAGTTTGATGAAATGAAAGCTGATATGCGGGACATGAAAGAGATGTATACTGGACTACATAACGAGATTTTGTCTTTGAAGAAGGAGGTCGATGACCTCAGACGTGAAAATGACAACCTCAAGGCACAGAATGACTGTCTGAATGAAAAAGTGTTAAAACTTGAACGAAAGTCTGACGATTTAGAATGTCGTTCAAAGAGAAACAATGTTATATTTCATGGTATTCCCAGGAGAGAACGGGAAACCAGGCAGGACTGTGAGGGCCTTGTCCATGATTTATTAACTGACAAATTAGAACTGCCAAAAGACATACAGTTTGACAGGCTCCACAGGCTGAACGGCAAACCGGATTCACCGATCATTGGTTGTTGTACTTTTTTCAGGGACAAAGAAACAATTTTGAGTGCCAGGCATAGGTTGAGAGGTACCAAGGTATTCATCGGAGAAGATTTCTCTCAGCGAGTGAGAGAAATACGCAAAAAACTTGTCCCTCACCTGAAAGATGCTAGAAAAGAAAATAAGAAAGTGTCAATGATCTTTGATCACCTGGTCATTGAAGGTGAAAAGTATTACTTAGACCAGGACGACAAACTGAAAATGTCCATCTAGAGATGTGGCCGGCCTGTTAAAGTAATTTCAAAACAATGTAACTCATCAAATCTGTTCCATAATCAAAACATAAAGGGTAAAGAAAAAAGTATAGCACCGTTTAGCGGAGAAGGTAAGGAGGGCACATCACGTGCAGATCGGGATGGGACGGGTGACACTGCTGTGTCAACGTTCTCTGTTAAATGTAAAGTTCACGACAGAAACTGCTCGTGCAATGTGTCGTTAAGCAGAACACATTCAGATGTTTTTGCGGTGATCAATAAATGTGTACCTGATGACGCATCGAATGTTGTTCACACACATTATGAAGAAATCGACGAAAATGTGTGTCCTTTCATGTTCGATGAATGTTTTTCTTCTAAATTGTGTGTGCAAAATGAAAGAGTGATTGAGCATAGCTTATCTTCCTCTTTGAATGCATACTTATCTCGTAATGTGCCTGTACATGATGAAGGAGTGTGGGAGAATGCATTATCTCCGTTATCGAATGACCATTGTTCTTCTAATGTCAGTATAGACAATGAAAGAATGATTGAAAGAATGAAAGGAGGTGCTGTGCCTAGTTCATCAACTGAGTGCGTTTTTTCTAAACATAGTACACACTATGAAAGAGTGAATGAAAATGTGAATGAAAACGATTTGATTTCTTCATCGAATATGTGTGTCCCCACCAAAGTTTTTGTACACAATCAAAAGGAAAATAAGGTTGTGTCTCCTCCAATATTGAATGAAAACGTCCCTTCCGAAGTTTCTGTGCATGATTTAAGCAACGACGAAGATGATTCGTCTTTCATGTGGAATGACCGTTTTTTTTTCTTGCACCGATGTTCGGATACCAAGTTTTATACCATTGTCATTGGCAAACGATGTAGTTAATGTAGTGTCTGATAATAGAAGAGAAATAGTAACTGTGAATGATCGAGGTAATTCTACAGAAAGCCATTATGATGTAAATTTCAGTGGTGCGAACAGAAAACATGTATCATTTTTGCACTGGAACGTGAATGGCTTGCTTTCTAAGTTATCTGATAAAACATTTGTTTCGTACATAACATCGTTTGATTTTGTTTGTTTAATAGAAACGTTTCTTGAAAATTTAAATTCGTATGTATTCAGTAACCATAAAGTTTTCTGTAAACCTGCTCTTCAATTTACAAGACACGGAAGACGATCTGGAGGTGTTATATGTCTTATCAAAGCGGAATTGTTACCCTTCGTACAAGAGCTACCAACTGACTTAAATAATACGATGATGTTCAGTATTTCTAAAGATGTGTTTGGTTTTTCTAAGAATGTTCTTTATGTATGTACATATGTACCTCCGGAAAATTCACCCTACTATGTTTACTATGATATTGATAATGGCATAAGTGTTTTGGAAAATTGCCTTTCTGATGTTATGCTTAGTATGCCTGATATGTATTTACTTCTGGCTGGAGATCTAAATAGCAGAATCTCTAACATTTGCCAGGAATTTATAACAGAAAAGTGTCCTTTCAGCTTACACAACGGAACCTTCATTAACAGAGGTTCCGAAGATAAGACATTGAACAGGTATGGTAAGCTGTTGTTAAACATGTGTACTGCGCTAGATATGTGCATTTTGAATGGTGTGTGTGACGGCGACCGTCAAGGTCGTTTCACATACATTTCAGAGACAGGGAACAGTGTGAATGACTATTTCATAATTTCCTATGACATGTTTGCCCTTGTTAATCTATCGTGCAACCTCTGTGTGAATGAACGTATAGAGTCCGACCATTTACCTCTTGTGTTCAAAATAAACTTAAAAGATGAAGTAAGAAATGGAAAAGACATAAAGAAAAAGACACAATTTATTGATAAGTATATATGGCAAGGTGAATATGCTAATACTTTTCATGATCTAATGAGTAGTCAACGTGCACTATTAATGCTTGAGGAAGCTGTTAGTCTCATGGATGATGATGTTAATGCCGCTTTAAACATATTTAATGCTTGTATAAAAGAACAGGCAGGGTGCATGAGAAAACAAATAAGAATAAACACTGATCAACAGAATGATGATTGGTTTGACCGTGAATGTTATAAAACTAAAAAAGACGTGAAACAGCTTCTGCGAATATCGAGAAAGACGCTAGACGATGAAGACAGAGACGTTTATTGTAAAGCTCGAAGGGAGTATAAGAATCTTTTGAAGAGGAAGGAGAACGAATATAATTCTACTTTATTATGCAGTTTGATTAATTCAGTAAACGATCAGAAAGAGTTCTGGAAGCATATGCGTAAAACATCAGTTAGAAAAAGTAATACGCGTAATAATATTTCAGTCAATGATTGGTATCAGCATTTCAAAGAACTTCTCGAAAAAGATATTGAAGAAGACGTGCAAGAAGTAGAAGAAGTTACCTTTCTTGATATTGATAGTGAAGCAGGTGTCCTCGACCGCCCAATTTCAAGAGCAGAAGTAATCTCAGCGATTAAAAAACTGAAAAACAGAAAAGCTGCGGGCCCTGATGGTATAGTTGGAGAATTGTTTAAAAATGCTGGAAATGCCGTAACTGATTTTTTGGTCATATTTTTTAATGTACTTTTTGACAAAGGGATATTTCCTGATGACTGGACAGAGTCTATTATATTGCCATTATTTAAGAAAGGTGAAGTCAACGATCCAGGCAACTACAGGGGCATATCACTTTGTGATATAGGTAGTAAATTATATAGTTCAATAATTAACTGTAGATTGCAAGAGTGGGTCGAACATAATAATAGCACTGGCGAGTGGCAGGCAGGTTTTAAGAAAGGTTATTCAACTATCGACCAAATGTTTACACTTTTAGCTATTATACAGAAACAGTTTTCATTGAATCGCAAATTATACGTAGCCTTCATTGATTTCGAAAAGGCATTTGATTCAGTCTCCAGAAAATTACTTTGGCCAATACTTAAAAAGAATGGAATAAAGGGTAAGATACATCGATGTATTAAGAGCATGTATGATTGTGTAAAAGCGAGGGTTAGATGTGGTGGAGATTTTACAGACTATATAATGTGCACAAAAGGGGTGAAACAAGGGGATGCCTGTAGTCCTGTTTTGTTTTCCCTATTTATCAACGAATTAGCGCAAGAAATAATAGAGAACGGAAGACATGGTGCAACCCTGTCTCCAGATACTGTTGAACTGTTTATTTTGTTATTGGCAGATGATATAGTTTTATTGTCAGAAACCCCAGTTGGCCTCCAGACCCAGTTGAACAATTTATGTAATGCAGCATCTAGACTCCAACTTAAGGTGAATATGAGAAAGAGCAGTATTGTTGTATTTAGAAAAGGAGGCTACCTTGCAGCAAGAGAGAGGTGGTCGTTCAACGGGGAAACAAATGGATGTTGTTAACTGTTACAAATATCTTGGTATTAACTTTTCTACCCGGCTCAGTTTTGTGGCTGCTTGTAAAGATCTCGCTAGTAGGGCAAGAAATGCATTACTATTTATTCTGCAACGATTGTACAAACTTAATAATACTTCGCTTAAAGTAATGTTAAAAATTTTTGATACTCAGGTGCAACCCATTGCTCTCTATGGTGCTGAATTGTGGGGACTGGATGCGACCGCTGTTCATATTGAAAAGGTTCATTTGTATGCTCTTAAAAGGTTTTTAGGAATCCATATAAAAACACCCAACGAGTTAGTTTATGGAGATACTGGACGTTATCCTATTTATATAAATTCACGTGTGCAATGTGTTAGATATTGGCTAAAGATACTACGGATGACTGATGATAGGTTACCCTTGAAAGCTTATAAAATGTTATTTTGGTTGGATTCACGTGGTAAGACTACATGGGCGTCAAGTGTTCGTAAGATACTATTTTTAAATGGCTTTGGATTTGTATGGCTGAACCAGGGTGTGGAAAATGTAAAACACTTTTTGCAAGTATTTCGTCAGAGACTCATAGATAACAGGTGGCAGTACTGGCATGAACATATTCAGGAAAGTGATAGGTTTTCATGGTACAGAACGTTTAAATCATCTAATAATTGCGAAATGTATCTTTCACTTGATATTGACAGACATATTAAAAATTACATGACGAAGTTTAGATTTGGTGTGTCAGACATAGCAGTGCATCGTCAACGGTATAATGTTATTTCTGACAGCAATTTGATATGTCCGCTCTGTCAAAAGGCAAACGATGATGAAATACACTTTTTGTTCATCTGCCCTGTTCTCAGTGACTTACGGCAGGAATATATTCCATTCAAATATTATGTAAACCCATGTCAGTTTCGTGTCATTCTACTAATGGCGAATGAAAATGAAATTATTGTGAGGAATTTGTGCATATATTTGTATAGAGCTTTTAAGAGGCGAGCTGTTATGTTTACCTAATAAGGTATGAAGGCAACGATGTTGTATGAATACCGCTTCATCAGAATGCAGTTAATACCTGAGTCAGTAGATTGTACTTCATGCGCTGGTATAACAGATTGTACTTCATGCATTTTCGTGTTATGTTATTGTTGTTGTTACACGCACCATGCTTTGTTTTGAGAATAGTCCCCCCTTCAGAAGGGGCTGTGGCCTATCCTGAATAAATTTCATTTCATTTCATTTCATTTCATTTCATTTCATTTCTTCTCTCTCTCTCTCTCTCTCTCTCTCTCTCTCTCTCTCTCTCTCTCTCTCTCTCTCTCTCTCTCTCTCTCTCTCTCTCTCTGGAATTTCACCACAGCTATTCTTTTTACCCAACACTATTTTGCAAGCTTATTTGTTTCTTTTTTTATAATCTGCTATACGAGGATGTGAATTTTTTTTTGTAATCTTCCAAGGCTTTTCTTAAACGAGATTAAACGTACATGTCCTGACTATGAATCACACTCCCGTGAGGCCTTATATATCTCGTGTCACGACTCAAGAGCACTTTGACGTAACAGTCCGACATGACGTATAGTCATCGATCCCTTCCTGGTCTAGGTAGGCTAATGTTCTTACGTGCGCAGTGTCCGGGCAAATCACACACGATCCACGTCAATTAGAAGATAGATCCGCCCCTGCAGTTGGCAAAACCAACACCGCGGCCTCTGTACAGTCACTACAGGACCACAGTATTTATTTCTTTTCCATGGACTCACATTAAAGCCAGTCTAAAACGCCGCAGCATTTTAAGACGCAAACATTGGATCCACGAAGAGCAGTGAGGGGATTGCAGGCGGAAATTGCAACAAATCTTTCAAAGTAATGTCAAATAACTCCGCCGGTTAACATGCGCGGGTACAACGTCTTGTAATTTGCTTGTCAATGTTAAATGGCGGAGTTATTTAAAATTACTTTTGAAGTTCCATATCCAGGGCCAAAGGTATCTCTGTAAGTGATTTGAAGTGAGATATTCTGGCTCGGCCCTAAATGTGATGACTGAGGGAACCCAGACCTCTGTTCTTGAGCGATCTGGGCGTTAAGTGAAGGTTGGCTGACAGGTGGTGGATCTGATCTCTTGCTGAACGACCCAGAGGCAAAGACGACTCCAGGTACAAGTTCAAAGTCTTTAATTACTGTGGAAGATTCACAAATCAATACACGGCGATCGTCGCCATGGTCAAAAAACTCCTGGTCACTCTCCAAACAAGAATGTGTTCTTTCCCCCACGCAATTACGTTTAACTTATCTATATCATATCCATCCTCACTCTTTCGTTCTCTCGATCATTTCCAGATCATCAAACCAAACGTTCGAGAAATTTGTTGCTGCTTAGCTGATCGGTGACCACGAACTATTCTAGAATGTTCCAGAAATATGATATGGCAGGACTGAGAACTATCACGTGTTACAGCCAGTCATGATGCTCGGAACATTCAAGAAACAGTTTCTGAACACTTCTGGCACTTTCTGCTACATGAAAATCATTGACAATTTGTAGCATGCTTGATTTGGTATTCACAAAATTTACATTAAATGTAATACGTAGAAAATGA
>CM065731.1:23474721-23492221 GCA_033310375.1 Conus canariensis | reverse complement strand
AGGTTAGGAGACTTTCTGCGACCCTGCTGCGAAAAGACCACCAATGATAGGGGACTACGCCTGTTAGAAGTTACCAGGGATGGTGTCCGGGTCCTTCCCAACACAACCGGTGAACTGTGCAGCGTCCCGATGACGGTCATGGCACTCGCTTGGGTAGTCAGTATCACCACAAGACAGACTGTAGTCTTGTTGAAGAACCGAAGGGTGTCAGGCATCCATGGGGTTCAAAGAAGGGCATGTCCAGGAACTGACGTTAGCAGTGACAACGCCCATGTCATGATGAGCTTTATGGTAGGTTTGAAGAGCTACTACATAGTGAAAACAACCGTCTGAAGTTCAGTTTGGATGAATTCAAAAATCCCGACATCACTGAACAGTTTCAAGTGGCAACAACAGGAAAAATTGCCTCACTACTATTCTTGGAAAACTTCGTGAAGCCCCCACAAACAGTTTCAGCTAAGTGATGATTGAACAGGCACAGAGATCCTGTAGATAATCCGATGGAAATGGAAACCGTGGATCACAAGCAATTCGTTTTTGATATATGAGACTAGAATGAGATTTGAACCATTCAAGAAGACTGGGGTTGGGGTGACAGAGGGTAATAAGGCTATTAACAAAAGAACCAATGAGGAAACGAAGAAATGCCAAGGAAAGCTGGATCGAACAATAATGAGGGGACATCGAGAAACAGAACAACAACGACACCTTGAGGGCGTTTAAGATTGTAGAAGACCTGACTAGACAAAGTCAGCACCGCTTATGACAAAGAAGGTAATTATTTCATACAGGAGGACGGCGTAAACAGGTTCACTGTATGATGCTCTGAACTCGACCGCAGAGCAAAGGAGATCCAAGTGTGCTGAAAGCACTGAATTCTTCAACTGAGGATAAGTTTCCAATTTTTCACGAAGAAGTCGTAATGGCAGTGAAATCTCTAAAACGTGGACAGATTGCAGGCATCGATAACGTCCCTGCACAACTCCTGAAACATGATGGACCGCCAGAAATCCATTTCCCGACTGCCGCCTGCTATAAAACCTTGCACGCTGAAGAATTGGTCAGTGCCTTGAACTCACTCAATCACCAGACGTGATCCTTCACTTGTAAGAAAATCTCCAACACCGAACCGCCAGAACTACTTCACCGTCGATTTGATCAGCCATGGCAGCAAAGAAGTGCTCAAAGTGATTGCGAATAGATTACAAACGCAAGCAGGTTCCGTGATTGCTGAAGAATAGGCTGGATCCGCAAAGCCAGAAGTGCCATTAAACAGATCCTCAAACTGCGTATCATTTGCGAAAAGCATGCGCAACGCCAGGGAAAGTTCTCCCTCGTCTTCATAGACTTCAAGAAGGCGTTCAACAGAGTCTGGCAATAGGTGTTACAGGTCACAATGAAGAAATGTAATAATGAGTAAAAGTTGGCCAACAGCAATTGGCAACACCACTCCAAAGCGACTACTGCGGTACCCGTACAGGGAGCTATTGGTTAGTGGTTCTTTCCTTCTACTAAGGAGTTCGTCAAGGCTGCCTTCTATTACTCACACTTTTCAACATATTCCTGGAACGCATCATGGCATGCGCTTGAAGATGATGTCAATGCATTCCGCCTTGGAGGAAAACCTATCACAAACCATCGACTTGCAGATGATGTCTAATATCTGATATATGTTTTGTTAAGACGGCCTCTTCCCGATTCCCACTGTGTGTGCATGCGTGCGTGCGTGCTTCTTGCGTGTATGTATGTTCGGTATGCGTGCGCTCGCGCGTGTCTATGTATGTGTGTGTGTGTGCGTGTGTGTATATGTGTATGTATGTCCTTCATTTAACGTCTATCCACTATTCGTGATATTAGACAAAAATATATGTGTGTATATGTGTGTGTATATGTGTGTGTGTGTGTGTGTGTGTGTGTGTGTGTGTGTGTGTGTGCGCGCGCGCGCGCGCGTATGTGTGTGTGTGTGTGTGTGTGTAAGTGAGTGTGCGTTTGACTGTGTGTGTGTGTGTATGTGCGTGTCTCTGTGTGTATGTGTGTGTGTGTGTGTGTGTGTGTGTGTGTGTGTGTGTGTGTGTGTGTGTGCGTGCGCACGCGCGCGTGCCCGCGTCCTGTCCGTCTGTCATGTTTCGGCAGCGCTTACAGAATTAGGAATCCAACTTTGATTAATGATCCCTGCTCTGTTTCAGCTGAATGTATTCTACATGTACTTCGTGTACAACGTGGCGAACCCGTTCATCTACGCCTTCATGAACCAGTCCTTCAGAGACGACCTGAAGAAGCTCCTTAAACGCTCATAAAAGAACTCTCTGCTGGCTGCTCAGGACCAACCTTTTTCCGGGTGGAAACTGATATCATCAGGACTTGAAGGAGCGTGAAGAATTTCTTACAGATACCCCGACTCGAGTTCTGTTGAGATCCCATGTCCATTCCATATGGGTATTTTTGTGTACGTGGTTTTCTCATCGGAATTTCATGGAGTTCAAAGAATTCGTAACACGACGCTAGATTCGAAGTCTACACAAGCCCTCATCTGTTCTGTCATTGTTCTCCTGACAAGATGAATAGAATGAATGTATCCTAGAATCTGATCGCTGCGCAGTGTTTTCGTTGGAGGATCACAACTTGAGCTTCGGATGACTTTCTTTTTCAACTGATGGACGTGCCACGTTGAATCATCAGTAAATATATGAATCTCTGACTCACATGAATGGGTCAAAACAGAATCCTACATGTACGTGATAGAAGCTGATTTAGACAGTATAGAAGCTTTACGTGTATGATGCTGCTTCTTACATTAAAAACTTACACGAAAAGGTTTTAGTGTTCCTGTTTTCCATTCAAACTTTTCATCCATTCGAGACAGCCACTCTTATGTTTTGTGGAGACATGATGTGGAAAGTTGAGCATCCACTGGTGTGTCTGAAACCCGTAACGTTGAGCTTGCCGCATGATATTGTGATCATGGCACGAGGCAACACGGACTGTGAGTGATAACTGTTTGGATTTTTTTTTTTTCATTCAGACAGTTTTTAGGGTCATTGGTTTGACTCCTTCACTTGTTTTTAAAGGTCACAGTCCCTTGTGAAAGTTGACGCCGCCACGAGCAGACGTATATTGGTTTAGTTCATCTGACATTGAATATTGTAATATCTGCTGCGTGACTTTAATCGACTTGTTGTCAAATTGTGTTGTAATTTTCATGGTATTGGCTAGAACTTGCGATGTCAGACTGAAATTCTTGTTGTACGAACGTCATTTGCCTGTTCATCATGAGCGTCAACAGATCCGATGTTGTCATCATTTTTCACTCATCGAATATCGACGTCATCATTTTCATGATTCTGTTGACTGTTCGAATTTTAACTTATTTTTACTACATACTCTGTGTGTGTGTGTGTGTGTGTGTGTGTGTGTGTGTGTGTGTGTGTGTTTTTAAATTCTCTCATTCTGCGTTCTATGCTCATCGCCCACAGCATGCATTTGTTGTATGTTTCACTGCATTGCGTATACTGCAGTTTATTGTCATTGCCGTTGTTAGGTTTCGCTCTGTTTCCTTGTCTGGCTAATCACTCATAGCAACTGTCGTGACTTTTCACACTCCCCAACCCCCCTTTTCACCTCTCCGCACCCACAGCCATATCCTGGACCATAATTTCACCTTTCTGTCTATCCCACGCGTCATTAGAAATCAAAATGATTGGCTTCTCTAGTTCAAGTTGATGTGTTGCATCCTTCGATCAAGGTTGTGTGTTTATGTCGTTTTACCAGATGGAGTTCATGCCATGCGTTTTACAACATGACAACGGATGTGCACACGTATGTCATACCATTGTCGGTCCATCATGAATGAGCACTTAGACATCGTTTTATAGCAATGTTTTTTTCAAAAGACTTGAAGTTAACTATGAGGAAAAACGGCCTTGTTTCGTCAGCACTCTGTTGAAAAGGTCAGCTTTCCATATTGTAAATAAACACGCAAGCTCTGTAGGATTGCAAAAAAAAAAGAAATTGTAACGATTTTCTAAGGTCTACATCTGCGCTTCGATGAGATGTTTTGCCGTTATATTTACTCAGCGTAACTTACACACATTCATAGGTTACGTAACTTACACACATTCATAGGTTACACGTATACTATCTGAGATGATGCACACTTTTGTGACCACAATTTAACACACATAGTTATAGTGGTGATGATACCTCGTTTTCCTACGAGATCTAGCTGTGCAAATATCTATGTGTGGGTGCGATAATACAACGTTTAATGTAACAAGGAAGCAACATTCTCACACACACACACACACACACACACACACACACACACACACACACACACACACACACACACACACACACAATATATATATATATATATATATATATATATATATATGTGTGTGTGTGTGTGTGTGTGTGTGTGTGTGTGTGTGTGTGTGTGCAATATTTGAGCTTGGTTTAAGAAAACTGTAACAACCGTAACATTTTTGCCTCGGATATTGCACACAAAACAAGATGTAACAATTGTTACGTGTTTTGTCAAAAATGCTGTTTTCTTCAGAGTTTATGACAACTTCTTAACCCCGTGGGATATTGAAATGCAAGCCTAATTGCTGTTGGTGGGTGAATAATTGTAGCATTTCTGTCTATTTGACCACTTCAGCAGTACTTAAACATACCGTGAATTCTTGTTCTACAGTTTAATGTTCATCAAGGTAACAGGAAGCCTGTCACAGCATTTTGTAAGTTTATCATTTCGTTCTGATTACCCCATCCCCACCCCCCTTCACAACTATCATGAGTTAGGACGAATGTTTTGATATTTTAGAGGTTGGATGCAGGGGGAAAAAGGCTGGATTAAACTTCATTTCCACCTCCGGTCTTACTAATGATGGCAGAGCAACTGTCTGGTACTAGTACATTTGAAGTGTTTATATATATAAATATATATATTTGTATATACTTTGAATATAATTTATTTAATTTCTTTAGTTCACACACACACACACACACACACACCACACACACACACAGATTTATCTATTTAATTTATTTAGTTCACACACACACACACACACACACACACACACACACACACACACGCACACGCACTCTCCACACACACACACACACACACACACACACACACACACACACACACACACACACACACACACACACATTTCACATTTCCTAGAACATTGCAAACAATACTCAGGAGTAGCCTTCAATGGAATTTACTTAGGCTGATGCACGTGGGAGTGCTTGCGCTCAGGAATGATCGAAAGCATTGCAATAGGAAAGGTCCACGAACAACACAGGATAAACGAATAGACTGACACCATTTGAGTGATGTTTGTTCCCCTGAATACGCCATCTTTATCAGGGTTGCATGACTACAAACGAAACTCGCGAAATACCAAAGGCGTTTTTGGGGGGCCGCTTGTTGTTGTTGTTGTTGTTGTCGACGTCGTCGTCGGTGTTGTTTTTTTTTGTTTGTTTGGTTTGGTGGGGTTTTTGTTGTTGTTGTTGTTGTTTGTTTTGTTTTATTTTGTTTTTGTTTTTGTTGCTGGACCTCCACACAGTCTTTCTTATCAGAAATTTACCTCAAATTCAGAGACAGTAACAGGTTGTGGGACTTGCTTTTCTTGAAGGTTGCCAGGGTAAAGACGTAAGGCGTCTCTCTCTCTCTCTCTCTCTCTCTCTCTCTCTCTCTCTCTCTCTCTCTCTCCTCTCTCTCTCTCTCTCTGGCGTTAGATGACGTCATCAACAGCCTAGCCTGCAGGTCTAGCTGGCTGCCAGGACTTGTGTGTTTGGAAGTCGGCGCCTGGACCTGAAAACCTGAAGGCCCGAGCTACGAAGCCAGGAAACCCAGGTCTTCTGCTGAGTCAATGGAACCTGGATGTTCTTTCTAATTCACCAAGTTTCCGCTGGATGCGCTATCACACACTTGCCCTCTGAAGTTTCAGCAAAGTATGAAGTCTCTGCTGGCATAATGAGACACACAAGGAACACGAGGAGGTAAGAGGTTTGTTGTTGTTGCTGTTGTTGTTGTTGTTGTTGCTGTTGTTGTTGTTGTTGTCTTCCAGAGTTACGGAAACGAGGAATCCAGTGAAGTAATGAAGAGGAGTAAACTCTTCGATTTAACATCAAATACTTAGATGGTTGAATCAATCACCGTTCAACAAGTGATTAATTATTCTTACAACATTCTTAGCCAACATCAGTTACAGATATGACAAACCTCCCTAGGCTAAATACACGACTAAGCCGTTCCACAAGAAACGGATAATGGACGAATGCTGCTACCTACTAGAGAATACTCGGGTGAATGGAATGAAAACCAGATTTTTGGTATATTAGAAATGGAATTCACCAGGCTGGTATACATCTACATTTCTACATCTACATCTACAATCAGATCCTGACAACCGTTCACCCCACACAACAGTCGCCCCACCAGGCCTCGCTGCCACAACAGCAACAGTGAGCTGATGAAGACAGGGCGACCCTGTCGAAATATTCTCCAAGTAAGGTTTTGATTCTGAGTCTAACTACTTTTCTAATGTCGAATCCAGAATCCAGAAACCTATATTCTTATCTACATTTCTGTTTTTTGTTTTGTTCTGTTTTGTTTTATTTTGTTTTGTTCGTTGTTGCTGAAGACCTGGGCCCGAAATCGCTCAGTTGGTAGACCAACAATACAAAATACTGATGATGCTGGTGTTGTGGGTTCGAATCTTTGCCGAGCCGTTTCAGTACAGGAGGATTTTTCCCCAGGAGTTAACGTTGCTTTTGACTCCATTTCTCAAAAGGTCTTTCGAATGAGGAGACTAAAAATCAACGTACTGTGTGTGAACACACAACATGACATCTTGCCACACACACAACACACACACACACACACACACACACACACACACACACACACACACACACGCGCGCGCGCGCGCGCGCATACACACACACACACACACACACACACCACACACACACACACACACACACACACACACACACACACCACACACACACATAAAATTCCATCACCAACTTTCAGAGGAGAAGGTCAGTTTGGCCGCTGATATGGATGATATGTTACACATAGCATGCAGTGTGTGAAAAATCGAGAGAGAGAGAGAGAGAGAGAGAGAGAGAGAGAGAGAGAGAGAGAGAGAGAGAGAGAGAGAGAGAATGTTTAGGGGAAGGGGTGGTAGTAAGGGGTGGTGAGGATGGTGAAGGCGGAAATTCAAACAAATTTAAGAAGTGTGTTTTAAGTAACTCCACCGGTTCACTGATACAAAAAAAAAAACAACATTACAAGACAAAACACGACACATTTCGACCTCTTAGGTCTTCTTCAGGCAAGGTAAACAGCATCCAATGAAATTCGAGATTATAAGTGATTGCTCGTTCTTCGTTGTCATTATCCTGAATGTTGTTTATCCTGCCTGAAGAAGGCCTAAGAGGTCGAAACGCGTCGTATTTTGTCATGTAATTTTGTTTGTTCTTGTGAACTGGCGGAGTCACTTAATTTTTTTTAGACCTAGCGTAGTGTGTGTGTGTGTGCCGCGCGTATGTGTGTGAGTGTGTGGTGTGTGTGTGTGTTGGTGGTGTGGTGTGTGGTGTGGTGTGTGTGTGTGTGTGTGTGTGTGTGGGTGCTGTCGTGGTTGTTGTGTTGTGTTGTGTTGTTGGTTTGGTTTTTGGTTTTGTTTGAGTGTGATGCTGTTGTTACATGATAGGTACGTTTTGTTTGCTGCTTATGCCTTCCCATGAACTGCTGAATCCGTACCTTACACATGATAGAAAGCAGAGAGATTTTCTTCTGCGCCTAAACACCGCCAAGACTAAATCATCGTAACTCCATTGATGCGATGTTACAGGTAGTTGAAGCATTGGAGGAGGGGAAGGTGTGTGCTATGCGGTAGACAGGGAAGGGCCCGAAACCAAACATCGTTGACCTTTTGTCGATAAGCATGCGTACAATCTGCACGTGAAGGCTGGAGGAAGGAGGGAAGGGGGGTGGGGGGGGGGGGGGGGGGGGGGGGTCGCGACGAGGGACTTTCCTGTCAAAGCAGCAATGATGAGGCGGGGAAGAGGCGGAGGAGGGGGGGGGGGGGGGGGGGGGGCGCTCACGGTATTCACTGTCCCAATCTCGAGCATCCTTCGCCCGGAAGTAGGTTTTTGATTATTAAAGTAAGCTAAAGCAGGCATATTAGCGTACCTTTAAACTAAACGATGTGCGTGAAGTTTAGATATTTGTGTGTTAAGGGAAATGTGTGTGTGTGTGTGTGTGTGTGTGTGTGTGTGTGTGTGTGTGTGTGTGTGTGTGCTTCACATTTGTGCATGTTATAGTGATGGTATGATCTCCTTTTTTGGAAGAGAGGGGTTGGGGGTTAGGGAAGAGTTCTTTTTTCATGCTCTTGTACTGGACTCCACACTGGACGACTGAAACGACGAAAAATCTTCAAAAACCAAGATCTGCTTTTGTTTATTATTGACTTTAATCTACTTGAAAATATACCCGTGGTAGGATTGCGGAACCCAGTGATTTATAAGCCTGAAACCGTTACACTAACTTGTCATCGTTATTGAATATAATTTGTATACCTCGGAATGTCATTTACTCTTGTTTTTTTTTTGTTTTTTGTTTTTTATCGTTTTGTATTTTATTTTCCGTCGGTAATTATCCCGTGTCTGGCATGAATTATTGTTGAGTTCTGCTGCATGGTGTGGAACCGTGTAATCATACTTGGGTATCACACTTACCACGGTGTTGTGTAGCATACTACTACATTTCACGATGCCGTGTTAACATACGGCTCTTTTTCTGTACAGTGGGCTGTCTTGATGTGTATCATGCAGTGCTGCGTTGTTCTCGGCATACTGTGCTGAATACTACTGTGAGAATGATCGGCCTCATTTTTTTTGTACTGCCGACACACACACACACACACCACACACACACACACACACGCACACATAGAGAGAGAGAGAGTCCCACCCCTGTTCTCGTCCCAAACAATACACCCTCCATGTGACGGCTCTTACCGAATAAGGATTGCTCTAATCGTCTTCCCATCAATACAAATGCCGGGGAATGGACAACGTGCGTCCGCTATGTCCTGCTCAAAGACCCTGACAGAAATACTCGTGGTACATACCAGGATTCAAACTCATTTTGAGTAGCACACGCGTGATCTTTTCAGAGCTGTTATAGCATACTTCAGCTACCTTTCGTGTGAAGTCACAATTCGAAAAGTGAGGGGGAAATAATTTATTAGAATGATTTCATCATCTGTTCTAAGACACGATGGCATGTTTACAGCGTTTTAGAGGTGGTTTTTGCTTTGGTTTTTCGTTTGTTTGTTGTTTTTTTCGCGTTTGTTTTGTGTGTGTGTGTATGTGTTTTTGTTTGTTTGTTTGTTTTGCTTTTTTTTTGCATGGTTTTGTTTGTTTGTTGGTGTGTGTGTTTTTTGTTTGTGTTGTTTGTTTGTTTGTTTTTTGTTGTTGATGTTGTTGTTTGTTTGTTTGTTTGTTTTTTTTTTTGGGGGGGGGTATTCCCCCTTGAACCAGCTGCCAAACATTTCAAAAAGGGGGATAACACTTAAAAACAGCAGCACAGAGAATGGACAGAGGTGGCTTACCTAGAGCTCCCCCCCCCCCACCCACCCCACTCTTTCGTTCCCCACCCCCACCCCCCACCCCCAACCCCCATCTCCGTTGCAGACAAACAAGACTACAATGATTCCAGCTCGTGCTAACGAACCTTCATGCCAGAGAACAGGGCATTCTAACGACAACAACAACAACAGAATTCTGGTGCGCTTGCATCGACATCGTCATCGCTATGGTACTCGTCGTTGTAAAAATGGAAAAATAAAAATCAATAAAAAAAAAAAAAGAAAACACCATTGCCACTCCCCTTCACAACCCTTACCCACCCACCCCCCACCCACCACCTCCCTCTTGTCTTCCTCCGCGTCTCCCCCCCCCCCCCCCCCCCCCCCCCTCCTCACCCATCTTCCATAACCTCCACTCACTACGCCCACTCACCCTCACCTTACTGCTTCCAACCTCTGCCATCGACATGCAATTGTAATCAGAGATTCCTGTCTCTCAGTCTCAGAGTCACAAGTCCGTACCACTCACCCCATTTTCACGCTTTCTCCTAAGGTCTGCGGCTCGACATGCTCAATATGGAAACACAGAGGCATTTATGCTCAGGTGCAGGGAGGTCGTAGTGGCGTTGGCAGTTTGCTTTAAGGTGCGTCTGTCGTGTTGGGATGTGCTAGCTAGTGCGAGGGTGTGTGTGTGGTGTGTTGTGTGGGTTGTGTGTGTGGTGTGCGCGTGCGCGTGCCCGTGCGCGCGCGCGCGCGCGCGCGGTGTGTGTGTGTATGTGTGCCTGGAGCACAGAGAGAGGCAAGGTGATGGTGGGGAAGAGTAGGGGGGGGCGGGGGGCACACAGATTGAGAGAGACGGAGAGACAGACAGATTGAAACTCGGAGAGAGAGAGAGAGAGAGAGAGAGAGAGAGAGAGAGAGAGAATTACGCGGAAACGAACACAACACCAACAATGACAAAAAGAAAGAAATTAAGAAAAAAGAAAAGAAAAAAAACAGGAACCTTCGTGAACACCTATCGTCCAACAGTGCTGCTACCCATCCGTTCCGCCTGTGACTTTTTATGCAGTGTTTTCGTATTGATGTCGTCTTTGATGAACTCTACGAACTCTGCCTGTGGTAGTGTAGCGTTCGTTTCAAAATGCGTCCTCTCGGTAGTTTCTTCCGAGGTCGTTGGTTCTCGCCTCACGTTCCCCCAGTCTCCCACCCCTTCCTTCCCCTCCATCCTCTTTTCCCCCATCTTCTCCCCACTGCTTCTCTCCCCCCCCCTCTCCTTCTCCACCACTCCTTCACACCCCCCACACCACCCCATGCTCCTCTACCCCACCCCTCCGCCCCCCCTCCCCCCCCCACTCCCCCTTCCCCCCCCCCCCCCCCCCCGAACGTTTTCTTATTACTGATGTTGAATAAGTGTATGTTGCGTCGTGAATGCCTCAGTCATCATTATGAATCAATCTTTAACCCTTTTTTTTAACTGGTGACTGAAGAGAAATGAATTGACAAAAAAAAATCATAATCTTGTGGGTTATATATATAACACTTTTTCTTTTGGGTAAGACTAGGGTATAAAGACGGAGATGGGGGGAGGGAGAGAAGTGAAGAGGTTGAAAGTGTGTGTTGAGGGTGAGAACAAAAATGTAGTTAGTGTACGAACAGTACATGAACATTAAAGCCTAACAGACAAAATCTTTGATATATGTTTCAGCGACGAGTACTTGACTGATTTATAATGCTTAAACTTTCAAGATATCATGTTTAAAGCATGAAACAAAATGTGGTGAATACTAATTCACAGTATTTCAGGTAATTAAGACATGAGATTTTTTCTGCTGTCGCGCGCGCGCGCGCTGTGTGTGTGTGTGTGTGTGTGCGCGCGCGCGCGTGCGTGAGTGCATGTGTGTGTGTGTGTGTGTGTTGCGCGCGCGCGCGCGCGCGCGCGCGCGCATGTAGCACGCAAAGGCCCGTTGAATTAACACCACGCACGCACACACCACACACACACACACACACACACACACACACACACACACACACACACACACCTTTTTTTTTCCCTCCCTCATCGCTTATGTCCTCTCGGTGTCAATTTAAATCACTCCGCTCAGTGCAGCTCCCACCTCCGCCATTCCACCTCCCACCCCGCAAAAAATGACTGCTCATAATTGGATTTAATTTTTAATAAATATTCAGCCACTAAAGACAACGTTTATCTTCTTTGTATTGAACTTGAAGTGGAGTTTGAAAGATAGGAAGCTGCATGACAGCTTTGGTAAAGCTTTGTGCTATTCATTTATTTATATTTTTTATTTATTTATATTTTCATTTTTTTTAAATATTTTTATCATTTATTTACTTATTTATTTATTTATTTGTCCGTCTATTTATTAATTCATTTATTCATTCATTCATTCATTCTTTGTTTATCTATTGTTCATTAAATCTTGTATTTATTCATTTGTTTATTCATTCACTTATTTATTTTTTTGTGTATTCGTTTATTCATTTATTTGTTTGTTTTTTTTTATTATTAGTTTTCAATATTCAGTCATTGACTCATTTATTCATTTGTTTATTTATATCTATTCGTCACTAATTTCCAATATGTATTTTCAATACACATGTCGGCTGAATGATTCCCCGAGTTCTGTAACCTTCCCTGCGATTGGTAGACAGAGCTAGCGGCAATCACCGGGGGGGGGGGGGGGGAATCAAAATGGAGAATAACTGAGACAACAAGGAAGAGGGAGGGAGGGAGGAGAGATAGCATCTGAGAGAACTACCACGAATATGCTCATCGGCTTAATGAACGTCTAATCAAGCAACAAACATATGCATGAAATCAGAGGGATGTTGTTATTTTTTTCCTCCTCATGGTTTGAAAGTCAAGGAACTTCGGAAGATAAACGGGTAATGCACCTGACGTTTATTTCTTTTTTTCGTTTTAAAACTTTTTGTTTTATTATTTCACTCCAACAGTTTCCACCGTACGTAGGTTATGTAGTCGTGTATCAATATGCAGTTCAGTTTCAATGCTCCCTTAATCCAAGAATGGGGTTCTTTGACTTTTTTTTTAACAGTTGAAATCTCTCTCTCTCCTCTCTCTCTCTCTCTCTCTCTCTCCTCTCACTCACATCACACACACACACACACACACACACACACACACACACACATCAAATAAGTGAAAGGCTCGGGATAAACAGAGAGCCACTTTACCCCGAGACCGATACAACCCCCAAATGGAACTTGTATTTGCTAATATGATTTCATATTCCAATTGTTTTATTACTAGTAATCTTCTCCCACATGTCTCTTTAGTTATCATACACAACTGTCTAAAAAATAATTGTTATTTTTGTTCTCCTTAAATAACATTTACAACATTCGTATCATCATTTCATCTATATTTATGTGGAAAGTACTCGGGGGGGGGGGGGGGGGGGGGGGAGGGGGAACAACAACAACAACAAAAAAGAGTAATCTTTCTCTCCTCATGTGAGGTCAAAACGATGGCTGACATTCAAATCGGTCACATCAGGTGGTGTGTGTGTGTGTGTGTGTGTGTGTGCATTCCAGGCATCTAGTACAGTCTCTACAGAATGTACAATTCTTCTGTGTGCTTCGTCTGTCTGTATATATGGATGTTGCTTCTTTTTTTTTTAATATAAATTTAACTATTTATATATGTATCAATTAATTGATTGAATTTATTTGTCCATTTATTTATTTATTGCACAAGAGAGAGAGATCAGAAAAGTGTTGATTGATTACAAGATTCTCAGAGAGGAGAGAGAGAGAGAGAGAGAGAGAGAGAGAGAGAGAGAGAGAGAGAGAGACGCTCACGCGAGTGAAAATGCCGATGTGTTAACGGAAAATCCAGGGGTGATAAATCATAGTGTTTCAATGTTAACCAGCAAAGTAACTTTGATTAACCCCCTTTGATATGACGCAAAGTCATGGGCACATTGCTTCTGCTGTTGTTGTCTCCCCTAACTAAGCCGTCATACTCTTGTACGTCATAGTCGTTCCTTTACGCTGCAGGGAACTAGGTATCTATGTAGGATTATCTCGAGGATTTGCGTAAGTCATTTACTCTCTTTTAGACAGGTGTCTTGATGTCTATGTCGACCCCAGCCGTTAAGAGTTCACTCAAGTCATGCTCAATACGTTTGTGCCTATGAGAGTTCACACACACACACACACACACACACACACACACACACACACACACACACACACACACACACATACGCACGCACGCACGCACACACACACACACACACACACACACACACACACACACACACAACCGGTGGCTTTCCCACCAGTCAGAGAACGTTTCTCTTTCGAGTGCAGGGAGGGATGGGGAAGAGAGAGAGAGAGAGAGAGAGAGAGAGAGAGAGAGAGAGAGAGAGAGAGAGAGAGAGCAACGCAAAGTGTAACTGGAAAAGACTTTCATTTTGACTTCTACATCTAAAAGATATCATTTATCTTGCCTGGATTTAAACAAAGACTGGGGGTGATTTGGACAGGAAAGAAGCGGCCTTTGGAACTGAACTAAGCGTGGCTTTTATCTCATTTTCACCTCTGTCTGTTTCATTCATGAAACTGCTTGCGGTTGGGTGTTCACCTGTTTGAGGGCTATGTGATCGAGAGAATACAAAATCCGTGGGACTGTGGTGGTCGGAGGCGAGAAGGGGTGAGGGCAGGGGAGGGAATTGCTGTCAGCTCTTTCCGAACCACTGCTTCAAGTATTGTCTCCCCTCTTTTACTCAACCGCGTACTAACTAGATAATATAATAGATCCCTTCCCCGAACAAACAAAAACAAAACAAAATCGCTCATGAATATTCTGCGTTTTGTTTTTGTTTTTTTGTTTGTTTGTTTGTTTTTGTTTGGTTTTTTGTTTTGTTTGGTTTTTTGTTTTGTTTTGTTTTTTGTGTGTGTTTTTTTTTTTTTTTTTTTTTTGGGGGGGGCGTATTTTAATGGGAGACACAATTAAATCAAAGTTCCATCGGAATGTACTTAGGCTACGGTCTGACATAGCTGTATGAAACTATTGAAGGATACTACCAATAATGTTTGTTGGTAGTCTCTGTCTCGGATTAGCGATTTCCTGTTTCTATCCAAAATTGTCCATACATTAAATCCCTTTATTCAATATCTTGGTGTCCCGTTTCTTGCCTTGAGGTTGTCTTTGGTTATGTGATTTTTTTTTTTTAATATAATTCTACGAATGCACATCCAGGAAGTCTGCAACGATCAACAAAGTAGATCTGTCCTCCGGGAACGAACCTGGAGTTCTTTTTTAAATTCTGCATGCCAAAAATATTTGCAGACAGATTATCGTCTTAACTAAATAACTGCTTGAAGATAACACCGTGTTCCGCCATGATATATCAAACATGTCTGTATTACTGGTGGATTTCACTGTCTGTGTTATGATGTATAGCTTTGTTTTTAACTGTATCTTCATCGATGCTGTTGTTGGTTTGTTGGTTTCATTGCTCATTTCTTACTAGTTTTATAACATTAATTGTGTATGAATTTATGAATAGATTTGTTTGCTCTGTCTGCGACAGAGCATTTTTTTTTTTTTTTTTTTTTTCCACATTGGAATCTGAGGAATAAGATTCTGGTTCCAAGTCTGCTCTCTCAAAAGATACAAGGGAAGGGTATTACAACGCCATCTCATTCCCACCTTCCCCACCCTCCACCCCAACCGCACCCTCACCCCGGATTCACACAGCTTGCTCCCATTTTGCCTTTGGTTTTTATTCCCACTCTGGGAGTGTCCGTCAGAACAGTATTGCGCTAAAATTTGAATATATTTCCTAGATGTTCTGCTGCTCCGTAACCCCAACGCGTTGAAAGCAATGCAAAAGAGAGTCAGTCACGCATGCCGACATAAGAATTGCGCAAGTAGGCAAGGGATACCCATTCTTATCATCCTTTTCCGAGGCCAAAAACAGGCGGAACATTATCTCTGAGAGTGATCGATCAGGCGTTTCCCGAAATATAAACTGAAATTAAAAAAAAAAAAGCCAGTGTTTCCACATTGAATGATAACTTGAATCATAAAATTGTGCAGAAGCTACATCATGTTACAAACAGTAAACCTTTAGTGTCTCTTAGTCTAACTGCTGGAGCAGAGGTAAACTACCAGAGGTTTACCGTGTCTAAGGCACGGCAGGATGTTAAGCGGAGCCCATTCTTCGCTTATCGCCGCCTTTAACCCTCCCTGAACGGAATCAGATGCCCATTTATTGCTGGAGGGGGAGGGGGGGGGGGGGGGGACGTTTGCAAGGCGAAAAAATCCCGTCGCACGAGCGGCTCGGACTCCGCACGAGCGGTTCGAACCATCAGGTCCAAAGACCAGCAATCTAACCACTCAACGCCGGTCCCCTCTGCCTCATATGTAATATTCCCAAAATGAAAGCTGACTCGTCACTATTTCCCTCCCCTTGCATGGCAAGCTGCTGCATTTCTTGGTTGTTACACACACACACACACACACACACACACACACACACACACACACACACACACACACACACACACACAAGCATACACACACGCGCGAGCGCGCGCGCGCGCACACACACACACACACCACACACACACACACACACACACACACGCAACGCACGCACGCACGCACGCACGCACGCACACACACACACACACGCATGGATAGATAGGTAGATAGATGGATAGACAAATGTAGATACAGATGTGTGTGTGTGTGTGTGTGTGTGCGTGCGTGCGTGCGTGCGTGCGTGCGTGCGTGCGTGCGTGCGTGCGTGCGCGCGTGCGCATGCACTCTAAACGAAAATTCAACTTGAACGGTACTGAGAAGAATGTAGTCCTCTACCACACTGAAACGAATCCTAGATCCGCCTGTTGAACCGGTTTCTCTCCACGGATCCGTACCATATGAAAGCAGGTTTTTTTTTTTCCTTGCTCATTTTCTGTTTCTCCGCCTCGTTTTAGAGAATGGGTTTAGAAGCTCTGCGTCCTCTTCCTAAAACCATGCTAAATATGCCTGTTGATTGGAATGTGCACTAAGAATCCGCATTACATTCAAAACGAGTTCTACATTTTGGTCTGCATTCTATGAGCCAACCAAAATTTGGTTTATCTGCTCGATAGGGGTTTTTTTTTGTTGTTGTTGTTTGTTTGTTTGTTTCTCCTTCCCTCGAAACAAAAAAAAAAAAAAAAAAAAAAAAAAAACGAACCAACAAACGCAAGTGAAAACATGCCTGTCGCTTTGTTCTCTTCCATTCTTCTTCACGCCGTCCTTAAACATCAGTTGGTTTTTCCTCCCCCCCCCCCTCCACCCCCACCCCACCCCTTCCTCTTCTTCCTCCTCTCGCTTCCCCAATCCTCCCTACTCTTTCCCTCGCCCCCACCCTCTCCTCACTCTTCCCACCACATCTTTGAGCGCAGGAGACACATACACGCGCGCGCGCGCGCGCGTTCGGACACACACACACACACACACACACACACACACACACACACACACACACGTACACACACACACACACACACACACACACACACACACACACACACACACACACACACAACACTTTCGTCTGAATATCCCCAATCACGTGCAACGATTGTGAATCTAGTGAGCGTTAGCTGACGGTCCCTTTTTTAATAACGGAAAAAAAAAAAAAAAAAATCTTTTTCACTTTTATGAGCGACCATACTTTCCACCATGGGACTATTCGTATTGTGCGATAATTATAATCCTGCCTATAATCTGCTGTGATTAGCTCTCGCATTCATCCTGGTTGTGTGCCGGTCACGTGATTCACGTCAGCGTGCATCCATACACGTTTAGGGAGAGCGTTTATATGTGAATGTAA
>CM065731.1:23392221-23469721 GCA_033310375.1 Conus canariensis | reverse complement strand
TGGACCAGCTTAAGTCCTCACAAGCGTGTGTCTGCCATCACAGAAACAGACTGCTTTAGTACAAGACATCCCTCCTCTGGTCCAAGGCCAGCTTGTGCCCACACGGGACCAGTCTCCATCCGTTCTGGACCTGTCGGCGTCACGGCGGGAGTGTAGTGAACATCGCTACAGTGCCGGCCTCAGTCAGCACAGAGCAGGCTGTGGTTGACAACTAACTGCAGGACCAGCTGTGTCAGTGCCACAGCAGCCCCCGTCATTGAACCACCAACCAACGCACAATGCAGGTAGGTCACTTTTTTCCCCCTTAAATCGATCTCCCCCACCACCCTATCTCCTCCTCCCCACACTTCCTTTACCCCCTCCCCCTCCTCCTCCCCCGCCACCGCTTGTGTGATGATAATTCAACTTTTCCCTTTTGTACGTCCTCCTCTCCGCCCCCACCCCCACCCCACCCCCACCCCCACGCCTCTTCCGCACACCGTTGGTCTGTGGGGCCTCAAGGAAAAGAGATTTCAGGACAATCTGTCGAATCTGAAATTAAACAAATCTGTTAAGACTGTACCTTACGGTAACGCTGGCTTTAAATCCACATATATACACAGAAGTGAACTTCTTCTGTGTATATAACCATTGGCATGAATGTCACACCCCCCCCCCCCAACCCCACCACCACCCACCCCCACCCCTGTTCTCCGTCCTACCCATCATACACCTGCTCATCTCTTCTCGTCGTCATCTCGACGTTACAGGTGGCCAAGACATGTTTGCATTTTGGGGGCTTGCTCGTGAAGGGTGTTGTGCAAATGACTGAAATACTTTTTGTGGAGAAGGGGTATCCTGTGTGTGAACCAACTTGAAATGTGTGCATGTAGCAGACAACGGTTCTCACTCTGTAGACAACTAGGACTCCTTACAGGTAAGTGCTGTCACTCTCGGGCGTAGTTCTAGATTTGAAATTATTTGTATTCTCTCTCTCTCTCTCTCTCTCTCTCTCTCTCTCTCTCTCTCTCTCTCTCAGTGAGTGACATCGTGTGTGTGTGTGTGGTGTGTGTGTGTGTGTGTGTGTGTGTGTGTGTGTGTGTGGGAGGAGAGGGAGGTACGTATGGGCAAAGATGCGGTATTTTGTAGCATCCGTAGCGCGTCCTTTACGAAGGGAGCGATTTCTGTTCCTTCTTCTCCGAGTACACACCCCATCCCCCTCCATCTTCCTCCTTCTCTGGATGTGACTTGTATGTCCCTTCGCTGACCGACTTGGTGTTGTGTGGTGTGTGTGTGGTGTGTGTGTGTGTGTTTCAATAGTCTTTTCAATTCGGTGAGTAGCAGCCGTGTCGAGTGGTCACAGTTTTCGCACGCTCCAAGCACGCGCAGCGTTCGTGAGCTGAGCCTTTTTTTTTCGACTTTGCCGTTTTTTTCCGCAACGCCGAATCGACACAGTGGTTTACTACTGTGACACGGAGGTATTGTTTCTTCACTATTTCATTGTCATATTTGCGAGAATGACTACCGGCGTCAATCCTGTCTTCGTCAAAGACATCCCAGACTCGAGCAAGAACCGACCAACCGTCTTAGAGATTTGCTTGGCAGGTGAGAGGTCAGTCGGTCAGGGGTCGATAGTCGGGGCGCAACTGATCAACGGCCTCTGGCGGATTTATCCAGCAACGACAGAGGCAAGAAATCGGCTCCTGACCCAGGGTATGAGGGTCAGAGGGACCATTTTACAACTGGCAAACACTAACCCTTTTATTCTGAAGAGTGACACTGGGGAGGAGAAGCCAACAACAAAAGTGTGGGTCGACAACGTACCCATATCAGTGGCCGACTCAGAAATCGAGCATTCCCTGGCGAAGGTAGGGTGTGAGTTGCGTTCCTCGATCAAAACAGAGAGAGCGAGGGATGCAGACGGAAAACTTAACCGTTTTTTGACGGGGCGGAGGTTCGTTTTCATCACCGTTCCTGACGTGTCCCTGGAAAAGTTCATGAAAGTAAGTCTGTTCTGGGCTAAAATATATCATAAGGAACAAAAGCTGGCTAAAAAAAAAAAAAAAAAAAAAACCCTCATCTTGTACCAATGCGTGGGAACAGACTACCATGGTCGTGTTGCCAAGAGTTGTCTGCGTGATTGCAGACAGTCGGCCATAAGCGCGGGATCCCTGTGCCAGTTTCTGTTTCCAGCATGAGGACTCCACTGAGGACAGAGAGGACACACCCTGGAGTGAGTGACATGCGCGGTTACGGACAGCGACCAGCCACGACATGCCACAGACGGAGGCCGTGCAGTCAGAGTGCAGGCCCAGCGAGCGTCAGGCCACGGCTCTCTGCCTCCCTGCATGAAAGAGCCGTCCCGGGAGCAGGTCAGAGACCCCGAATCCGCGATCCAAGGAGGGTCACCTTAAAGAGGTAGCGGGAGGGGTAAGCACCCGAAAAGGACAGTGGTAAATCCACCCGTCAGGCCACCCACAGACCAAACCTGGCTAGGTGACCATATGGGTAACGCCGGTTCCTAGGACAGACCTCATGGTTTCGGCCTCGCTTGATAACGGATATTAAGTAAGAATTTGCGAAAATGTTTATTAGTGTAATATCCTAATAATTCCAATGGACAAAATACGGATTTGTTTCACTTTAATGTAAGAGGTTCTCTGGAATAATTTAAAAGAGCCAGCTATTTTCGTTATTAAAAGTAAAAAATTTGATATTGCTTGTTCTCGGGAAGCCTGTAACCGAGAATGAATGCGTTGCTATGGAAAAACATGGGGAGGAAACTTATTTTACAATGAGTGTACGAAAAGGAATCAGGAGAGTTATCTAATATCAAAAGATTTTGATGGTAAACGTTAGATTTGAACTGGCTTTAAGAGAATTTAGATTGTGTCAGTAAAGTAATGACTTTAAATGCAAATATATGCTCCAAATAATATGAAAGATAAATCAGTTTTCATAACAAAGTTACAGAAAACGTGTGTGAATATAGTGAGCAAAATCTATTGTTGCTTGGTGATTTTAATTGTGTTATGAAGAAGTCTTGATATCATTACGGGCCAATGTCATCGCGAGTCAGAAGTAAAAGTTAAATAATGCAGTAAGAAATTTGAATCTGACAGACATCTGGAGAGTTTTTCATAATGAAGAAAAAGATTTCTCCTGGAGTAAGAATAACCCTTTCATTGCTCGGCGTTTGGATTACTGTTTTGTGTCAGAGGAAATGCTACCCTTGTGTGTTTCGTGTGAACTCGCGACGGTTGCGCATTCAGCTCACAAAGCTCTCATAACGGAACTAAACAACGGTAATTTTGAAAGAGGTCCAGGATACTGGAGATTTAACAATAGTTTTTTTTCAATACTAAGTTTGTTGCAAAGATGAACGATTTATTCGATAAGCATCTCAATGATTCTTCCGATGATGTCTTATATACGAAGGTGGGATCTATGTAAAGTTGAAATTCGTACTTTTTGTACTGAGTATGGAAAATCACTTGCATGCAAAAGAAGAAATCGTGAATATCGTCTGAACGCACAGCTTGTGGAAAAAGAAAAGGCATTAGTCAGTAATCCCTCTGAGGTAGGGGTGCAGAAACAGTATCTTAGTCTAAAACAAGAAATAGAGTTGTTGCAGGTTGAGAGAACGAGAGGAGCGCAAATTAGAGCAAGAGTTAAATGGATTGAAGAAGGTGAAAGGAATACAAAATATTTTTGCAATCTGGAAAAGGCTAGAGGAAAGAAGAAAGTAATAACGAGATTAACTGAAGATTCAGGTGAAATAATTACAGATCAGACAGAAATTTTGCAAGAACAAGTCTCATTTTATAGGAAACTTTATAATCAAGAAACTGTAGAAAAAGATGTTATGGGGAGCAATAAATACATTTATGGAAAATGAAAACTTTCCAAGACTAGACGCTAATGAAGCTGTTTCATGTGAGGGCATGGTGACAGTGGAGGAAATGACAAGCGCTCTGAAGAATATGAGAAATGGATCTGCTCCCGGCAATGACGGACTGACAATAGAGTTTATAAAAAAAATTTTGGAATACAATATGTAAAACACTTACTCAGTCGTTCATGGAACCTTTCCATGTTGGTAAACTGGAATATTCTCAAAGATATGGTGTAATAACTCTGCTACATAAGGAAAAAGATTTAGATAGAGACAAATTAAACAACTGGAGACCAATCACGTTAACAGTGTTTACAAATTATTAGCCAAAGTCTTAGCGTTAAGACTTGGATGAGTCATCACTAGCTTGGTAAATGAAGATCAGGTAGGTTACATCAAAGGTAGAAACATCGCAAGTCATAAGATCGATTGATAACGTAATCAATTACCTAAATAAAACTAATAGAGCCGGCTTTTTGCTCGCTATTGATTATGCAAAAGCATTTGATTCGATATCAGAGAGTTTTCTGCTGAAAGTGTTTGACATTTTTTGGTTTTGGACCAGATTTTAAAAAGTTTCTATTTTGATAAACGGAAACATGACCTCTGTAAATCACGGAGGCTGGATTTCCGAGCCCTTTGATGTGAACTGCGGAATAAGACAAGGTTGCCCTTTCTCACCATTAGCCTTTGTGCTAGCTGTCGAGTTACTAGCCATTAACATTCGGAATAGTTACCAGCCGCCGTGGCTAAGTGGTTAGCGTCGCGGACTCCCGGCTGGGAGGTCGTGGGTTCGAATCCCATCAGAGTCATGTGGGTTTTTCTGCCCCGACTGGCTCCTACCCAGAGTTGAGTTTGCTGCGGACTCAGTTGGGAAGACTGGGACCACACAGTCGAGTTTCATCCACTTAATGGATGCGTTTCTGAGAGTGTTGCTCAAATTTCCTGACCAACACTGCAGGTGCCTGTATCTCTCGGGCCTGGTTGACGCCGGGATATATTATGAAAGGAAGCGTAGAGTACAGCCTTGTCATGTAGTCTCAGACCGAAATGGAAATCCGTAGCATCATCTTAATCATCCTCATTCTCATCAATCAGCATAAAAAAAATGTCTCAAGTTCTGTGGCCCTTCAAGCCCTGCTCTCATGGTGACCTCAATTTCGATGTCCTCTCCACGTCTGTGGCCTTGGTTTGGTTCCGGCGGGGTCAGCGGTATCGGCGAGTCCATGGGGGCTGTCGTTGGACGGACGTGGTGGCGCCCTCCGGAGGGAGAGCTCACTCACGCCGGTTCCGCGACTAAGCAATTATTGTCGTCAGTAGGGGGCTTAGTAGGTGGTGTCCTGCGTATGTTAGATCAGAACAGGCGCCACTGAACACCACCGAAGTGACTCGGCAGCAGTGCAGTGTCTCCTCCGGTGGGTTGCCTCTTGACGACTTGACATTGACTCGTCCCTGTGGATGGCCGGTGCCGGGGCTGCGGCGGGGCCGACCGGGCTGTGGCTGTGGATGGGGTGTCGGAATGAGCGGCGTGGGTGCACAGCCTCTGGGGTGGCGCAGAGGTTGGGACAGCAAAAAAAAAAAAAAAAAGATTCCGAATAGTTCGATTGCAGGCATCAAAGTTCCTTTACCTTCTGGGAATGGAAATTCTAGTATAAAGATAAAACAAATGGCAGATGACACAACATTGTTTCTCAAAGACCGATATATATGTTAAAATCATTAGAAATCTTGTCATCGTTTGAAAAGTTTTCTGGATTAATATTGAATGTTCAGAAAACAAAAGCTCTACTAATGGGAACTATGAAAAAAAGACGCAGATCTTCCATTCACAACAGTGAACAGAATTAAAGTTCAGGGAATTTATTTTGGTGCCAACGAGATGGCGAAGAACATTGATGAAAACTGGAATGAAAGAATCGATAAAACGAATAGTATAATAAATAATTGGAAAAGGAGAGATCTCTCCATTCAAGTAAAGTGATTGTTATAAAAACGTTTCTGATAAGTCAGTTTGTTTTTGTAATGCAGTCTATTGGTCTTCCAGATGCAGTGCTGCGTAAAATTAATACAGCGTTATACCGATTTGTATGGCAGAAAAAATTCAGTAACAGGAAAGCATTCGAGAAAGTGAAGAGGAAAGTAATGGAATCAAACGTAGACGAAGGTGGTCTGAACATGATCAACATGCTTCAGTTCCAGAAGCATTTAAACTTACAATGGATGGGTAAATTATATAACGCCAAAGAAAAAGAAAACTGGAGGTTGATCCCATTGTGGCATTTGAACAAACTGGCAAACGGGGGTAATGTCTTCATTGTAAACACAAGGACAAAGGATATGCAGGGCATTTATAGAATTGAAAATGATTTCTGGAAAGACATATTTGCATGTTATCTAGACAACAAAACTATAAGTAAACAAAGTGAAATAAACAGTGGTAATTTCCAGTCACAGCTTCTCTTCAACAACTCTCATTAAATACAAAAATAAAGTAATATTCTTTCCGAGCTGGCACAATTCAGGAATTGAACAGATGAAAAATATCCATCAGAACGAACATAGATTTCTGTCTCTTGAGGAAGTACAGAATATGGTTGGGCGAAGCAAGGCTAACATTATTTTTGAATATAATGCCCTTATTAACTCTATTCCCAAAGAGTGGATTCAATGGATAGAGAGAGGAGATCCTTGCACAAGCCGACAGGATTGTGATGCAAAACATTTCAATACAAAGCCAAAGAACATCAGGAAAATGTTATCCAAAGACAACGTAACAAATTTACCAACGGCCCATTATTTCTGTGAAAGGAAATTTTGTTACACCCTAGACAAACAGGCCTCGTCTAGGGCTAAAGAAACTACCAAAGAAGTGCGACTTAAGAGTCCTTCACTGGAAAGTGTTACATAATATTTACCCCACAAATATAATGTTGAACAAAATGAAAATACGAGAAAATAATGTTCATATTGTGTTGATAAGGTGGATTTTATTGAACATTTTTTTCTATAATTGTCCAGTTGTAAAGAATTTTTGGAATTTCGTTGAGCAAAACATTTATGTAGACACAAATATTAAGCTAACGTTGTCAGCCACTGATGTTCTGTTTGTGTGAACAGTTCATTCTGCCCACGTGGAAAATATGTATACATAAACCTCATTCTGTTGGTTGGGAAAATGTCCATAAGTATTTTTTTTTAAGACACGGTCTGCATTCTCATTGCAATCAATCTTTGAAAAAGAACTCAACGTAAGGAGCTAGTTTATACCTCACCTCATCTTCCATTTCTTCTCGACCCCGTCCACGGGTCCACCCCCCCCACCCCCCACCCCAACCCCACCCCCTTCTCCGGCGCTCGCTGTCCTTTTTCTCTGCCTTCTTTTTCTCTTTGGCCTGTGTCGGTTCACTAGTAGCTGGTTTTCTCTCTTATAAAGTTATTTATAATCACTTTTAGGTCTTGTTTCCAAGTTTTAAGTAATCATTTCATTCATTCTTTCATTTATTAACGTATTTCATTTCCTCTCGGGATGGGGTGGGGTGGGGTGGGGGTGGCGGAGGATCGTGATTCACTGTATCTGTGCCTGTTCTTTCTAGAATTATGTGTATTTGTGGATAGGATTTATTAACTTGTATATGCTTTTGACTATTGACGAATGATTTCGTAGTCCCGCAGATTGGTACGCGCATACACGCACACAAGCACACGTACACACACTCTCTCACACACACACACACACACACACACACACACACACACACACACACACACACACATACACACACTCACTCACACACACGCACTCACACACACGCGCGCGCGCGCACCCACACACACGCACGACGCCACGCACGCAACGCAACCACATCACACATACACACCACAACTACACAACTGACACAACACACACACACACACACACCTCTCTTCCTCTCTCTCTCCACACACACACACACACCACGACACACACACACACACACATACACACACACACACATACACACACACACACACACACACACACACACACATAACACACACAACACACCACACATACACACACACACACACACACACACACACACACACACACACACACTCACGGATACTTGTCTCGCTGACGGTCCTTCCTCACGTCCTCTTTGCAGCTCCATTCACCCCCCCCCCCCCCCCCCCCCCCCCCCCCCCCCGCCCCTCCCCAAAATATTTCATCATTTTTTCTTCATCGTAAGGATGGCGGTTCTGGGGAACTGGCAGGTGCGAGACTACTTATAATTATAGTACACAAAATTTATTAATCCTTTCGTTCCATGTTCGCTCGTTCCTTCGGTCATTCTGGGATGTTTTTTGTTCCAAGGAAGGCTTTCGGGGAACGTTTGGACGCCCAGGAGAGAACGGAGGAGGCGAAAGCAAATCTTTGTTGTATTCAGTCTATTCAACCTGGTCACAATTAGGCCGGAAGATTATCGTGTTTCACATTTGTTTACAGCAGTATATTTATTTTGATATTTCGTTTGTTTTTACACAGCAACGAATTCTTTTTCGTTTTTGTCTTCTTTCCTTCTTCCTCCTCTTCCTTTCTAACTTCCTTTCTTTCCTTCTTTTTCTCTGTCTGTCCGTTGTTGTTTTTTTGTTTGTTTGTTTTTGTTTGTTTGTTTGTTTTTGTGTGTTTTTTGTATAAGCAGACATCATCAGAGTGAGTGTGCCAGTACACCACACATTAGAACATTAACAAACCCAGACACATTGTATCAAATGCCAAAACACTAAAATCAGCAAAAGTTTGTCCATTTTGAGAGAGAACATACAGACTATGCATGGTGTGTAAGAGACTGGTTGTTAAAAAAAAAAATAGTCGTTGAAATTGATTGTTTTTTCCGCTTTTGTTTTTTTGGCAGATGAAGACAGTGTGAAGCACCAAAAAATGAAAAGGTGGATTTTGGCCTTAGGAGGAAAAGAAAAAAAAGTCGCCGCCTTAGGTTCTCCATTGATCCGACAACTGATGCCTCAAAAAAAAAGTCTATTTCTTCCAATTCATCTCATGTCTTCAGCATCCCCATCTTTTCTCAAAACCCCTTTTTCCTGCTCTCTCTCTCTCTCTCTCTCTCTCTCTCTCTCTCTCTCTCTCTCTCTCTCTCTCTCTCTCTCTCCACACACACACACACACACACACACACACACACACACATTTATACCCCCCCCCCCCCCCGATCAGGATAAATACGTTGCTGGAACCTTCCAAGGTTATAGTTGCAACGGAAAAGAGAGTAGACCATATTCCAAGTTCTTTGCTAAAGCCCTCTTCAGGTAAATAAAACTTCTTTTAGATTAGAATTTCGGTGCATTTACATTTGAAAACGTTTCGACCCAATGACACTAAAACCCCAACGGCCATCCCCGAGTTCACGCTCAATGGGACCCTGTTGCGGCGCTGCATCCCCCTGTCCTATTTTAAGTGCAAGGGTGGCAGCATGGTGTCTCTGCTGATTGCTGCTGAGAATGCTGCCATAGAGCTCGCCTGCCCCTCTCTCTCATGCCCCCCCCCCCCCCCCCGCCCTCTCTCTCTCTCTCTCTCTCTCTCTCTCTCTCTCTGTCTCTCTCTCTCTCTCTGGAATAGCATCAGCGCTCGGTACGCGTCCTTCTCTTTCGTCCTTTTCTCATTGGTGTTATTTCATCCTTCTGTTCCCCTCCGCACTATATCCCTACCCTCCCCCCCCCCAACCCCCCCCCCCCCAACACACACACACACACACACAACACTGCCCCCTTTCTTGTATTATTTCTCTTCACCCGATCCTCGGAGTATTTGTATGTGCGCGCGCGTATGTGTAGTTTTATCTATTTGCTTTTTTTTTTTTTTTTTTTTTTTTTTTTTCTACATATTCTCAAGGCATATAGTGCTTCATTGCAGACAGTCAATGTCCCGATCATTATCGTGGCGTGCACTTCAAGCATTTCTTCCCCCATCTGTGCCTTCTCGCTTGACCCACAAACTGAGAAAACGTAACCCTACATGCAGTGAAAATTCTAACGCGTTGCCTTCCCATGGTTTCATTTTTCAGAACAAGCCTGTCACCGTTGTTACTATATGTTGTACCATTTTCTTTTCTAAAAAAAAAAAAAAAAAATAAAAAAAAAATAAAAATAAAAATAAAAAAATGAAAAAAAAGTGCACGATCTCTTGCCATTGCTACAGCTTCAATTTGATCCTCGACTTCCCGCACCCACCCACCCCCACCCCCACGCCCCCATCACCTATCTCCACCCTAACCATTCCTCTCACTCACCATCCCCCGTTCCCTCCCACATCCTCATCCCCTGTTCTCCTGCCCACCTCCCTCCTCTCTCCCCCCCCCCCCCCCCCCTTTTTTCCACAGGCGGGGACTTTCAGCTAGGGGGCTCTCAGTAGCATGTTCACCTTGGCCCAAGGCGACCGCAGCCAACGTGGTCAACGTCATCGTGGTGCTGTCGGACGGCGTCTCTTACAACGAATGGCACAGGACACGGCCGACCAGGCTAAGGCGTGCCGCGACCACGGCATGAGGATCTTCTCCGTGGGCAACGGCAGCGGCGTCCTCATGTCGGAGCTGAACGAGATGGCCACCGACCCACGGACAGTGAGCGCACGTCTTGGCTGTGTCCAGTTTCGGGGCGCTGCAAAGCATCAAGACGTCCTTCGGCATAAAGGCTTGTGTCCCCTGCGAGTTGTCTCCTCTGCGGGCGGAACGATAGATGATTGGACAGGATGGATGGATGGATGGGTGGGTGGATGGGTGGACAGTTAGATGAACGGATGGATGAATGGGGGAATGGATGGATAGATGAACGGACGGATGAATAGACGGACGAATGGACGGACGGATGGATGGATGGATAGATGGATGGGTGGGTGGATGGACAGTCAGATGAACGGATGGATGAATGGGGGAATGGATGGATAGATGAACGGACGGATGAATAGACGGACGAATGGACGGACAGATGGATAGATGAACGGACGGATGGATGGCTAAATAACAGTTCGTTTGTAAGAACGTACGGAGTTAGTCGGGGGTGGGTGAGGGGGTGGGTGATGATGGTAGACGAGCATTGGAACGGCAAACTATAGAGTGAACAGAGACAGACGTCCCCCCAAATCCCTCCACCCCCACCCCACCCCCACCCCCACCTCCCGACATCACCATCTAGGGGCGAATCGAAATCTGGCGGAAATGTCATGTATGCTGATATAGTTAGTGAGAATGGGTCTCTGAATTCTTCTTTACGACGCTTGAAATCGTAACGTTTTTTTTTTTTGTTTTTTTTTTTTACACCCCTTCCTGTTCCTTCAGCGTCCGTTTTGTTTGACCGGTCGTTTCTCCTCCCACCATCTATCTCTTCACAACCATCACCATCACCACCACTTGCAGTGCACAGCGGCTGGTTCTCTGGGGCGTCGTCTTTGGGGCACGTGTAGCATCACCACGTGTGAGCTGGCTCCTGGGACGCCGCACGCGATCTTGCACCACCACCATCCCCTGCCCCTGCAGCACTATCCAAAGCGAGCAGGGCGAGCTGGGACCCTCCCTGCCTGCCCCAGTGAGTGACCTGGCGTTGGGTGGATGGGTGTGTGTGTGTGTGTGTGTGTGTGTGTGTGTGTGTGTGTGTGTGTGTGTGTATGTGTATATGTATATATGTATATATATGTATTTACATACGTACGTATGTATGTAAGCGTGTATGTATGTAGTCATGTTGGTGGGGGGTTTTCAGTGAAAAGCGGTTATTATACTTTCAGAAAACAGCGATGATAAGTGATACCACGAGAAAACGGGTATCATCTCCGTTTCCGTAAATAATAGATTGCTGCAGAAAGTAGGGGAAACAGTTGTTACGGGATAGTGACGCTGGTGTCTTTCCATACTGCCACCTGCTAGTCACAGAATGGGTCAATACAACGCTAAAAGAATACTGTGTGACGATGCCTTTCTTCACACACGTGTGTGTTTGTTTGTTTGTTTTTTCTCGTTAACTATCCATACGTCTTAATTAATCTTGGGGTTCTCAGTCGAATGGTTTAGAGTGTTCGATGACTGAGCTGACGGGAATTAGCTCGAAGCACTCGTGTGGTCGAGTTTTTTTTTTTTTTTTTTTCTAAATATTCTCCGTAAAAACCTAGCAGTACGTCTTTGATTCAGTTCAGGGAAAGTTGAAAGCGGCAGAAGAAAAGAGCTTGCCTCTGCCTTCCATCCTGCCCTGCTTTAGACATGATGGAACTGTAAGAGTGCTCTGCCCCTGTGGTCACTCGGCTACGGGATCTTTAATCTTTAACCTTCTAACACCAAAGCACTTCATGCCAGGAACATAATTATGAACAATGACACTTGTCACTTCCTGTCAGGAAGAGCGCTCTGGAGATATTGAAAGAAATTATCCGGGTACATTTAGTCATGGGACAGAAAATTCACCCTTACACCTGTGGTGTGGTCAGAGACAATCGTTTTGAAAGCGAGTGCTGTTCAGAGCACGCAATTGTGTGACTGTCTCTTTTCTTGTCAGACTGCAAGAAGACAGCCTGGAGAGCGGATGTGCTCTGTTAGTTAGCCAGGCTTGGTTGCCGGCTATTAAGTGATTTCAGGTCAGGGAAAGTCTCATTCCCCCTGAGTTTAATTTATAAATACAGCACCAAGTGCTAGTGTAGACTAGGTGTCTACTGGTCTGAAAAGTAAGTGTTAAATTCGCTTATAATTTCACCAGGCAGTGGAGACTGGAAGATTTAAGAGTATATTTTCATTCTTTAAATTTGCTCTGAAGTTTTGCTTTGATGTTCATTGTATTTAGTCTACATATTGTGTTCTTTCCTAAAATGTATATAAACGTTGATAATGTTCATAAACCTGTTTAGGTTTATAAAGTTAATTGTCTTTGTAAATTTAACTGCATTTGAACAGAGATGATTTTCATCTTGCTTTTCTAAAGATCTTTTAGCAAACTATTTTGAAATCTAAACTCGGAGTTTAATTGTTAAATTGTCGGAGAGAGGCTTTAAGGGACTTTGTATCTTACATTAGGGTTCTAGTTCCAGAGCGCTCGTTCCTGGGAATGGCCTGGCTTTTGTGAGCGAGACTGGGAAGGATTTCTGAACGTATCTTCCTGTGACTGCAGGGTGGAGTGTGTTGTGAACTGTTGTGATGGAGGTGAAGTGCTGCAATGTGCCAGTCGAGTGTGACACGTCGCTGCAGTCTGCAAAACAAGTACAGTGTATAGGGTGAAAGAGTTTTGAGTAAATGTGAAAGTGTTGTGTAGTTTCGTTTGGTTGATTTTGTTTATTGCTTATGTCTTTGAGTCTATTTGTAAACAGTAAAGGAAGGAGGGACTGCTGAATTCATGTGTATGTATCTGTTGAGCACCTTTCGAGAAGAGTGAGTGGATTGCGTGAACTTGACAGTGGTGACCCCGACTGAACCTTTTTTGTGCATGATGTAAATTTGTCAATCTTGAATTCAAAAGCAGGTTGTCTTGAAATTTGAAGATTTCCATTTTCACCTTTGGGTATATAAGAATGCATCGCAGATTTTCATTCCCCTTCCCTAGTCATTGTCTGTATAGTCAATGTGAGTAAGGAGTGTGAAAAGATATCCTTTTGAACCAGCCATATTTTCAAATTTAAATGATTGATTGTTGTTTGAGTGCATGTTGTGAGTTCTTTTTTTTTCCATTTTAATGTTGTATTAAGGTGTTCCCTCCTTTTATAAATTTTGTATTGTGGTTTACTCCCTATATAAGTTCACTTGTGTTGCTATTGCTCTTTAGAGTAGGAAGTAGTTCTCATTTAATTAAAATAAAATATTTCCCCTTACAGATGATCTTTATTAAATTTGGGGTACATTTCAAAACCTTGCCATATCATTAATAGAAAACAGTAAAATTTCCGAACAGTCCCTTCCTCTGGTATTTAAGTTCTAAAAAACTTCATGTAAAATTTCTGATATTTTGACTTGTCTTCTTTCTAACTTTAGAACGTTTGGGTACGGGAGGTTTATAGTGTGTGACTGTGAAAATTATTACTTTACATTTTCATATTTCTTTTTGTTCTTGCTTACTTAATCAAAAGATGGTTGTGTTTGTTTTACATATCTTTCACAAGAACAGTTATAATGTTAACATTGTAGAATGAGATCTAAGAATCTTCTGTTCAAGGCATGATGGTAACGACATTCCAAACCACTCTTCTCATTCCCTTTTACTTTTTTTTTTCAGTCGCCTAAACCTTTAAAAGACAGCTCCTTAAAAAAACAACCGGAAATTTCGTTAAAAATTTTTCTACCGTAAAAACTTGAAAAGTGTTGATCTCTTTCAGGAATTAAGATCACATCAGGTGGGACATCTCTGAACAAGGTTTTTATGGAGTCTGCTTGAAGTGTTCGTGTCTCGCGTTCATTCAACGCCCATCTTGCGCCGAATTTGTCGAGAGAAGTGTTTGCTCGTTCTTGATTTTGGTTGTCCCGAGTGTTGTTTATCTTGCCTGAAGAAGACCCAAAAAGTCGAAACGCGTCGTGTTTTCTCTCGTGATTCGTTTGTTCATGTTTGGTGGATTTATTACATAAACTTTTTTTTTTTAAGATTTCCTTAATAAGCAAGGCCTTGGCGCATGAATTTTGGGCGTGTAGCCTGTCACGCACAACTTTGCAGAGAAACAAGAGCAATCACTTCATAACTTGATGCCAGTCGGCATTCTCCTCCTGTCACTGTGCATGCTCAAGGTTGTCTCCCTTGCCGTGTTTGGGCAGCCATGTCCGGAGCGGTACTATGACTGCCAGAGGAGTAACAACAACGCGCGCATCTGCATCCCAGTCTGCGACGATTCCAGCGACGGAGACACGGAACGGGCCGAACTGTGTCGCACGGACTCCCACTCGTTGCAGCAACAGGGCCTGTGAGTTCCTGCCTTTACATCCTTGTAGTTAAATAGGATGCTGGTGGTGACACTATGACAGCGATGGCGGCGATGACGACGACGATGACGAGGAAGAAGATAGCAAATGGCGATCATTGCGACATGTTTCTGTTTTCAGTTTTCACGTGATTTGTGGGCTGTCGTCCTCTTTTGGGCCGTCAGCATTCATATTCTCCTTCTTCGTCCGCCCCGCCCCCCCCCCCCCCCCCCCCCCCCCCCCCCCCTCTTCATCGTCACGTTCTTATTACCGCCATGATCATTACCATCATTCAGAACCATAGTGCTAATGTTGTTACTAAGTTGACGTTGAAATCGTTGAAGTAGTGGTAGAAGCAGAAGTAGAATCAACATCAGCAACATCTGTTGTTATGCCTGTGTGTGTGTGTGTGTGTGTGTGTGTGTGTGTGTGTGTGTGTTTACTCATCATCATGTTTTAGTTTTTTTGTACTCCCAGTTCTTATAGAACAGGGAGTACTTTAGAATGGGAACGAAGAAATGCTGTCTGTGTGTGTGTCTCTGTGTGTGTCCGTGGTCAAAATGTGTTCCACTCGCTCCAGACAAAACTGCTGGGCCGATCTTTCTGAAAATTTGTAGGTATGTTCAATATGGGCCACGGATGATGCCCGATGTTTTAGTTTACCGTTATAACCGTTACTAACGGCTGTAACGGCCTGTAACGGTTTTTCTTCTTTATGGAATATCTCAGAAAGTACTTGGCCGATCTTTGTAAAAATGAGCAGGTACATTCATTTTGGGTCACGGATGATGCCCGATGTTTAGTTTACCCCGTTATAGCCGTTACTAACGGCCTGTAACGGTTTTTCTTCTTTATGGATTATCTCGGAAAGTACGTGGCCGATCTTTCTGAAAATTTGTAGGTATGTTCATTATGCGTCACGAATAATCCCCGATGTTTTAGTTAACCGTTATAGCCGTTACTAACGGCTGTAACGGCCTGTAACGGTTTTTCTTCTTTATGGAATATCTCAGAAAGTACTTGACCGACCTTTATGAAAATTAACAGGTATGTTCATTATGGGTCACAGATGATGCCCGATGTTTTGTTTACCCCGTTATAGCCGTTACTAACGGCTGTAACGGCCTGTAACGGTTTTTCTTCTTTATGGAATATCTCAGAAAGTACTTGGCCGATCTTTCTGAAAATTTGTAGGTATGTTCATTAATGGTCACGGATGATGCCCGATGTTTTAATTTCCCCGTTATAACCGTTACTAACGGCCTGTAACGGTTTTTTCTTCTTTATGGAATATCTCAGAAAGTACGTGGCCGATCTTTCTGAAAATGTGTGGGCATGTTTATTATAAGCCACGGATGATGCCCGATGTTTTAGTTTACCGTTATAACCGTTACTAACAGCTGTAACAGCATTAACGGTTTTTCTTCTTTATGGCATATCTCAGAAAGTACCTGGCCGATCTTTGTGAAAATTAGCAGGTATGTTCATTATGGGCCACGGATGATGCCTGATGTTTTAGTTTACCCCGTTATAGCTGTAACGGCCTGTAACGGTTTTTCTTCTTTATGGAACATCTCAGAAAGTACGTGGCCGATCTTTCTGAAAATTTGTAGGCATGTTTATTATGGGCCACGGATGATGCCCGATGTTTTAGTTTACCGTTATAACCGTTACTAACGGCTGTAACGGCCTGTAACGGTTTTTCTTCTTTATGGAATATCTCAGAAAGTACTTGGCCGATCTTTGTAAAAATGAGCAGGTACATTCATTTTGGGTCACGGATGATGCCCGATGTTTAGTTTACCCCGTTATAGCCGTTACTAACGGCCTGTAACGGTTTTTCTTCTTTATGGATTATCTCGGAAAGTACGTGGCCGATCTTTCTGAAAATTTGTAGGTATGTTCATTATGCGTCACGAATAATCCCCGATGTTTTAGTTAACCGTTATAGCCGTTACTAACGGCTGTAACGGCCTGTAACGGTTTTTCTTCTTTATGGAATATCTCAGAAAGTACTTGACCGACCTTTATGAAAATTAACAGGTATGTTCATTATGGGTCACAGATGATGCCCGATGTTTTGTTTACCCCGTTATAGCCGTTACTAACGGCTGTAACGGCCTGTAACGGTTTTTCTTCTTTATGGAATATCTCAGAAAGTACTTGGCCGATCTTTCTGAAAATTTGTAGGTATGTTCATTAATGGTCACGGATGATGCCCGATGTTTTAATTTCCCCGTTATAACCGTTACTAACGGCCTGTAACGGTTTTTCTTCTTTATGGAATATCTCAGAAAGTACGTGGCCGATCTTTCTGAAAATGTGTGGGCATGTTTATTATAAGCCACGGATGATGCCCGATGTTTTAGTTTACCGTTATAACCGTTACTAACAGCTGTAACAGCATTAACGGTTTTTCTTCTTTATGGCATATCTCAGAAAGTACCTGGCCGATCTTTGTGAAAATTAGCAGGTATGTTCATTATGGGCCACGGATGATGCCTGATGTTTTAGTTTACCCCGTTATAGCTGTAACGGCCTGTAACGGTTTTTCTTCTTTATGGAACATCTCAGAAAGTACGTGGCCGATCTTTCTGAAAATTTGTAGGCATGTTTATTATGGGCCACGGATGATGCCCGATGTTTTAGTTTACCGTTATAACCGTTACTAACGGCTGTAACGGCCTGTAACGGTTTTTCTTCTTTATGGAATATCTGAGAAAGTACTTGGCCGATCTTTGTGAAAATTTGTAGGTATGTTCACTATGGGTCATGAATGATGCCCGATGTTTTATTTGACCAGAATAGCCGTTACTATCGGTTACAACGGCCCAAAACGGTTTTTCTTCTTTATGGAATATCTAAGAAAGTACTTGGCCGATTTATAAGCGGTTTGGATGATCTTGTGACAAATCGGAGCCTCTTTCCATATGTAAGTGATGTAACGCTAAAAATCGATTAAACAAGTTAAAAACCGTTATTTTGCCTTTATTTCCTATATATAGGTGGATTTTAATGAAATTTGGTATACTGAAAGGTTACCACACACAAATGGCACTTCTATATAGTGTTTCACAATTCGACCGTTAAAAACCGTTATTCTTGACATATTGTCCGATTTGGATGAAGTTCGGTATGTACATAGGCTTTAGCTCACTCATGACTAAAATACCAGTTTCAAAAGTGTACATCGGTTATATAACCGTTAAAACCGTTATTTTGCCGTTATTTTTTTTACATATTGGTGGATTTTAATGAAATTTAGTATACAGAAAGGTTCTTCTCACACACAAATGGCACTTCCATATAGTGTTTCAAAATTTGACCGTTAAAAACCGTTATTCTTGACATATTGTCCGATCTGTATGAAATTTGGTAGGTACATAGGCTTTAGCCCAGTGAGGACTAAAATACAAGTTTCAAAAGTGCACATCGGTTAAATAACCGTAAAAACCGTTATTTTGCCGTTATTTATCTCAGAAAGTACTTGGCCGATTTATAAGCGATTTGGAAAACTGGGAGTACGTTTATATGCTTTGCTTCTTGTTTTTTTTTTTTTTTTTTTAGTGTTGTCGTTAGTGTTATCGTTATCGTTATTAACATTATCATCATCAATATCATCGTCGTCTTCATCTCTGTCGCCGTTTTTGTTGTTGTTGTTTTCAATTTTCGTTATCACTTTCATTGTTGTCTATAATAGTGGTCGCAGAACTAATACTGTTATTAGTACTATCTGGGAGACGTAGTTCATGGAGACGGGAGACAACTGCGGTGATGACAATCCTCCTCGTCTCCACTATCAGCGTCAGCGTTATTGTCCTCGTATTCAATCATCGGTGTGACCATAAGTGCCTGTATACTGCTGTCCAGCATTATCATCATTACCACCAGCATCGTCATCATCATCATCACCATCATCATCATCATCAGTGTTATCTTCTCACTTCTTCAAGATTGGGTCAAATTCCATCGCTGGTGCTCTGATCAGCTCGGTTGTTGTTCCATTGTGCCGACCTTGTGATTATAAACATCATCGCTGTAACCTTCCCCTCTAAGTAGTTGTTGATCGAGTGTTTTTATTAATGAATGACTGCGTGCATCTTTTTACGCGTTTGATGAATCGATGCGCTTACTTTTGAGTTATGCGTTTATTCTGCTTTTGAGTAGGGCTCGTAGGGCTGCTCGCTCCGTCTAGTGTCCGACTCGGGGGATTGAACCCTCTCTCTAACATGACTCTGATCCCCGGCACAGTCTTAAGGCCACGATTCTCCGCCTGACACTAACACGTCTCATTGTTCCATACAGTAATCGCTCGACGTTCCAAACATCAGCAGTTGAGGCAAATGGAGATATGCGCCCGCCCTTCTATTTCAGACACACGAATAAATGAATAAAAGAAAGAGACAGAGAGAAAGAAAGACAAAGAAGTACTAAAGAAACCCAGTATTCCAATACAAGAACGAAAAAGGGAGCACTTTGTTAGATAGGAACGAATACCACGAATGAATAAATAAAATGAAATAATTGATAAAAGTGCACTTGCGCTTCGTCAATTTTCGAAGAATGGGAAGAAAAAAAAAACTGAAGAAAAATAAACACATGTCAGTTTAAGAACCGATAAGGCAAACAAAACAAACATCAGAATTTAAGAAAAAGGAGAGAGAGAGAGAAAAAAAAAAGAAAAAATGCATTTACGAAGAGAAATCTTTGGAAGGGAAATAATCTGTACGCATAATCAACCGTGATTGTGTTGCAGTGCTGATGTCCCCTGACCCGTTCCCAACGTATCCGCTGTAGGCTGTGGCTGCCATGCTGCCTGCAGTGCACCGCTCCGTCGCCTGCTGAGCCACTCACTGCTGGATCGGCTGGTTTCATCCCTCGTCTTTTTTTCCTTTTTTTTTTTCTCTGTCCCAGCCGAAGGTAGACACTAGTATTTCTTTTTCCTTACGGTTATTTGATCCGTTGTCTTGAAATTCACCAGCCCTAATCAAAAGCAGAATAAACGCATAACTCAAATGCTCTTAATGTCTTCATTCCGTTTTTCTTCATTTTAACCGCACTCCACCTCTTTTTTTTTTTTTTCTCCAGAGCGAAATCAATTACTTCAAATAATTACGTCTTCTACCGACAACACTGTTCAAAATGGCTCGATTTGGAACTAAAACCTATGGCGATCGTTCTTTTTCTTTTCAGGGTCCGGTTTCTAGGGAATAAACTCCCAATATCTTTGCGTAGTTCAGACTCGCTGTCTTCCTTCGAGGCATCTCTTGAAACAACCCTCTTCACTTATCATTAGCAGTTCTTTCTTCCCCTTCCCTTGCCCATCAAATTGTTCTGCGACTATGTGTGTGTGTGTGTGTGTGTGTGTGTGTGTGTGTGTGTGTGTGTGTGTGTGCATGCGTGGGGGGGGGGGGGGCGTGGGCTCGTGTGTGTGTGTGTGGGGGGGGGGGGGGGCGTGGGCTTGTGTGTGTGTGTGTGTGCGCGCGCGCGCGCATGCTGTTGTGTCCGTTGTTGTGAGACAGTGTGTGGGGGGTCGTGGTGGGGTTGTGTGTGTGTGCGTGCGCGCTTGTGTGTGTGTGTGTTTCTGTGTGTGCGTGGGTGGGTGTCAATATGCACCCTTGTTTGTAGGTACATGGTACTTATCGCAAACTTCATCTTCTTATCGGTTTCATGTTTTCTTTCACCTTTTCTTTATTTGTAAGCGCTCAGAGCTTATGCTGTAAGATTAAACGCCATAAACAATCATTATTATCATTATTGAGTAAATTTTATCTTTGAGCGACATACCCCCAACCCGACTACTCCATTCTGCCATCTCATTCCCCTTCCCCGACCCCTACCCATGATAACCAATCCTATTTTCTTCCTTAGAGGATTAAAAAAAAAAATGCTGATCCCCCCCCCCCCCCCCTTTTTTTTTTTTTCTTTTTTTTTTTGTACGTCACAGTTAAATATTTTATTTCTTGATACAATGACCATGACGCTTCTATCAGCAGTTGTTGGGCTTCCCCCTTTTTTTTTTCCTTTGATGGGGGAAGGGGAAGAGTGGGATGAAGATGACAGTGTTGGTGGACGGGGAGGTGGTGTTGGGAGGGGGGGGGGGGATTGGCAAGCGTGATTTTTATTTTTTAGAATACAGTTGAAGCCGCTTATAACGAAGTTGGATATAACGAATGCCGGATATAACGAAGCGAAAGGGTTGGTTCCGGCAAAAATCTTTCTTTACATGACTAAAAAATCCGTCGGATGCAACGAAATCGGATGTAACAAAATGCCGCTTATAACAAAATGGTTTTGGGGTCCCCAGCGGACGATCACACCGGTTATTACGAAAACAGCCGCCTATAGCGAATCATTATGTCCAGCCCCGCGAAGAGTTTAAGCCGGATGTGACGAAGTGGTTACTTTTCTCAAAAATGGTTGGTTAGTTCGCTGCGATGTGTATTGCTTCATGTGGTCGCATGCTGTTCTAGGGAGATGGAGTGTCGGCATACCATGTGAAATGTAGAGCTTTTTATGCGTTGCTCTAGAGTTCACAGATTTATAGGTGTATTTGACTACCTGCATAACTAAAGCTTGGTTCATTTTCTTACACAGCTTCACATAGGCAGATTTAAAGTATACAGTATTTTTTGCTGTATGTTTTTTGTTTGGAAAACATTTCCTCTGTAATTCGTAAGCAATAAAATCGTATTGTAATGATCTGTAATGCGAGTGCCAGTGATTGTCGAAGCAGAGCAGTCGACTCATGTGGGATCAAGTTCAACGACTGTAGACGGAGGAGACACGCTAGAGAGAGGAGGGTGGGGTAGAAGGATGTCGGGGTGCCAGGCTTTAATTTAATAGGCCATTTCATCATGGCGTCTGCACGTCGCCAAGGCCTGTCGCTAAAGACAAAAATTGAAATTACTCAAGAAGTTGTATGAAATCCAGCAAAACAGAACATGATAGCCGAAGCATATGAAATTGCGCTGCCGACACTGGCAACCATTGTGGCTTCAAAAGAAGTGTAAAAGTCAGTATTTTGAAGGTGAGGACACCGCAGCACGCCAGAACTCATTTTTAGATACCTGTCGGAGAGTAAACGAGAAGTTTGACAGAACTGCTGCACGTACATGTACTTGGGGCTTTTGTGTAATCATGTGGACAGCTGTGTTTCGAGGATGAAAAACAGAATTATCATCTTTTTGAGGTCTTTCTCTTCACTGTATATGGTTTTGTTTCGTTATGTTTTGTTTTGTTTTGTTTGTCCAGCTGTGGCAACAATCAGCCTTATCAACCTTATCAGCCTGTCAACGTTTGTGACATTTGAGGGATTTTTTCCGTCCAGTGTGGTAACAACCAGCCTTATCTGTTGCTTCACAGAATATGAGAAATTTCTTTTCTTTTTTTTTTCTTTTCGTCCATCTGTGGAAAGAATCGTCCCTTTTTGTTGGTTCACAGAATGTGAGAATTTGAGAGGTTTTATTTTTCGTCCAGTGTGGCAACAATCATCCTTTGTTGTTTCATAGAATGTGAACATTCACATATTAGACATTATAACTGCCATTTCATTAACTGTATGACTGGCCTAATATGTACTGCTAGCAATAAAGGAGTCTTGATTGTGTACACTCGGACATAGTAACACATCTGTGACTTTCGCTGCAATGATGGAGAAAAATCATTATTCATAATTTTCTTTTTGAGACCTTATTGACACACTAATTATTTTTGGTTATTGTGATTTCTTTTCAAGCTGTGACAAGCACACACAAAAAAAACTGCTGTCGGGCAGAGTGCGTGTATTTTAAAATCAATTACTTAAGTGTTTAGTTCCACACCAATGCATACTCAACAGCGTGAAATTGTGTGAACAGTGCAGAAATCCCCCTTTCCCCCTCACACCTTCAAATCGTGGAACTGTGTGATTTTTTCTAACAATCTATTCTTTTGAAGTCTTCAGAATAATACAGTGAATTTGGCGTCATATACTGTACCATGTCAGACCATAGCATTCACGGCAGTTAGTCAGCTCTGTCAGGCCGAAGATTTTGTGTGGCTAATGCAGTAATAAGACAGTCACGTGACGCCCACCCTACTTCCGCCGAAGGAAGAAGCCGGTGTAAACTTCCTGTACCTCATTCTCTCTCGGCCTGCCGTCCAAGCAAGATAAGTCTTGTGCTCTGTCTCGCCTTTCTTTGCCGTTGTGTTAAGATAGCCTTGTGTTTGCTCCTTGCTTGTTTTGTTGTGGCTTGCGCGCTGAACCCTTGTACCCTTGCCAGTGAGGCTTTGGTTTGGCGTGTTTTATTGGTTTTATTGATTTTATCACCCACGCTTCTCGCGTTCGTGCCTTGTTCTCGGCATTCGCGACTTGCCTTCCGTGCATCTCGCAATTCGGAATTCAGAGCTACACGCCGGTTCCCATCTCCTCGCTTTAATTAGCCTTACGGCCATTTGTCTGCGAGTCCCATTTCACTTCTCCTTCCATTTGGATTCCTATTCGACGACCTTCCTCGTCGTTCACTCAGTTTCCATTCCTTTCGCCGGTCGTTCCGCCATTTTGTTTCGACCGGCCATACCGGCACACATACGATCTAACTGCTTCACTCGAACAGCGCGACTTCTGCGCACTTCCAGCACTACCAGTGCCCCTCCCGAGGTTGGTCGAGCTCTTCCTATCCCTCGATCCACCTCTTTGTCTCCCCTTTGCGATCGTGTTTTCCGTGTTTGTCTCGCCACCAGTGCCCAACATGGTGAAGGATACTAACGGGTCGAGCCGCTCCTTTGTTCGCGAGTCGCGCTCTGCCCCGGAGGACTCGAGTGTCGATTCCAGGGGACAAACCGCTCACACCTATGAGCGTACGGTCGGTGTGGAGGAGGGTTCCGCGCAGGGGACGCGCGACCATCGTTACGATCCCTCCTCTTCCCGATCGGCGGACACACGATCGTTGCGATCGAAGTCGAACAGGCAATTGGCCGAATCGAACTCGCAATCGGCCGTCATTGCCGACTGTTTTTCTTTCGATTCTGCCTCTAAATCTAAATCCAAAGGCAAGGCCCCCATGAAAGGACCTGCCCGTTCAAAATCTTCCCGTTCTTCGGCCAAATCGCCTGCTCAACTTCCATCGCACAAGGAGACTCTCGCCTATCATGGTGCGTCCGGCGATCATCGGCCCCTGGGGACCCTTGCCGAGACCCGGACCAGCACGGGTGACGACTCGCGGCCGGAATCACCGCCCGTCACCCGATCAAATGAGACTCGTGACGCTAGCTACCCCCCCTCCCACCCCCACTAACGCCACGCAGTCGAATCACGCTCTCCCCAACCGTGTCCGGGTTCAGCCACTACCCGGACACGAGGAGCGTCATCACTCCGGTGGAGGGGCTGTGGGCAGTCTTTGGTGTGACCCCCCCACTGACCACAACCCCGGGTCAGGGACGCAGGCATCGACCAGGTCGGATCTGCGCCCTCACCCCCGACGGTCGAACCACCCCGATCGACCGTTGAACTTTCCCCTAGGGGTACAGGACGTTGGGGAGCGGACTTCTTTCGCTCCCCTGTTGGGCAATGTCCGCGGTCCCGTTCCTCCAGGGGGAGGATCGACCAGCGGGACCAGGGGTAACCCTTCGTCCTCTGAGGTGGACCCGTCGCCGCAGCCATCCCAGTCCACTTCCACACGGCCAGGAGGCTCGGCTACCGCACCACCCACCGGCCACCCTGCCATGCAGGTGGCCGGCACGGACCGCACCCGGGAGATGCAGGAGGCAGTGCTCTCCCTGGGGCGGGTGCGAGACAGCTGGCCTTCTCGCTACCTCCCCTTGGTGCCCAAGGTTACCCGGGTCCCCGGGAGACTCTGCCCCAGGGCCGCCACAGCCCGTCGTACTCCCCGGGACCGGTGGCTCTATTCCCCCGAGAGGAATCAGTGGCTTAGGGCTGACACCCTTCCCGACTCCTCCTCCGGTCGCATGTGGCATCTGGCCTCCCGGAGCTGGATCGACCTGGGGCCCCCTTCCTCTCGGGCGCTGTCCGATCGGCGATCCCCCAGTCTGCCCGCCGAGTATGGAGCCACCAGGGACCCGTCCTCGTTTTCCCCCACTACCCCTCGAGGGCGGAACTCCCACGCACCCCTGCCCTGGCCCTCCGAAGGTGGATCTGATCATCCCCTTCAGGATTACTCTGACCCACAACTCGAGGACTGGGTCGAGGACTCCCTCCCCCAGTCTGGTGACCTTTCCATCCTGGAGAGCTGGCGTCCAGATCTTGTTATGAGGGAATCCCCTCCCTCTGACAACATCTTCTCCTTTAGCCGTTTCACTGGGCCCCCCCTGCCCAGCGATCACGGCCAAGGATAGTCGCCCCCCAGAACCTCACTCCCTTGTGGGACAGACCGGCATCTTTCGCCAGGGGTGCACATGCCATTCCCCCACCGGGGATTGACTTCTTGTCAGCCCCTAACGCAGCTCCAGTAGGAGTTTTCCTCAAAGACCCGCGTCATGGCCCCCATGTCTTTTCCCTCTTCTCTGCCAATCCGGCCACCAGGGACATTGCCATTTCCTCTGCCGACCTCAGGCTCACGCCCAACGTCGCCCCTCCCACATCCACCCCTGTTCCCATCAAGAACTTGATGGAGTGGGATAGAATTGCCAGGACTGGCATTCTCCACACCACCACGGGACATGCATTCATTGACATGTTCCTGCAGCGAGCGGAGGAGCTCTGGGCAAAGGAGGGCGGCACTGCCTCTGTGTCTTCGGACCCCGACGACTCTGAGGCAGATCCTAGCCTATTCGGCGACCCCCTGATGCGTTTCCTTGTCAACAAGATTTCGCATCACCTTTGGGCTGCGGCGGACAGTGCAGCCAGGAGTCACTTTAACTGCCTGTTGGCAGTGAGAGATGCTGTGTTATCTCAGGCCAATCTCTCCCCGGCGCTCAAGGCGGCCTTACGGTGCATCCTGGGTCAGGAACAGTCGCTCTTCGGCGACTATTCCACTGCTGTCATCACTCATGCAGTCGAGGAACGCAAACAGGCCGCGTCTTTTGCGGCCAAGCCCACTCCCCAGCATCGTCCTCACCAGCATCGCCCTCCTGGACCCTACTCCCGTCCGGCCCTACCCCAAACAGGCCCCTCCTCGCACCTCAAGGCCCGCCAGACGCCCTTCTTCCGCCGCGCCTAGGTCGAAACCGAAAACCCCCCATCAGAATTTTCGGTTCGGCCAACAGGCCCGGCCTCGGAGGTGACTAACAGACTCACCTTCGGAGGAGCGAGAACTGGCAGACTTCTCGCCCCTCCCCGGCCCCTCGGCCCCTTTGGCAGGCAGTCTGTCCCGACATGCCCACCAGTGGCGGCGTGTGGGACTCAACCTTTGGATAGTGTCAGTGTTACAAGAGGGGTTCCGTCTGCCCTGGGCACACGATCGCCCCCCCCCCCCCCCCTGCTATCCTCTCCTCCTCCTTCCCCCGGCGATCCCCCCCCCCCACCCCCCCCGGCCCAGGCGGAGGCCCTTCGCCTGGAAGTCGAGGAACTTCTTCGGAAAGACGCCATCACCCATATACCCCACCCCAACCCCGGGTTTTACTCTCACCTTTTTGTGGTTCCCAAGTCCTCGGGGGGGGGGGGGGGGGGGGGGGGGGGGGCTGGAGGCCCATCCTCGACCTTTCCCCACTCAACAAGTTCCTCAGACCAACCAAATTCAAGATGAGACCCCGGCCCAAATCAGAGATTCCATCCACCATCTGGACTGGGCCACTTCTATAGATCTGAAGGACGCTTATTTTCAGATCCTCATTCATCCTTCCCACAGACGATACCTTCGGTTCGTCTAGCGGGGACGGGTATTTCAGTTCAAGGCGCTCCCCTTCGGACTCTCCCTGGCTCCCTTCCTTTTCACGAAGGTAGTCAAGGAGATGGCCGCCCTTGCCAGACAGGAGGACATTCGCCTCTTGGTTTACCTCGACGACTGGCTCGTCTTAGCTCCCACTCAGGTCCTGTGTCAAGCCCACACATCCAAACTTCTGCGCCTTTGCTCCTCACTAGGGTTCGTCACCAACCCCGACAAATGCGAGCTCTCGCCCAGTCAGAGATTCTCCTTCCTGGGCATGAGTTTCGACACCACCTCCATGCTAGTCTCCCCGACCCCGGAGAGGTCCACCCGCCTGATGGACCTCATCTCCCACCTCCGCCTCTCTCCCCTCACGTCGGCAAGGACACTGTCCTCCCTTCTGGGGATGATGGAGTCCCTGTTGCCTCTCATACCCCTAGGCAGGGTCCCCAAGCGACAGCTTCAAAGGGAGTTCCGCCGTCGTTGGTCGCAGACCGCCGACCGTTGGGACCAGACCATTCCCCTCGGGCCTTGGTTCTTTTGGGCCACGGAGGAGTGGCTCAGCCCCTCCACCCTGAGCCCCGGAGTTCCCATCTCCCTCCCATCCCAGGCCCTAGAACTTTACACAGACGCCTCCAACTCGGGCTGGGGGGCCCATTTGGAGAGCAGTCACGCCTCGGGGGTGTGGGACCCATTGACTGCCCGTCTTTACATCAACATCCTGGAACTGGAGGCGGTCAGGCTAGCCCTCCTCCACTTCCAGACACTGGTCTCGCACCGATTTGTTCTCCTTCTCACGGACAACACCTCGGTAGCCTGTTACATCAACAAGGGGGGGGGGGGGGGGGGGGCACGCTCCATCAGTCTCTCCCTCCGGACAGAGGCCCTCCTCCGCTGGTGTCACATGCAAGGAATCACCCTTCGCGCGAGACACATAGCAGGGACGCACAACATCCTGGCAGACACTCAGCCGCTCCGGGTCCGTCCTCCACACGGAATGGACCCTCAGCAGGCATACACTAACCTCGGTGTGGGAACATTGGTTCACACCCATGATCGACCTGTTCGCCACCCGATTCAATCATCGTCTGCCAGTGTATGTGTCTCCCGTCCCGGACCCTCAGGCGTACGCGATCGATGCCCTCTCCCTCCCCTGGTCCGGCCTCATAGCTTACGCCTTTCCCCCCTTCCCGATCCTCCACAAGGTGATCAGGAAGGCGAGACTCGAGGGACCCAGGCTCATCCTCATAGCCCCATGGTGGCCCACTCAGTCCTGGTTTCCGGACCTCAAGTCCCTCACTCACGTTCCCCCTCTCCAGTTGGACGCCCGGTGGGACATGCTCAGGCAACCCCGCTCGGGTCGCCCCCACTCCAATCCCCAGGCGCTTCGCCTCCATGCCTGGCTCCTGTGCCAGCCGGAGTGCGAGCATCTAAGGTCCCTTAACATCCTCTCCGACGCCGGGGCCTCTCAGGACCTCCGAGACCTAGCAATGGCCTCTCGCAGAGCTGGCACTGAGTCCCTTTACGATTACAGATGGAGGAAATGGGTCTCATGGTGCAAAGACAACTCTGTTCCACACAATCACCCCTCAAATATCCAGATAGGAAATTTTCTGTCCCACCTAAAGCTATCAGCCAGCTCCATACGGGGCTACAGGTCGGCCATCTGCACGACCATCTGCCAACTGGGCGGACCGTCCTTTGAGAATGACTTTCTTCTCAGAGAGATCTCTAGAGGAGTGGCCCTTCGTGAGGCCCGATCCCCAAGGCGCGTTCCCCTTTGGGATCTTTTCACTGTACTTGTTCTCAGGAAACCACCTTTCGAGCCTATCTCCTCCCTCCCCTTCGACCTTCTTTCTATGAAGACCACCTTTCTCCTCGCCTTGGCCTCGGCCAGGAGGCGAAGCGAGATCCACGCTCTCAGCGGGGACCCCAGAGACATTGCCTTCCACAGGGACGGCTCTGTCTCCCTTAAGTTCCTTCCCGAATTCCTAGCTAAAAACCAGGAACCAGGATATCCTTTGTGGCGGCTAATGCAGCCATATCGGTTAACCCCAAGAACCACTAGGGCACTCGCCCTCCTCCTTTTGCGATAAATTCTGCTATGGTCTGACATGGTACAGTATATGACGCCAAAATGGGGAGTTTGTATTATACTCCCTGTTTGGCTAGTATACTTACCATGTCAGACTCTAATGCCCGCCCTACCTTCCCCACTAGCGCCAAGGTCCTTGGGGTTACCTGGCGTGCAGGCCTCGACGAATGAGGTACAGGAAGTTTACACCGGCTTCTTCCTTCGGCGGAAGTAGGGTGGGCGTCACGTGACTGTCTTATTACTGCATTAGCCACACAAAATCTTCGGCCTGACAGAGCTGACTAACTGCCGTGAATGCTATGGTCTGACATGGTAAGTATACTAGCCAAACAGGGAGTATAATACAAACTCCCCATTTTTGTTCGCCGGTTTCTAAACCTTCCAATTGCAATATAGGCCCATGTGATCTGTTTACATTAATTTACGGCCATGTTTTCGAAACAATTCTTAAAACCATATTTGTTAAAGTATATAACCTAGGAAACTAGCTTGATTGCTGCCCATGTATGCGTAGCGGGCACGTGTGTGTGTGTGTGGGGGGGGGGGGGAGGGGGGATGAGAGAGAGATACTGGTTGATTGCTTGATTGATCTTTGATATGCAAAGGATGAAGATTTTAGGCCAAGACCTAGTCTTATATACTGTTCTTAACATGCATTAAGTATTTCAACACGTATCATTCATACTGACAATTCAACATAGCAGTGTTGTAATGTAATTCTACAATGATACGCAGACTGATCATAGACAGAATAATGGCATGATGGGTATTCAAACAGAAGGAACCAAAACAAACGAACAAAAACAGAGAGAGAGAGAGAACAGGAAGGGAGAGAGGATGATAGGTAGGGGAAGGGGGAGAGGGGTGGCAGACAGAGTGGGAGTGGGGATGAACAAATTAATGGTGTGGGCTAAATGTTTAGATGGTGTATTCAATGTATTGTTTACAGAAGACTTTGCGAATGGACGTTTACGATTTTAATCGAATAATCAAATTATTAAGACATAAAATGTTTTTGTATAGTTTTTTTTTTTTAAGTTTTAACGTATTCGTATTCTGTAAACTCGGTAGAAGTTAGATCCAGACATATGGTCTAGAGTAGGCTAGGCTTGTTTTGTATTGATGAATGCTTGGGTAGGGGAGATGGAAATTCTTCGAACCAGAAGAGCTGTTCAGCGTTGTAAAAAGAGCACTGACGTAACATGACATGGTATCTGTCAATATTGTGAACATAAATGCCTTGTTGAATTCCAATTGCTTACGCAGGGGAAGTATGTTCAGTGCTTTTAGCTTTTCATCTGTTGTTAGACGTACGACTGGGAGGAGTAGCTTTGCTGCACGTCCATGGAGGCAATTCAGCCCTTTTTTTTTTACGTAAATACTCCCGTCTAATACTGTTGAAGCGTAACTGAAATGAGATAGTTTAAGCGCAGTACTGTTGACATAGGGCTTTAGTTGAGATAACAGGAACAGGTTTTCTTTTTAGAATATCTTGCATACACTATTCAGATGCGCCATTTCAGTTCTTTATCTATCGTTCTGAAATACGATGCTCATCTACCTGTTTGATAGAAGTACTATTCAACTAAAGTTTTAAGGAAAGATAAGTCAGTTGGTGCTGTTGACGGGTGGCTATTATAGTATCATATTTGTGTTGGTGTCAGTGGTAGTAATGATGATCTTGTTAAAACATTCTTACACACTGAAAAAAAAATTCCCAAACATTTTGGCATAAACAAATAAAACTTGATATAATAAGGTTTTGATGTGACGAAAATCTGGTTGTATTAAAGACTTGGGGGGGGGGGGGGGGGCACCAAAAAGATCGGGTTAATAAACGACCTAAGTTTTATTAGATTCTTAGGCCCCTTTGGTGGCGTATGGCATACACAGCTGCTGGGGGCAGCTTTGAGCTGACTAGACATAAGATGTTGATTTTTTTTTTTAAATCAGTGATAAATATAAGAGCGTTCTATGCACTCACTGTTTAAGTTTTACGTTATTAGTCAAATTGAGGATGTTGGTGGCAAGTTATTTTGGGAAAATGTTTCCGTGAACGTTAGGCAGAGTTTTTCCCCTTATAGATTATATTTTGCGATTCCCATTAAAGAAAAACTTGCTAACTAAATAACCACACACACACACGAACTCTCAGACACATGTCCACGCGAAAATCTTTGTTAAACTTTGAAATTTCATGCGGAATCAAAACCTCTCTTCTTAAATACTTTAGAATACGATTCAATCACAGACGTGTACATGGAGATTAGGAACATAAAAGGAAAGAAAAGTGATTAACAACAGTTTCATTTTCTGAGTGTCGTAAATCAACAGAGAATCGTATTAAATGTTGCACGAACATCGCTACTCGGTAAAACCCATTTTTGTAATAAATCGTTGTACACATACTATTGTGATTTAAATGAATAATTGAATACGATTTTTAACCTTTTTATTTTATGTATTTAAAACAGTTCAAGACCCTCTTAATACACATTGTACAGATATCGATATTCAGCAATATCCGTTTTGCCATAAATCGTTTGACATCTCACGAGTGCGCGCGCGAACACGCACGCTCTCTCTCTCTCTCTCTCTCTCTCTCTCTCTCATTCAGGCCATCATCATCATATTTATTGTTATATCACTTTCCGTCAACATTGTCGACGTTTCTTATAATTATTGCCATTATTTTCCCTAAGATTTTTTTTTTTTTTTTTTTTGGCCACCATGTGTTCTTGGCTCTGGCATTGGCATTTCTACCACTGTGCTCATTTTGATTCCTATACCCAGCCGCTGCTGCCACGTTCGCCTTTCGAAATCTCATTGTGGCTGCACACCAAAAATTAATACCTTGCTTGAAGAGACATGTATTTATAGAGGCACAATTAGATTGCTTTGAGACTTTCTATTGTACATGCCAGGGGGTTCTAAGCAGATTAATACGAAAGGAGTGGGATTTATATTTTATTGAGGGGGGGGGGGGGGGGGCAGGGGGGACCACCTGGCGCAAAGACAGGGTGACGGGTAAATGAGAAGGCCTGAAATATGACGTCAGCTAAGGAGAAGGTCATGTATTTGAAGATTGTGAATGAAGCCATCGGTGGAAATCCCATTCTTATCCGACATACGCAGAACAGCAAATAATACCCCCCCCCCCCCCCCCCCAGCCTCTCTTTCCCCCACCTCCCGACCACTTTTTTTTTCTCTCTCTTCTGACATCGACAATTTTTCTTCTTGCAGTAAATGGAGCTCTTCTTTCCGTATGTGCATCATACGCCGCTTGAATTGTCCAAAACAAACTTTTTCGATTCCAATTCATTCCTTAATTTTTGTCCCCACTTCTTCGCCCCTTTACATTTTTTTTTTCACTTTATGAACTGACACATCACAACTTGCGTATCTTGTTAATGCGTAATATTGCACGAACTGCAAGAATTTGTTCTTCAGTCCCCGTTCTTTTAATTTTTGTCCCAGTCCCCCACCCTCGCCCTCATCACATTTCCATAATATTCTTTTTTTTTCCAACTAATATATCACAATTCGTGTTATCTATCAAGCCATGATACTGGACAAACTGCAAACAATCTGACGCATGTCTGGGTCCTCTGGTGGCAATAGATTTATGAGATGCAGACGTTAGCAAACTGGTGGTGGTGGTTGTGTAGTAGCTGCTGTTTTCCTGCAGTAATAACATCCGTTTATTTTAGTCCTCTCTCGATGTTCTAGTGGCTTTTGGCACCTGTTTGCCGGTAGCCCTTCAGGTAAAAGCTCGCCTAACTGGACTGAATTCTGTTAACATGCAAACCTGTCCCATTTCAACGTTCTTTCTACCAAATGGACAGAACAATCGTGAGGACTAGCATTTTGCGGTGGTATTTCATTCCATTTCAACGAAAACATGAGTACTTGAAAAGAAAACCTCTTGATCCTTTCGTAATTTTTTTTTTCCAAGAAGTCGGTGGTCTTTGAGCATGTAGCACGTAGAAACCTTGGTTTCTGAACAAATGCATTTGTAGGCGATTATTGACGGTAGTAGGGCATGGGATGACGGTATCCTAGTAAAGACCGAAAACCAGGTAACAATGATTGGGCAACACACGTTGATTCCGAATACGGCTTAAGGGAAACGTCCGTCTTTCTAAAGGGTCTACGGAGAGCACAAGAGTTGTCAGTCGTGGAACCAGCGTTAAGTGAGAGGTCTCCTCCGGTGGGTGACCACCGTCACGGCCATTAACAAAGACAAATAATCATGGATTTACCGAGGACTTAACGATGTCTGACATAAACTCACAGAATGCGTAGCGTGTGAAGGAGAGAAACTGGAATTGCGGTCACCAGGAGAAGAGGATTTGACGGGTGACCACTTAATTTAATGGGAGACAACTCCCTCTTACCCTTGACCAGCGTGAGAGTACCAGGTTGGAATCAGGTGCTGTGTAGCTCCTGGCATTCAAGACTTGTCTGCAACCATTTGACCCAAATCCCCCCATCCTCCCGTTTTCTTTCTTTTTTTTCCAACCGATCCAATTCTTCGAAACAATGAAACGAAACAATTAAAAGCCTTTAAGAAAAAAAAGTACGAGCCTCAAGAACAGATAGTGACACGATGTATTCACGTGACAGATAGTGACACTATGGATGCATTCACTCTATGGCAAATAGTGCTTTTATGGATGTATTCACTGTATGGCAGATAGTGTCACTATGGATGTATCTACTCTGGCATATAATGCCACTACAGATTTATTCACTTTATAGCAGATAGTGCCACTATGGATGTAATCACTATGGCAGATACCACTACGGATGTATTCCCTCTACGGCAGATAGTGACACTATGGATGTAGTCCCTCTATGGCAGTGCCATTATCGGTGTAGTCGCTCCTCGGCAGATAGTGCCACTATGGATATATTCACTTTACGTCAGATAATGCCACTATGGATACATTCACTTTACGTCAGATAGTGCCACTATGGACATATCCACTCCGCGCCACGTCAAGTCACCAGCCTCTAACTTCGCAATGGGCTCAGCTGGGGGGGAAAAATCCTTAGCGTGTGCGTGCTGACGCAAGATAGCTACGTCAGCCGTAGTGACATCATCGTACGCTCGACGTAAGCTTGAGAGGCACGTGGCGTGGCGCCGCAGGGCCGGTGGAAGATGTTGCCGTGGAACCAGATCCATTTGTTGGCGACTGAAACCCATCCAGATCACCGACACCACTGTCAAGACGCAGATGGTGAATAGGAAGAGACTGTTTCAACTGAAAGAACTACTGAGGGACAGACATCCATCACTAATGGCACGACGCACTAAGGGCGCGCGCGCTCACGCGACCACTCCACACCGCCTTACCCCACCCAACACAAACGCGCGCGAGCACGCACACACACACACACACACACACACACACACACACACACCACACACACACACCACACATGCGCGCGCGCGCGCGCGCACAGGGTAATCCACACGCGTTGCCCTATGGTTCAATACAAATATGCATATACACAAGCCCAGACATTCACACGCGCGGGTACACATACACCCGTCCACAATCAGCAATACATCCCGCAAGCACTCGCACACATAGAGATACAGACAGACGAACAGACAGGCAGACGAATGGACATAAACGCACTCCAAACCCAGACATGAAGCAGCAGAGAGAGACAGACAAGCGACAGAGAGAACAATATGAAGGAAACAAAAGACACCAGGGGAGACAATGCAGCCAAAGACTTACTCCACTTGTGGCCTTTGAGAACGGGACAGCCGGCGTGCAGAGTGAGGAGGTCCATCCTCAGGGCGGGTGTATAGTTGTACCAAAACACCGCCATACCCTACACAGTATGGAACACAGCAAGCAAGCAAGCAAGCACACGCGCACACACGCACACACACACGCGCGCGCGCGCGCGCACAGACACACGCGCGCGCACACACGCGCAGAGAGAGAGAGAGACGGACAAAGAACTCGGAAAAACCTTTTTTCGAGACAGGCAGAGAGATTAATTTGCACCAAAACAAATCTACACAAATGCATGAAACGGTTTGGTTGAGGGGGAAAAGACTAGTCAGACATGGTGGAACAATATATACACGCACAGACAGTACAATAATAGAGCATCCAAAACGCAGCCATGCACACACTACAACTACACCATCAGATAACAGGATTCTAGACATTCTAACTACAGCCACACCCTCCACAACTACACTCGCGGTCGGATGGATGGGGCGCCTCTTAAGCGGTAGCGTAGTTGCTCTGGCACAATCCCACGCCCCCAACATCTTAGAGAGTGATGTCCCTTTGCCAAATGACAACGGGGTCAGTGGACAGACATGGGCATTCTAAACTGAACAAACACCTCTATTGTCGCAAATCAAGATCGCAGACCAACCATATTGACTGAATGCTATTACGCTCGATTGAGCTAGCAGAAACAGGTGAACTGACCCTTCACCGAAGTCTGAAGAACAGAGCACGCAGAAACAGGGGAACTAACGACTGATCCTTCCCTGAAGTTTGAACAATCTTTTACAAAGGGAGGGAACACAGACTGCAAGCTCGCGGGTTCTCGCAGATAAAATCGGTAGAATTGCTGAACTTGTAGTTGGTTTAAATAGTATAGGCCTACTGGCTACCAGACTGGTTTAAATAGGTTTTACAATCCGTCTTAGCCATTTGTTCATCCCGAAATTTCACCGATTCATTTCCAAAGCATTGCCAACTTGACTATTTCGGCCGTTACGAATCAAAACGTTTACTAGAGAAGCAAGATTGGAAAATGGAGGCGCCGGCTCGGCCAGACCGCTTGATTTCCACAACAGGTGAGTTGTCACAAGACCGATTCCATTACAGGAGCGCTGTCATGTTCTTACTCCTCTTCGCGCGAACCCGAATAGTTCCCTGAATATAATGAGCGATCCTGTTTTTTTCCAACCATGAACCTACGTTCGGCGATCGGGCAAAAAATAAAATAAGTTGAATTAAGAACGAACACGAGATCGCCGAGATCCCGACTTGTGCGAAATATGTTCGTTTCAGACTGGCCTTTCAGCGTTCGCCATGGTAAAGGTATAATGCTATGAGAGGTGGAGTCCACCCTCTCCTTCAGCCGCCTTAGCATTCCCTGAAATGAATCAAGTGTCACCTGCGGTTAGGCGGACAGAGGAGGTTTTCAGTTAGACAGACGGACACGGACACAGAGAGAGGAGAGACAGACAGACAGACAGATAGACACAGAGAAAGACAGAGATACAGAGACAGACAGACAGACACAGAGAGAGAGAATAGGGGGAGAGACACAGAGACAGAAGACACAGACAGACAAAGACACACAGAGAGGAGGGGGAGAGAGACAGAGATGAGACACAGGCAAAGACAGAGAGAGAGAGAGAGAGAGATGACACAGAGAGAGAGAGAGAAAGAGAGATGAGACACAGAAAGAGAGAGAGACGGGGGAGGGGGGGGTATGCGCCTGGCCTTGCAAGGGCGGACGGGTAAATGCTTTTCTTCTATCGTCATTCCAACTACAATCACCATCACCATCACCACCACCACCATTGTCACCGTCATCGTTGCGGACCCTGCGTGTGTCCACTCACTTTGACCGGGCAATGGACACGCCAGTTCTCAGAAACACCGTGTGACCTCCAATGTCCACATCGGTCAGCTGAAACCCAGCCACCATACGGTGGGTCACCACATGGGGGGTTATAATATCATTTTGAAAACTTATATCATATAAGGTCAATGGCTTTTTTCATTTACAGACTTAAAACTTTTACAGACTTGAAAGTGCTTTTATATCAATATGTACCCAAGTCGTAAAATGCATTTGTGCTGAAGAGATCAAATATGCACACACTTCTCAAATGTACGCACTTAAACCTTTTTCTTTTTCCCCCTTTTTTCTGCTTTCTCTGAATCTTCCTTGGACGAATTTTTTTTTAGTAATTCCTCACTGGATTATCATGAACTCAGAGTACTAATTTCACTTACCTGTAATGAGGTGCAGTTGTGGCATTTTCTTTTTATTCGATATCACTTGGATTTTTTTTAATCGTTGCTGTGTTAATGTTTAATTGCATCTTTTTTTTTTTCATCTAAGACCACATAACGTGAATGGACACTGAACTGCAGAAGAAACCATATGGCACCAGAATGGAACACAAACACTGTCCCTACAATATGACGTCACGAACATGACGTCAACACAGTACATTACCAGGCAACGCGCCGTCAAACTATGCACGATACGATGCCACTCAATGCAGTGCTGTGCTGTGCAGCAGAATAAGCACAGTGAAGTCTAATGGAACAAGTTCTAATTTACGAATGTGTACAAATAGAACAGTATTTTACTAACGCCTGCAGAATTTGTACGTATACCTGCAATTAACAGTATGGCGGAAAGCAGAAATTACGAGCCGTGTGCAGAAAATACCCATACCTTTCTTCCGTTTCATCGGCTGTGCCACCTCAATGGCGCTAACCCTATGCCGTTCACTCCGACTCCCCGTCCATAACCACTGCCGTGCTTGTCAAACGCAGCCCTGGAGCCCGCAATGTATAGGGGGAAGGCAATATCGAGTCAACATGAGGAAGCCCGCCATAGGAGAGAACACTGCGCTACTGCCGAGTCACTTCGGTAGTGTTGTGTGGTGCCTGTTCTGATCCAACATGCGTAGGACATTACCTGCTAATCCCCACCACTAACACCCCACCCCCTACTAACGACAATGTTCGCTTAGTCGTGGAAAGTGAGTGACATCCCCCCCCCTCCCCCCACTTCCACCCTCACCCTCTGGAGAGCATTACCAGTCCGTCCAACGACAGTCCACACGAAAACTTGCCACTACCGACAACCTCGATACCTAACCCAGAACACACAGACGTGGAAAGGGAACCGAAACTGACATCACCATGACGGCAGGGCATCTTGTACTGATTGATGAGGATGAGTGTGACGAATATGATGCTACGAAGCTCCGACTGCGTCAGAGACTGCATGACAGCGCTGTACACTACGCTTGCTTGCATAATATATGCCGGCGTCAACCAGGCATCTACAGTGTTGGTCAGAAAATGTAAGCAGCACTCTCTGAGACGCATCCATTAAGCAGACGAGACTCGAATGTGTGGTCCCAGTCTACGCAAGCGAGCCCATAGCAAAATCAGCTCTGGGTAGAAAAAGAATCCCTCAAATTAATGGCTCTGATGAGAATCGAACCCACGACCGCCAAGCCAGGAATCCTTGACGCTGAACACGATGCCATATGACTGGTAATGTAAATACTTTGTTTTTCTCCGCCCCCCCCCCCCCCCCCCCCCCACCCCACCCATCAACATCATACCGTTTTCATTATTATGATTATTATTGTGAATGTTGACTAACTGGTAGATGCATTTCCTTACTTTTGGGGGGTAACACACTGTTCTACAATTTAGCTGCTCATAACGTGAAGACATGCACGCTGCATTGTTCAAGTGGCATCAAGTATTGGAATGGACAAATGACCCTGATAAATAAAAAATATAGAATAGAAAATAAATAAATGTGTGTTACCACGTTTAGTGGCAAGTGGCTATAGGAAGAAAGTTTGCCCCATTTGAATCAAAACTGGATGAAACGGCAACAGAGGTATTAGGAATAAGCAGATAATAACCCCCATATATTCCAAAGCAAACATCTTAAAAGATGTGTAATACTAACAAGACCTGAAAACCGACGGGGAGAGGGAGGGGGGGATTCAGTGGTCTTAAAAGAAAGAAGAAAGAATCAATAGAAAATGCAAAGGAAAGCTAGATCGACCAGCGTCAGGGCATTGGGGGAAAAAAGAGAGAAAACAACAACAATAACGAAAGCTCTTAAGATTGTGAAGGATCTGCCATTAAGAAAAAAAAAAAAAAAACAAAGTCTAGTAAGCATCGTTCAGAACAAAAAACAGGAACTGCCTCAAACAGGAAGAAGACACCCTCAATAGGCGGACAGAATATTGCTCTGAGCTCTACAACAGAAGACAGGGGAACCAAATGTGTAAACAGCACATAATTCATCAAATGAGAATGACAGTCCGATACTCCGTGAAGAAACCATAGCTGCAATAAAATTGCTGACACGTGGGAAGGCTGCAGGCACCAACAACATCCCTGCACAACTCTTGAAACATGGCGGAGGCAGTAACTGATATCCTAACTGCCACGGAACGTCCCGTGCAATGGACTGAATCACTAATTGTTACCTTTCCCAAGAAATTACACCTCCAGTACCGTCAGAACTACGGCGCTACAAGCTTGATCAGCTACGGCAGCAAAGCAATGCTCAAAATTGTTCTGAACAGTTTGCAGCCGCAAGCAGAATCCTTTATTGCTGAAGAACAGGCTGAATTCTGTAGAGGTAGAAGTACCTGCGAACTGATCTTTAACCGACGTAACCTTTGCGAAAAACATCCCAAGCACGAAAGAGAGCTACACTACGTCTTCATAGACTTCAAAAAGGCATTCGACAGAGTTTTTGAGGAGGCAATATGGGCCATAATTCAGAAATTCAGTATTGGTCAGAAGCTTATCAACATCAATCGACAACTGTAATCGGGAAGTGATTAGTGAATTTCTCGTACTGGGCGCTATCGGAGAATGGTTCCATACTCCAGCTGGAGTTCGCCAGGGCTGCTTTCAGTCCCCTTCACTTTTAAACATATTCGCGAAACACATCAACGCATCATAAACAGTGCACTTGATCATGTGAGCACAGTCAGCACTGGAGGAAGAATCATCACACGCGTTCGATTTGCTGATGAATTGATGGCCTAGCAGGCAGTGTACAAAAAACTCGCCAAGCTTGTTGAACGACTGAAGATAAGACATGGCGTGGACTTAAGAACCGAGAATACCAAGCTGACCGTCAATACTGATACAACTGTCCACGGTCAGAAGCTTGAAACTGTTCAAGAATTCACCCACCTGGGATCGATCATCAACTGTGAGGGATTAAACCCATAAATCCTCTAAACGGCAGCAAAGACAACTACAGCACGGTCTAGATGACAACCAGTATGGAAAGACAAGAGCATCCCCGTGAAATTCAAGGTCAAACTCCTGCGTACAGTGGTATGACGCACGTTCCTGTACAGCCGATGTGTCCAAGCAAAGGAATGAAATGTTACCGCAATATGCTATACTGAACAGATGCCTTATAATATCACCATTAACAAGTGCGTCAAACCATTAAGCATCATACGGGGCCATACGAAGATCTAACATCTGTCAAGAAAAGAAAAGTACGCTGGTATGGCGATGCAACAAGATCCATTGGCCTTGCTAAAATAATCGTCCAGGGAAACTTTGAAGGAGCGAGACGGGGGGAAGACAGTGGAAGAAATGGACTGAAGAGTGGTTGTTTAAAACACTTGGATAAACCCACGCTATGGCACAAAACCAACAGAACAAGAAGAACCTGATGAGCTGTTCTTCAGTATGGTGCCCACATGACTTCCCATGGAGTTAAAGGAGAAGAAAGAGACGAAGAATCATATAGGCGTAATGAAATAGTGCATTCTTTACAAAAATTGCATGCTGTATGTTAGTAATGCTAATGTTAACGACCCATCGTTCACTTTATGATGTTCACATCATATTCAATCGTCGTGTAAATTATGCCGTGGTTTCATAGATTTTGTGGACAAATCGGCAAATCGAAGAAAAACAAAACAAAAAGCAAAAACAAAACGAAACAAAAAGGACACACACACACACACACACACACACACACACACACACACACACACGCACAAAACGCGCGCGCGCACGCACACACATACATGTGGTTCTTACATAGATAACGACTGTTGCCAGCCTGTTTCCAGAATGCTCCAGCGCTTTGTTGTCAATAACCTGGAAACATATCAACAAGGAGACCCAGAAATATGGTCAAAAAATATATTGTCACTATCCATTGTAATCTCTCTCTCTCTCTCTCTCTCCTCTCTCTCTCTCTCTCTCTCTCTCTCTCTCTCTTCTCTCTCTATCTCGCTCTGTGTGTGTGTGTGTGTAGTCAAGCTGAGAAGTATCTTTAATGAAGGTTAAGCTTCACATTAACTTTGTGATAGATCTATATTTTTTCAGGCTCTTAGCATTTAGGTATGTTTTGCTTTGACAGAGTTTCACACAATCACATATTCAAATTCAGATAGGAAACAGCCAGACATAAGGAATTGTTCACTATTGCAGTAAACCACGATACTATATCGTCCAGAATTTCAGGGAGCAGTGGAGAATATCGTGGGTCTAGTTCACAAGTTTTCACAACTGAAGTTTTCATCCCTTTCCTAACCACGGATTCACATACTGTTAAAGCGAGTGGACAAACAGGAACCTGCACCACGATACAAACATTTAGTTCTCAGGCGACATTTTATCTGTCGAGCAAGCTTTGTTACAACTGGTTCAATCAATTGTGCATATGCTGACAACAGACGGACAAACTGGCAGACGCGATTTAAAACATAATCTCCGTTGCGGAAGTAAGAGCTGGAATAGACGAGAACAAGCAGATGTACCAGCCGTCTTCTTCTAATTTGTTCAAACGCCAATAAAAAAAAAATCAATGAATAAACGAGAAATAAACGGATCATGAACAAACAACACACATTTGCCTTCAGAAACAGCCACAAAAAAGGAGGAGGAGAGGTGGAGGAGGGGGGGGGTGGCTGGAAAGACACCAAAGAGAACAGAGTATTTAGATTCCAGAACTGCTGTGGAAAGATACTAAAAGAAATCGCGAGTATGATTTTACTGACAAAAGCAACTTTCCAGCGTGAGCAAAACCGGCACTCAACAAAGGGAGGTCATTAAGACGTTCACAACGTCTTGCGGGCGACAAAACTACATCTCATGAAAAACCAGCTTAATCGGATTCAGATTCTCTATTCCCACAGAGGTCATGGCTCCATTGGAACAAAGGATAATAACATCATTTAACTCCCCAAAAGGCTGTATTTTCACCTGTTTTGTCAGTTCGTCTGTCTGTCTATGCAGAACTAATTTCAAAGCTGGTGGGGAAAGGGAATGTGGCCCACTGATGGACCCATTGAAATAAGGCACAGATCCGTCGAGCGGATCCGGATGAAAGGGTGGATCCAGGATCATTTCAAACTTGGCAGAGGTCCAAGCTGGTAGAGCGCCAGACTCGTGGTCCTAGTGATCTTGGGGTTGCGAGTTCAAATGTCTGCTGAGCCGTTTCGGTAAGGGATTTTCCCTCCTTGGTTCTGACTCCATTTTCCGAAAAGCCCTTCGAATGTGACTATAAACTGAGGTGTCTTGTGTGAACGCATGCATTACATCTTCCACACTTGTAAATTTATATCACCTGTTTCTGTAAGAGGTCAGTCCGGCCGTTAATACGGATGACACGTTGCACATAGCATGCATCCTGCGTGAGAAATGGAAAGAATGACAGGAGGGGAGCGGTTGGTGGGTGCAGGGAGCTGAGTGGCCGACACTGACTGACACAGGAAACGACCGAACGTAGCGCCTGCCGGCAGCTCTTCAGTCGGCTCTGCCCAGGTAGGCATCCCGTTGTGTGAACGAGAGCGTGGATTGCAAAGCACTTAGCGCTTGGACTCTACCCGAGGGTAGGCGCTATTTACGTGTTCACTGTAATAATTATAACAGACAGACTGGCTGTGGATAAAATATAAGGTTCCCTTTCGTTGAGATATTACCGCCCAGTAACTTGTTCATTTGATACCATCCGTAAACCACATCGAAAACTCCACGGATGTTATCTGTACTTCCACAGAGTCAGCGCTACACGGAAATACCCCAGCGCATACCACACCGAAAAAGACTTCATCCTCAACACACGAGAGACACAGGGGTACAACATGATGGAACGTTCAAATCCATAGTCGTGCTCGCTGAGTCAGGAATAACCAAGCTCTCATAGAGATTCCTCGCTGAATTAAACGGCTGAGAGGAACAAGCGCTACCCCAATCTTCGGCAGAGAGGGATGCGAGAGCTAGACTCTGGGCTGGCGCGAGGATGCTATCTCGCCGCGACTCTCTCTCTCTCTCCCCCCCCCCCCCCCCCCCAAGCCTTTCAGAAGCAGAACGAGGAAGTCATTGACGGACAGAATGAAGGACGACCTACGTAAAAACTCTATCTTGTTGCCCGTGATCAAGCACAGAGGGATATGAAAATTGCCGAGTGCCCTCCCCCCCTCCCCCCTTCCCCGTCCGTCGTGAAGCCCTTTACGACCTAAACTGTGGGAACACGAATGTAGAGGTTTGTTATCATTTACATGAGCAAGGACAGAATTACTCCGACGCTTAACGAAAGGCTAAACAGTGATTCTGCCTTTGCTCTTGTTTCAGTTTCAGCTTTAAGTCACTCCAAGATTGAAACCATTTACATCGAAGCGAAAGGGCAGGAGGGAAGGAAGGGACCAAGAAGAATGATTCGCTGGAGGAATGGAAAAAAACAGGGCATGAAAAAGGTTACGACGACAAGGGGAAGGGAGAGAGACAGAGACACACAGACAGACAGACGGACGGATGGAAAGAGAGAGACAGACAGACAGACTGAGGCGCAGATCATAGGAACGGTATAACATTCCAACCACACTCAAACGTTGTAATCTCGTGTGAGTTTGAATCCAGCAGTACTATTTACCTGAACAGGGTCATAGTGTGAGTTGTGGTGTCCACCCAGCCCATAGTTGATAACCTGCAGTGACAAAGAACACACACCTCTGTATCTTTTTTTTATTTCTTTTACCTATAGCCTGTCTGAGTATTACAAGGAAGGTGTGAATTTAGGTAAAATTAAGCGTTTAACTGCTAAACAAAACAAAACAAAGCAAAATGTCATATTCGAAAAATATATACAGTCTTGGAAAAACTCGGATATATATTTTCTGCCTTTGCTATTACTGCTGTTGCTGCTGTTGGAATCGTTACTACAGAAGTCGCTGCTACAGCATGTCATCCTTTTGCTACAATGGCTATATCTACCAGTGTTATCAATGCTACTGCTTCGGCTTTTTTTTTTAATGCTGCTGCTTCCGCTGCTTTTACAACTGAGTGTTAATCGTATCATTGTCTTCGTCATCACAATCACCATCACTATTCAATATATGAGTTGTACGAGTGTCCTGGCTATATATCTTGCCACCACGAAGACTAGCCTACTGCTGCTAATACTACCAACAAATAGCGTTGTTGTTGCTGATGCTAGTGCTGCAGCTACTAGGATCATATCAAATATGAGCGATCGTTATTACGGTACAATGATGTACTTGGTCCAGTCTATTTCACACACACACACACACACACACACACACACACACACACACACACACACACAGGGAGAGAGAGAGAGAGAGAGAGAGAGAGAGAGAGAGAGAGAGAGAGAGAGAGATTGATATTACATACACACGCGTACAAATATACGCATGCACACACGTTCGTTCTCTCTCTCTCTCTCTCTCTCTCTCTCTCTCTCTCTCTCTCTCTCTTCTCTCTCGGGGGGGCACTGAGTTGAATTCGCCGAGGTCAGCGGCATATTTGTTTACCTCCGACAAATAGCGAAATTAATGGGCATCGAGACTGACTATTGAACACAGCTTTTGCAGATCAGTTCCTGTGGTACCATGCCCTCTGGACAGCTTGATTTCAGGGCCCGTTGTGGCTGTTTTGTGACAGTATTTGTCAATTTCATGACAAAAAGAGGAAATAATCGAGCCGCCATGAGACTGAAAACATTGAAACTTAGGACCGTGGCAGACGGTGTTACCTTTGGCTGCCTCCTGACGCTTTTGTTCTGGGGCAATTTTTTATTACAATGCGGCGATGTTGAGCTGAACCCAGGGCCACAGAAGACCTCTCTGCGACAGACCAACCTAACAAGTGGAGACCGCAGGGAGAGTGTGGACAAGCCCTCAGGACGCACGCCAACTACTTCTTCAAGAACTACACCAACCACCCAACATCCTTCGAACCTCGATCTGATGTCCATGCTCCAGTCGCTGAACACGAAATTTGATGGGATGATAGGTGACTTGAAGAACTTGAGCGATGGATTCGCTGCGCTTCATGGAGAGTTAAGTCCTCTGAAGCAGGAAGTGACGGAGCTGCGACAGGAAAATGATTGCCTCCGCACCAGCAACGACAGCCTACAGAAGAAAATGGATTTCTTGGAGCGAAAGGTTGATGATCTGGAAGGCCGCTCAAAACGAAACAACCTGATCTTTCATGGACTTTTCCGGAGGGAAAATGAAACCCAGCAAGACTGTGAAAACCTTGTCCATGACTTGCTTGTGGACAAGCTGGATATGACTGGGGACATCCATTTCGACCGACTCCACCGCTTGAATTCAAAGGACAGTTCACCGGTCATCGCTTGCTGTACATTTTTCAAGGACAAAGCTAAGATCTTGACGGCAAGACATAAGCTTAAGGGAACACAGGTGTTTATAGGGGAGGAAGTAAGGAAGAAACTAACCCCTCACTTAAAGAAACTAAAGAGTGAGGGAAAACGTGTGGCCATGATCTTCGACCATCTTCTTATCGAGGGGAAGAAGTATGGCCTTGACGACAGTGATGGACAAAACCTAAAAGAAATAATATAGGGGAGAGGCCGCCCCACAGTGACACCGGTATCTCCAGTGTGGTGTGTGCAAAAATCCCGTGCAGAGAAGAAAGTGTGCGATGGGAACAACGACGCTACCACAGTGAGTGAACATTCTGCCTCTGACAATGTAAACATGGGTTCTGTGGTGGCGCCGGGGTATGATTGTCTTGTAAATAGTGATGGTAACCAGCTTTCAGATTTTGTTTCTTCTGATTATAGTGAAAAGTATTGTTATGAAAGTGAAAGTGAAAAATTGGCATGTTTTCCGTCTGATGACAATTACAATGACACAGCTGTCCAGAGAACTAGGGATGATTATAATGCAGAGCAGAGACATATTCCAGAGAAAGCACGTGGTGTCACAGCGGAAAACAATAGGGGGTGGTCACAAAAGAAAAAGTATAGCAGAGATGTCAGTGTTTTTATTCCTGTTTATGCCAGTGAAGGAGCAAGTGGTGTCACAGCGGATAAGAATAGGGGGTGGTCACAAAAGAAAAAGTGTAGCAGCGATGACAGTGTTTTTATTCCTGTTTATGCCAATGAGAGAGAGCTGTCAGTGTCGGATCATGAAAGACGTAACGAGAATTGTAACAAAAGTAAACATATTCTGCATGATAACGGAGATAAAACGAATAATACACATTCAAAATATTTTACGTTCCTGCACTGTAATATTAATGGAATTCTTTCTAAGATTCACAATAAAGATTTTCTTTCTTATTTGTCCAAATTTGATTTTATCTGTCTTGTAGAGACTTTTGTGGAAAATCTTGAATTTAATGTGTTTACTGGTTATACTGTGTTTAGCAAACCTGCTGTTAAGTTTACTAGACAAGGCAGACGTTCAGGGGGGTAATATGTCTGATTAAGAATGATTTTGTGCACTATGTCAGAGAACTCCAGGTAGATTGCTCAAATACTCTTTTCTTTTTGATTGACGGGATATTGTTTGATCTTGCAGAAGATGTGTTATATGTTTGTGCATATGTGCCTCCTGAGGGTTCACTGTATTATGCTTATTTTGATATAGACAATGGTATATGTTCTCTGGAAGAATGCCTTACTGAGTGTATGCTTGATTTGAACAATATACATGTGATTCTATCTGGAGATTTGAACAGTAGAACTGCAAATGTCTCTCAAGATATTTTTTATGAGCATGATAACTATGGTGTTGATTTAACCAGTTGTTCCAATTTTTCGGAAAGAAAATCTTCCGACAGTATAATCAATGGCTATGGAAAATGTTTGTTGGATATGTGTACTTCACTTGGATTGTGCATATTAAATGGAATATGTCATGGGGACCTCGATGGGCACTACACTTATATATCAGAATCAGGGTGTAGTGTGAATGACTATTTTTTGATGTCTCGAGAATTATTTTCACTTGTTCTATCGTCTTGCAGTTTATATGTATCAGAACGATTGGAATCGGACCATTTACCCGTCGAGCTTCATTTTGAATTGCCGAATTTAAACCCTGTGTTTTTGACCGCTGGAAAGGAACGTGAAGTTATTAAAAAGTTTGTGTGGAAGCCTTCTTTTGAACATACTTATATCACTGCAATGCACTCAGATGAAGCATTGTCATCTCTTGACAGTGCTATTGATATGATTGATCGTGACTGCAATGAAGCCTTGAATATGTTTCTTACATGTGTTAAAACTTGCTCTTCTTGCATGGAAAAACAACTCTGTTTGAACAATGCTGATGAACAAAATGACTGGTATGACAAAGAATGTAAACTAAGTAAATCGAAAGCAAAAGGATTGCTACACACATTTCGGCAAACGAAGGATAGTTCTGATCGTGATGCTTACTGCATAGCTAGGAGAGAGTATAAGAATTTGTTAAAATTTAAAGAAAATCAGCACAATGAGCAATTGTTAGGGGCGTTAGTTGATTCCATAAGTGATCAAAGGGAGTTTTGGGAAAATGTCCATAAAATTTCTTCAAAACGAAAGCAGCCACGTAACAATATAACAATTGATGATTGGTATAAACATTTTAAACAGTTGCTTGAAACAAATTCAGAAAACGAATTTACGTTAGTATCTAACGACAACATTGATGATTGTTTTGATGAATATGAAGATGGTGGTTCCATGAACCGCCCAATATCTAGAGAAGAAGTGCTATTGGCTATAAGAAAGTTAAAGAACGGTAAATCCGCTGGTCCGGATGAAATTATCGGCGAGTTGCTGAAAAATGCTGGTGATCGAGTAATTGACTTCTTTGTTAAACTGTTTAACACTCTGTTTGATAAGGGAGTATTCCCAGATAACTGGACAGAAACTATTTATCTTACCTTTATTTTAAAAAGGTAATGTAGACGATCCCGGTAATTATAGAGGGATATCATTATGTAATACAAGCAGTAAAGTTTATAGTTCTATAGTAAATAATAGGATTCAAGAATGGATTGAGCTGCATAATATCACAGGGGAATATCAAGCGGGGTTTAAAAGGGGATACTCCACCATTGATCACATGTACACATTATTAGCTTTAATCCAAAAACAGTTTTGCTTTAACCGTAAACTCTATGTCGCCTTTATTGACTTTGAGAAAGCTTTTGACTCTATTGAAAGGAATCTACTGTGGCCTATTCTGGTAAAAAATGGTATCAAAGGAAAACTCCTTCGGTGTATTCATAGCATGTATACTACAGTCAGAGCTAGAATTCGCTCGGGTGCAAAATTGACAGATTACATAAACTGTACCCGGGGGGTAAAACAAGGGGATGTTACAAGTCCAGTGCTGTTCTCTTTATTTATAAATGAATTAGCAATAGAAGTGATTAGAAATGGGAGGCATGGTGCAACATTTATACATGATTATTTTGAACTATTTATATTACTTTTGGCAGATGACATAGCTCTTCTGTCGGAAACAATAGTTGGGCTACAGACGCAACTAAATAGTCTACATAGGGCAGCAACAGCACTCCATCTGAATGTGAATATGAATAAAAGTAATATAGTTGTATTTAGAAAAGGTGGGTACTTAGCAGCTAGTGAACATTGGACTTATAATGGAATCCTTATGCCTGTTGTTAATGTTTATAAATATTTAGGCATCTATTTTTCAACACGGTTGAGATTTACTGTTTCTTGTAAGAACCTTGCCTGCAGAGCAAAGCATGCGTTGTTATGCATATTGCAAAAATTACGTAAGTTAAAATGCAATTCTCTTGCTGTATATTTAAAACTATTTGACGCGCAGATACAACCCATTGTTCAGTATGGTGCTGAATTGTGGGGGCTAAGTAATGCTGCACACTTTTGTGAAAAAGTACATCTCTTTGCTCTGAAAAAGTTTTTAGGAGTTCAATTACAAACACCGAATGACCTTGTGTATGGTGAGACAAATAGATACCCTGTTTACATAAATTCTGCCGTTAGGTGCATGCACTACTGGTTAAAGTTGACAAGAATGGATGAGTCAAGATTACCGCGAAAAGCTTATAGAACATTATTTGAGTTAGACTCTCGTGATAAGACAAACTGGGCGTCTGACATTCGCTGTAAGTTATACATGTTTGGTTTTGGTTATATGTGGTTAAACCAAGGTGTTGAGGGAGTGGAACAGTTTATTGCTGACTTTAAAGAAAGACTTGTACTTTGCAGATGGCAAGAATGGGATATTCATGTCAAGAATAGTGACAGATTTAGTGTATATAAGACTTTTTGCACAATAGCAATAGATAAAATGCATTTAACGTTAAATCTAGACAGACATATCAAGATTATTACAAGATTCAGACTGGGTATTTCAGATATTGCTGTACATAGATGTCGATACAAACAACATACCCCTGTTGATTTGATTTGTCCATTGTGTAAAGAAGAGAAAGAAGATGAAGTGCATTTTGTTCTGTGCTGTCCTTCACTAAACGAAATAAGAGAACGTTATATACATTTGAAATACTACAGATTTCCAAGTCTTTTCAGATTAAGCTTACTTCTAGCTTCCAATAATGAACGAACAACTAGAAATCTGTCCATTTACCTATACAAAGCATTTAAGTTAAGATCTGTTCTTGTTTCTTAATGTAGAGCATTGAATCAGTTTTTGAACGTGTAAAATATCGAATGATTTTCAGATGCACCCCTTCACGAGGGGCAATGGCCTATTTGTGAATAAAATATCCGTATCCGTATCTCTCTCTTCCTCTCTCTCTCTCTCTCTCTCTCTCTCTCTCTCTCTCTCTAACTCTCACCTGGAAGCCCTCACTGGCGCTAGGACCATCAGGCAGTCGTTCTTCCACTTCCAGCCAAGTGAAGTCCTTCACCCGCTGAGACATCGCGGACACCAGCTCGTTCTCCGAGTCGTGAATCCAGCCCCTGGGAATCGCGGTCAGAAAGACTGTTAAAGACCTTGGCCACGTATATAGCCTACTTGTTTTAGACTGCGTCCGTTCGTTTATGTGTATACCTATCATCAGATTCACGCTGACTCAATCGATTGGCGGTGCATTGAAAATTGGCCCCCAGGACAAACTGAAAAGAAAGGGTGGATTCAGATTTTCTTTTTCTCCTTCCTTTCGCATTGCAAGGTTTTTTCTCCCCCCCCCCCCCCCCCTTTTTTTTTTCTTTTTTTTTTGTAAATTTCTTTAGAAATTATGCACGGAACTTTCAAAAACAAATTAAAAAAAAAAAGGCAAGGGCAGGGACAGGACAGGATGGAGGAGAGTGGGGGTGGGTGCTTATTTGATATATCAACATTTACGCGGATTTTTAGTCATACAACACACCCGTGTCCAATGATGAACACTTACGAAAGACGCCGTGTGTGTGTGTGTGTGTTGTGTGTGTGTGTGTGTGTGTGTGTGTGTGTGTGTGTGTGTGTGTCTTCGCCTGCGCGAAGTCAACGCAGGCTATCATATTAATCCCAAAGCCTACAACCGCCACCAAAGTGCACCAGTACCAATGAAAAAAGGAATACAGGTGATTAAAACCATTTCGATGTCTCTGTGATAAATCTTAAATAAATGTTAGCGAACTGCCGAGAGAAACGTGGACAAACGAATCACAAGACAAAACACGACGCGTTTCGACCTCTTAGGTCTTCTTCAGGCAAGACACACAAACAAATAGGACAACGAAAATGAACGAGTTTGTCACTTAGCTTCGATCTCTTCAGCGCAAGGTAGTCTCTGTGATAGGTTTTTTGGACATGGGTCAATGAATTTATCATGGGATTCCCGAGTAGAATTTGAACGAAGTTAACAGGACTATGCGACTTTCCAGGTATCTCCGCTCCCCCGAGTGCCATTCCAGCTCTTTTTGTGCTAATGTGTGTCTACACCGCTGTAGTGAGGCTCCACTCTTCTGCCAGTATCCTGCATTACACCCACAGACGTTTCGTCATAGTCTCGTCAAGGTAACTTATCCAAAAGAGAGCGAGGTCGTGGAGACACGAAGGCCACACCACCGATCTTATCTTTGGTTCAGCGGTGTCAAAATCACTTGAGCGCCAGTAACGTTTAGGCAGTGAGAACGTTAAGGACACAGCACACGTAAAACGACTGAAAAGTTGTCATGGTTAGTACAGAAAGCTCATTGCAAATTTGAAAACCCGTATTGACGTTATAAACAAAGTTTCAAAGTGGGGTGACTGCATTCGGAAACTGAAACACATTTGGGGAAAAAAATCAGTAAGTCTGCCAAAGAACAGAGACAAACAAACAAAAAGACAAAACACGACGCGTTTTCGACATCTTAGGTCTTCTTCAGGCAAGATAAACAACATTCAGGGCAATGAAAAATTAATTTGAGTAGGTAAGTGATCGCTGGATCTTCCTTTTTTCATTGTCCTGAATGTTTATCTTGTCTGAAGAAGACCTGTGAGGTCGAAACCCGTTGTGTTTCGTCTTGTAATTTGTTTGTCCCCGTTGTTTCGCGGACTCGCTAATAATTTTTTTTCAAAATAACTTTCCTACACATTTTATTCAGGTAATATGAGAGCTTACATGTGCGTAGAAAGAAGACAGTGCGCGGAGATTTTTACACATATGTAGTAGGCATATCCATGCATGATATATATAAATGATACATACATATTCTAGATACACAGCGAAAAGTAAAGGGGGGGAAATGAACAGCTGTAAAAGTTGTCGTGCACCCACACAGGGCAGTCAACAGAGCTTTTTCTTTTCAAAATTTGTCACAAAGTTGAAAGATCTTCTCTTCAGAAACAATCGGAACACAGCGACAGGAGTCTACAAACACTGACTTTAAAACCAATTGAAGACTAGTGAATATTCGAACAGCTTGTATGAGAAAGGGCTTAGACAAGTTTGAAAGGTTTTAATCCTATTCAGACTTAGGCCCCTACCTGAGGAGAGTAGCCATACAACATTCACTCACAAGTATCACACTTAAGAATACTATTTCAAATTAACCTTTAAAAAGAATTCCGCATCTTAATGCCACAATGTTCTTTTTTTTTTTGTTTGTTTGTTTTTTGTTTTTGTTTTTGTTTTTTTACGTTGCACCAGTATACAGAGATTTCTTGTTTCCAAGCGTTATAGATGCATGACGCGACGCTGAAAGAACACGCCGTCATTTTTCCATGACATAAATAAATTAAATATAAACCCATACAGTGAAAATATGACCGCCATGGGTGGTTGCGTAGGAGATAATTGTAGCATTTAGACTGAATGACAATAGTCTTTAAATCGTGGATAGGGCAGGCATGCGCGCGCGCGCACACACACACACACACACACACACACACACACGCGCGCGCACACACACACATACACACACGCGCGCGCGCGCGCGCACACACACACACACACACACACACACACACACACACACACACACCACCCTCGTAAAACACAAAGTGGTTCTGACACATTGACACCTGCATTACATCGAGTAAGTTAGTTACTGCGGGCAGGTGAGAGATTATATTACGCTCAGTATAAGTCAAAGAGCTACAAGTATGACGTAAAGAGAATATATTGGGGACGTTGCATGAATGGCGGGTATATAACTTATACGCCGTAGTTAAATAAAATATATTGACAGATGGCACTAAGTTCACAATAAAATGTATTTATGGACATATTAAATCTGGCCTTCTTGAAGCATATTAAAAGGATGCTGTTTTATTGAATGCTGCAGCTGATCTCTCTCTCTCTCTCTCTCTCTCTCTCTCTCTCTCTTGTGTGTGTGTGTGTGTGTGTGTGTGTGTGTGTGTGTGAGAGAGAGAGAGAGAGAGAGAGAGAGAGAGAGAGAGAGAGAGAGCGATATATAGCCTACTACCGTCGTTAAAGCCTGAACATGGACATATATCTTTCACAATACGATTATGCTTGCAGTTTGAAGACTTCGCCTTGGACGGTGTACGTGAAAAGAATGGCTTTACCAGATATCTCTCTCTCTCTCTCTCTCTCTCCTCTCTCTCTCTCTCTCTCTCTCCTCTCTCTCTCTCTGTTCAAAAGCTCTATTTCAAAATCCAAAATTGTACGTGACTTTTGTTCACTTCCAGAAAGCTTTCGACTCTGTGATTAGGAAAAACCCTCGGATTAGGAATATTGGCATGAAAACACACACACAGTAGTGGCGTGTATGTGTGAAAATGGTGCATACTCAGACCATCGTTTTTTGGGGTTTTTTTTTCATGAATGTTCGTTATTCTCGCTTCTTAAACGAATTAGCAATATACATCAAGAAATAAGTGGCAGACCTAATGTACACATGATTTGAAACGTGAATGAAATCTTCCCGATGGATAATTCCACAAATGATTTGATTTCGTTTCTTGCGTCTTATTTTTAAAATACAGAGTCAAGTGAAAGCAGTCTAGTCATAATTAAAAGCTGACGTAGTTTTTTAAAAAAATGCGTTAGAATGTATGGCCATCTGTCTAGATACGTAAAATGGTTGTATGGTAACACAGAGGTAAGAGTGGCGTTTAGTTACGATTTTCTTATACTGTTGCTCAAAACTAAGCCAAATCGTAGAACAGGGTGATAAGTAACGCTTAGAAACTGGGAAAAAAACGTTTACAAAACCAAACAAACAAACAAACTCAATTCATCTGAATTACTGGCACGTTGGATACTTAGTGATACTTAAACATAAGCGATGTAAATATTTGTAGCAGAAATGTGGAGAATTTTTTCTTTTGCAAAAACGAAAGTAAAAATTTTCCAGACGTTCGTATCTAAGCTTTTCTTCTGAATATTCAGCTGCATCCGTTTTAGCAAAATAGTGTATGGGAAGCGAGCAGATATTTTTTTCCGTAAACGCACGCACTTTCAGGAAATTTTAGATACATATCGAATCTTTCAAGAGACTACCTGCGTATTCAGGCTACATGTCACCGCACCATCGTTAGATAGGGAAGAGGATTTTGCATTATTCGGTCAAAGCGTTAGGTATGGAACGATAAACTTTTTATTTTTTAAAAGTTAAAGACAGATTGATTTGTGTTAGGGACGGAACTGGCATTCTCATATAAAAGAACATGAAAGTTGCAAACAGGTCGTTTCTATAGCTGTTACCTGGTTACAAGCAGACTGAAAAACTACTCAGCAGTAGCAACAAACAAAATGGCACAGAAACTGATTTGGTCAGATTTCCAACAGGAACAGCAGGTCTCAGTTCCAGCACTATAGGGTGGATGGCAACACGCGGGTAGATAACACCAGTCCGCTTCCGAAATCAAAAGCAACAGAAGATCGGTACAATTTTTTACATCAATGTGAATTGTATCAGTATAGCGTTTGCTGCTGCGGGAGGGGGGGGGGGGGAAGCGAAATCTTGTTCATAGGTTAACCCCCGAAAGCGAACTGAGCAAATAACTGGCGTACGGGTGGCCTACTTTCGAAGCAAGTAAAGTTATAGAATGAAAAGGCCAGTGCCCGGTGCTCACTAATCATATGCATTCCAGTTGGTTAGAGTTTACTGGGATTTTTTCTTCTTTTTTATAATGACGATGGTTTTACACTTGTTCGATTGAACTAGAATACGGACCGTGCCTGCACAAGTATGATGTTTTACGATAGTGTTCTGATTGAATACTGTGCCTGGTTATGATTTTTTGTCGTTTTGTTTTTTTTCAGTCGTTGAGACACACTCGCCCACGTCAGCAAATGAGTGTAGCAGTCGACAACAATATCAAATGTAGGCCTCTCTCTCTCTCTCTCTCTCTTTCTCACATTTCACTGATCCGTTCGTGAGACACCACAAATTCTGTGCCTTTGCGGTTCTGTACCCGACCTCGTACCATCTGAAATTACATATGTAAAATGAATAATCAAAACAAACGATTTTTTTTTTTTTTTTTTTTTTTGCGCGTCTGTAAGTTCATGACTAGAATTAAACCAAATGACCATGCATTGACGGGAGGAGGGAAAGTGAATTTAGGCGCAATTTACGTCATGTCCGTCTTAAAAGAATAGAATTTTTGAACGCCTGAATGAATAAATGAAGTTTAAAAAAAAAAGATTAAATCAATAAATGAATATTCAAACGAATAGAGTACGTAAATGTGTGAATAAACGAATGAAATCTTGACATCCCCCCCCCCCCCCCCCAATTCAAACGAATAGAGTACGTAAATGTGTGAATAAACTTATGAAATCTTGACATCCCCCCCCCCCCCCCCCCCCCCCCCCAATTCAAACGAATAGAGTACGTAAATGTGTGAATAAACGAATGTTTTAAAATTCCAACATGTAATGTATCCACAGACATTAATATCTACGATTAAAATCATTATCAACATTATGAATATTTCCATTACTATCATCAGTCTCGCCATCAGTATTACGAACTTCATGACTGCTACTATACCAGTAATCAGTGCTCTCGCCTTGCCAGTGACGTGTTGTTTAAAGGCCTTGATTTCACGACGGGATATTGCGTCATGAACAAGGGAGATAAACGGACTAAGGGACACAATCTCCTGCTTGTAGCGTAGGAAAGGGCAGCTCAGGGATCTCCTGTACCTGCAGCGATGGAAATGACGAATCTTGTCCTGCAATAAACAAACACACACACACACACACACACACACACACACACACACACACACACACACGCACACACACACATCATTCGCATGCGCATGCTCGCGCGCTCTCACAACTGAAATAGATCTATTACTGCTTTTCCCACTTGTAAGTTTTGCTTGTGTGCGAAATGGAACAACAATTGAATGGTTTCATATCATAACGATGCAACCCTCATTTCAACATTTAAAAACAAAAACGGACAAAAAATGTTATCCGTCCGCGCATGTGTGTGTGTGTGTGTGTGTGTGTGTGTGTGTGTGTGTGTGTGTGTGTGTGTGTGGGCGTGCGTGCGAGCGTGCGTGCGTGCATGCCAGTGCGTATGTGTATATGAGTGTGCTTGTGTGTGTGAGGGGGGGGGGGGGGGGGGGAGGGGGGGCGGGGAGGGGGAGCGCCAACGTATTGGAAAATTTATTAACCATTGCATCGGCACCAAGAGATGTTTTTCTTTTTGTTTTGGTATGTGCGTGCGTGCGTGCGTGCGCGCGCGCGCGCGTGTGTGTGCGCGTGTGTGCGTGTGTGCGTGGTGTGTGTGTGTGTGTGTGTGCGTGCGTGTGTGAGGACACAACGCGTCTTTCAGTTCATTTACAGTATTTTAGAGTTGATATGATTAGTTATCGGCTGCGGGAGCTTTGCAGGTATTTGAATGAACTTTGTATGCCCCGATAGTGCGCTGCTTTCCTGTGAAAGGCTGTTTACCCACAGTGTGCCAGAAAACATCGACAAACACTTCAGCTTTCCCTGCCTCACTAGGTTGCCCATTGCCATCGATGACAATAAAGGCATTGTTGACCATGTATTCCGTTTTTCTTCTCATAATATTTTACCATACCTTTTAACACTCTACTGCTGTTGAGTTTTGCTTGTGCAGAAATTTACAGAGAGAGAAGAAGAGAGAGGAGAGAGGAGAGAGAGAGAGAGAGAGAGAGAGAGACAGTCGCTTCCTGAAAGAATTCGCTTTTTCTCGCTCAAATATGTGCCTGTGGTTCCTCACATCTACCAAAGCTTTTCATTCATGGCTTTTTCTCATAATTCGTGCTACTATAATGTTTCTCGACTGTTTCAATTCATTTCGCTGGTTTGGGGGCACAGAATATTCAGATGCTTAGAACACAGCTTTCTTGCATTTCGAAGAAAGTGCACTGTTACCATTATCTGTTACGCTGATGATATTTTGTTACGTTAGAAAGACCTCAGTCTCACTCCAGTCAGTACGCTCGTAGGCCCTACTTATATTTTTGTATTTTCTCTTTATCGGCTCAGATCTGTGCCGATTTATCACTGGCGGTAATTAAAAGAACTGGGCATGGGATCAGTTCGACAGCTATCAATACGAGTATTCTAGTTACTATTTGATACAAGGACGGGAGAAATTAGCGTTAAGTCCAGCCCTCTGATTTGGTATATCGGGTATTCTTGTTACCCTTCCATCGTCAGAAGGGAAAAGAAGTGCAGCAACTGTATTCTTATTTCAAATATCTGTTGCTTGTTACAGATACACGATTTTTTTTTTCCCAAAAGGTGAATGGGCATCCAAGTTACCTGTATTTAGCCATTTCTCGTTGAAATCTCGCAATGAACGTAACTATGAGTTTTCATCGTCTGGATCATTTGGCAAACCTACGCCATCAACAGTTCATGCTACATTTCTATGTTGACTTTAACAGCATATGACTGTAGATTCTGGTGGTGTAATGTTATCTAATTTTGTTCATGTATGTTGGTAGCTGTTTGAATTTTGTCTCCTACAGCAATCGTTTCGTAAAGTGGGCGATAATAATGATTTAGCAGCTTAGGCAAGTTACATTGGCAAGATGATTGAAGAGAAAGAGAGAGAGAGAGAGAGAGAGAGAGAGAGAGAGAGAGAGAGAGAGAGACTGACAGACAGACAGACAGACAGAGCCAGAAACAGACAGACCAGACAGAGACTGGGACAGAGGCAAAAACCGACAGAGAGAGAGAGAGAGAGAGAGAGAGAGAGAGAGAGAGAGAGAGAGAGAGACAGACAGACAGAGCCAGAGCCAGAGGCAGTCGGACAAAACGGTAGATAGGAACAGAGGTAGAGACTGAGTGAAAGAGAGACAGACAGACAGAGAGAGAGGGGGGGGAGAGTGAGGGAGGCAGGGACGAACAGAGAGAGAGAGAGGGAGGGAGGGAGGGAAAAGAGAGGGGGAGAGGGAGGAAGGGACAAACACACACACACACACACACACACACACACACACACACACACACACAGAGGGAGGGAGAGAGAGAGAGAGATTTGGAATATCGGATACTGTTGTTCCCCTCCCATCGTCAGAAGTGTAAAGAAATGCCTCAACTGTATCTTATTTCAAACATCAGTTGCTTGCTACAGATACACGATTTTTTTTCCCAATAAGGTGAATGGACAATTCTCATCGTTTTAAGCCAAAATTCTTTCTGGTCATCAAAGGACGTGATCAATTGCTCAAGCACGGTTTTGTTGTGTTCTTTTTTCTTTCTTTGTAACAATTTCTTGTATTCTCTTCTTGCTTTGCGAAACGCTGCATTGTTCTCTTTCTCAGTTTGGGACAATTCCGTTTCTTTTCTAGACAACTTTCTACAAGTTCTCAAAAGTTTTCTGACATTACGCTTAAGCGTTTTGCATTCATCATCATACCACTTCTCCGGTCTTTTCTGATGTGTATAAATGTTCTTTTCCATACAACCTGCTCGTTCTCGTATACATTCATTAAAATGAATCTAGCGCCTGATTTATGTCAGCATTCATCAAGCTGCTTGCTTGCTTCAGTGTCTCTTTCGTTTGTCCGATACGCATGCAGTCATGGAACTGTTGTGCTAAATCCTCATTCCAAACCATCTTTTTTAATAAAGGGTGGCATAGTGCTGCATTCACTGTTACAGCTTATAACATTATTCTTTGCATCAAAATGAAATCCCAGTGGTCAGAATCAATCATATCTGGGACGTGTAGACGGCAACAATTTCTTATTGTATCAAACAGATCTTCGGAAACTATAAAATCGTCATTTACACTACTTCCTGTTTCTAACATGTGTAGTGACCAGTATGGTCACCATTACATGCCCCATTCACTATAAACAGTCTAAAAGCAATGCTAAAATTCAAAATCATTCTTCCATACACATTCCGCACTCAATCTTTTGAATGTCATGAGATAATTTTCATCATTTTGATCACCGATACTGAACCTACTAAACTCATCACCACTGAAGGGGAAAATGTCTGCTGTTCTGCCATTCAAATCTCCACACAAAATGATGTCAACATTTTTATGTAATGATATTTTGTCCATTAAAACATCTTCGAGAGAGCTGATTCCATCTTCAATGTCAACTGCTGCATAATATGGAGAATTTATGGGAGGTACATGTGCACATACATAAACAATATCAAAATCCAAAACCAAATAATATCTTGCTGAGTAAGAAACAGAATATTATCTTGTTCACATTTCAGTTCACATATGTAAGGCATAAACTCTGTTTAAATCAGACACACCACTCCACCCGATTTCCTTCCCTGCCTTGTTAACTTAACAGCAGATTTACAATAGACATATGATAGGGAACAGATGGAAATCCACGCTCTCCTTAACAGTCTCAACAAGACGTACAAAGTCAAAAGCATAAACGTAGGATAAGAATTGTTGATCACCGAGTTTAGATGAAAGGCCGTCCACATTCCAGTGAGAAAGGAAAATGGGCGTACTTTTTTAATCTGTCTTTCATTCACATTTTTGAACACACAGTCATTCAAACTTTCATGCACCAGTATTCTTCTATTGGTTATCTTTTCCCTACAGTGACAATGCCCGTCATGTGCTTCGTCACGGGTGTAATCACAATTCCTTCCATTCCGTGAAGAAATAGCACGAGTTTCACAACTGCCTGTCATACATCGAGACCGCCTGAGTTCCTCGAGCGGTGAACATGACATATACGGTCATGAGCACGTGCCTTTTTGCATTTTGTGTTCGCCCCCGGTGTCATATCAAAATTGACCACCCTTACATTTTCGATCAGGCGACTTACATTTTCAGTGGTTTGTAACCTTAACTTTGTTGCCGGAGGCTGGCCAACCCCTCACCTGACTTTTTATCTGATCATTCTCATCCAGTACAAATTATATGCCCTCGATGAGGAGATGATCACAGATCATGGTGAATCTTTTATTACTGTCTCTGGCAGCCTTTAAGTGTGGTCCTGGCCTCTTTCGGATGTCCCGGACTCTCTGTGTATAATCTTCATCTATGAATATTGAGCTGCTCTTTAACTTCTTTCTGGCCTTTAATATTTCTTCTATATCTTTGCAGAAATTACATCTGCCAATGATTGGTGAGCTAGGTCTTTTACTTAGGCGATGTATTCTGTCAAATTCTACTGTTCTTGATAGTTCTAATGTATCAGTTAGCATGTCGTGTACGATGTTCGCACAGTTTTGTCTGGTTTCTCCTTCTCTTCTAGGCAGCCCCCCCCCCCCCCCCCCACCAAAAAAAAAAAATTCCTTTTTGACCGTCCTTCAAGATCATTCTCCAAATGCAAATGTCTGTTTTTCATCGCGCTGTTCTCTGCTTTAAGATCGTCATTTTGCGTACGGAGATCACTGATCGCATTTTTCTGATCATTCATGTCCTTTTTCAGTCCGTCAAGTGAGTCCTTGACACCTTTTAAGTCGTCAGACATGTTGTCAAATTTGGTGTTTGGGGTCGACAACATTGTCAAAATGTCCTTGAGTACGGGGTGGTCGGTCGTAATCTCACCCGTAGTACTTGTAGCGTGGTCAGGATCAGAAGCCACCGAACGGTCAGTACTTGCTCGGCGTACAGCACCAGCTGAAGTCAGGCGGGACTTCATAGAGCTGCAAGAACTTGGGTCCGGGATTTGACTCTACATCGCCGCATCGAAGTAAGAGGTCGCTGAAGAAGGAGGTGAGGACCGAGCCTACCATGACACCGGCGCCACGGGTGTGCACATTTAACGCACAGACCGTCATGGCAAGCTTCAACCGAACTCTCTTTGCCATGAAGGTAATGAATACCGGAATAAATCCGCCACACCAAACGCTAAAATCTTGGGCTGTCGATGGCATTATGCCACCGCCACTGATTTTGAAAATCTTCACTAATTCACACGCGAGTAATCAACGATAAACGTTGGGAATGAATACGGAGCTCCACAAAACGTGTCTTCCTGTTTTGAATGACGACAGCTCACCCCCGAGAGAGAATGAGAGAGAGAGGGAGAGACAGTTACTGGGAGAGAGAGAGAGGGTGAGAGAGAGGGAGGGAGGGAGGGAGAGAGGGCGAGAAAGAGAGAGAGAGAGACAGACAGACGGGGGAGGGAGAGAGAGGGGAGGAGTAGGGGAGAGAGAGAGAGGGAGAGAGAGAGAGGGATGGAGGAAGAGAGAGAGAGAGAGAGAGAGAGAGAGAGAGATGAGAAAGAGAACCAGAGACAGAGAAGAGAAGAGACCAGAGAACAGAGTGAGAGCAGGAGGACATAGAAGCAAGACAGGCAAACAGGCAGACAGACAGGCAAACAGACAGACAAGAGACCAAGAAACCTACCACTCGTTGGTGTTTGTTCCTTGAGCACAGCACGTTCAGGCGTTGGTGCCAGTTCTGGTTTTCGTAGATCCGTTTCTGGTGGAATATTCCCTGGAGCTCTTTCCCCAGCTGCAGCACGTCCCCATAAGATGGATCTGGAATAGAGAGGTCAGACGGCAGTGCCTGGCAGGGCATCTGGGAAACATGGAAGTCTACCGGCTTGCCGGTAAATACAGAACTCTTAAACGACCATGCTCTATGGCAGCGAGTTCTTGTGGTCGTTAGAATCAAATCAGGTCAAGAGCCCTGGAGCCCGATCTTAAGTCCACTACTCCTTACGCCGCTCCTGTCGGCCACATCATGCACAGCCACACCCAAACTCATCCTGTTGGAGCACTTGCTCTAGCAGTGACAAAAGCGGCAAAACATCGTCATCATGAACTACTGTCCGAGTCGTTTCAGTGATGTCCAGCGGGTGCCCGCTCTAATCCAAAAGTAAATATATGTCACATGCCACTTCCCACCCACCCCCACCCCGCTCAACTGACATAAAAAATCGTATATCTGTGGGGTCAGTTTCGAGTGTACGTGCCGTTGGCAGGGAGATGTGAGTGGCTCAGACTGGTTCTCTGAATAACAGTATGAAGGAAAAGAATTATATATAGAAAGAAAAAGAAAGAAAAAGGACGAAAAAAAGGACAAATAATAGACGACAATGTCACACAAAAAGTAAAAAAGGTAAAAAAAATAAATTATATATATATATATATGTGGTGTGTGTGTGTGTGTGTGTGTGTGTGTGTGTGTGTGTGTGTGTGTGTGTGTGTGTGTGTACAAACTGTAAATGTAGATAATAAAAAAATCCAAACAAACAAGATGGAAATTTCTCAAAATTTTTGGCTTTGATTGCCTTTTTCAAGGGGTGCAGACTGTAAAAGTAAAAACGCTCGCATTCTCCCCCCTCAGTCCTTGAGCACGAATCACGAATGTGTGCAGTTGGATAAAGGCCATTAATTAAAATGTTTTAACTGTAAAATAAAATTTTTAGTATAAAACAAAGCGCATTAATATGGAGCATAAAGTTAGGAGGGGAGGGAGGGAGGATTTATTCATTTAAATATATATATATATATATATATATATATTATTATTATTATTATTATAAAAAAAAAAAATATATATATATATATATATATATATAATCTTAAATGAATAATTAAATACGGAAATAAATAAATTAAAGAATAATGAATTAAAGAAAAATTAACAATGAATAAATAATTAGATGATATAAATAAATAGACAAACAAACAAATAACTGAATAAATCAACAAATAGATAGATAAATAAAAACGTGGACGACAATGTCAATCAGTAAGTCAACACAGCAAAGTCTTCAAGTCAAAGAAACTGTACATCTGCTCGCCGCAGACCCTATCTGGTTCGGGCAGAACTCCCCGCTATGGGTCCTTGTCACAAACAAACATGACAGATCCCGGCGATACCGTGCACAAGATTGGCGTCGCAGAGACGGAGTATAAATCCTGGCAGCTACAGAAGACGACAGGATATACAGAGTGCCTATAGCTATACTCTGGCGCATGACTGAAATTACTAGTATCCCTCACGGTCAGCACGTGACCTACCGCTGCTGTGTAGAATAGCCGAACTCGATTCTTGATCCCAACTACTTTCAAAATCAAGTACTTCACGTTGGGCAGAAGCGGTTGATTCCAAAACGGTAAAGAAAAAAAATGTAGTTTTAACTTCAGTTTTAATTTTGCTTTAATTAACATGTACCTGTTCTGTTATCACACACACACACACACACACACACACACACACACACACACAACATTAAATATACTTCTTAACCATATTCACAGTAAATCATATTATGACTCACCAATCTTCACGCTCCTTTCGTACAAGGATCTCGCCTTTTCTTTGTGCCCCACCTTGGAAAACAAAAAGACCTGTAATCTCCAGTCTGCGGAGAGAGAGAGAGAGAGAGAGAGAGAGAGAGAGAGAGAGAGAGAGAGAGAGACAGACAGACAGACAGACAGACAGACAGACGGAGACAGAGACAGAGGGGAATGGAAAAGCGGCGTGCACTTGCTATCTATTACTTTTGTAAGTAATTTTTTTTCTGCTTGCTTCCTACCCCCCACCCCTGCCCCGCTCCCCTTTATCCCCCCCCCCTCTCCTTCTCTCTCTCTCCCTCTCTCTCTCTCCACACCAAGCATATCTAATGCTGAATAATTCAGTACTAAAGGCTAAAGCAGAAGGACAGTCAAAAGTTAATAACTGGGTGTCATCTATTAAAGCATGTTTAGACAGATATGGTTTCTCGGAGGTATATATATAAATGGAATGACTGGAAATTATAAAATGTTCTTGAGAATATTCAAACAAAGAATGATAGACTCCTTTTCAACAGACATGGGAATCCAAGATCAAGGACAGTGACAGATCTAAATTCTAGTGTTCTTTCAAATTACTTCCACACCGTGAACAATACTTATCAATAATAACCATTAACAAATTTAGATCAGCATTCACCTGATTCAGATTAGGCATAAATGATTTAAAGATAAATAGACGCTACAGGAAAAATGATTCTGAGGATATGCAGCGCCCAATTTGTAAGAATAGTGAAGATGAGCTACATTTTTTCTTTCCATGCGAAGCTTACGCATTACTTAGAGATAAATATGTATCAAAACATTTCAAGATTAACTGGTCTACCGAGGTAAAGTGCCGACGTTATTGTATAGTGAGGAAATCTGAGTCATTCGTGACGTAGCTATGTATATTTTTTATGCACTGAGACACAGGGAAGAACATATCACTGCTAGAAATTTAATTTGATTCCTATAACCCGTCTGTTTGGATAGCCACTACATTGTTTACGTGTACCTATGTTTACAGCCTGGACGCCTAACATTAAAACAAGTCATTGTCATTCTCTCTCTCTCTCTCTCTCTCTCTCTCTCTCTCTCTCTTTGGCAAGCGGGCTAGAGACTTGTATACTCACATGAAAATGGGCCCTTCCCAGAAGACTCAGCACCGCAACCCTCTCCTGCGCCGTAGGCACATCCGGGGAACCCGCGACTGACGTCACGGAATCGGTTCCCCCCGTCACTTCCGTCCTGTTCCTCAGGAGGACGCCAATGTCGCCCCGCCTGTGTTCCGTCCTCGTGAACTCTAACCAGGCGATGCACTCTCTCAGCAGACCGTCCACGTAGGCTTGCCTGCCCAGCTGGTAGGCGTCTGAGGGGGAGAGGCGAGGCCCCACGAAGCCTGAATAGTTCCCAGCGTACATGTCCACGACAGTCAGGCCGTAGACCATCTGCAGTCGCAGCATGGCGGACGAGATGCCTTCCAGGTCGATTCGGGTCGGCAGCTCACAGTTGAGGTCGGAGTACAAGCTCCAGAATGCTGGAGATGGTAGAATGGAACGCATTGACTGTGAAAGCTCGCCCGCTCTATGTCTCTTCCTCTCTCACTGTGTGTGTGTGTGTGTGTGCGTGTGCGTGCGTGCGTGCGTGCGTGCGTGCGTGCTGCGTGCGTGTGTGCGTGTGCGAGTGTGTATATATGTGTGTGCTTTAATGTCTTTCCACCCAAAACTATATCAGGATATAGAATGCTCATTTGATTGAGTTTGTAAGTTTGCGTGCTTTGATAATGTATTGTATAGACAACTATATGATTATGATCTTATGATATGTACGTCGATCCATACATGTGTATTTGAGTGTTTTTTATACACATGACCATGGTGTGGGTCTATGTGAATGTGTGTCTATGTGAGAGTGTGTGTGTGTGTGTGTGTGTGTGTGTGTGTGTGTGTGTGTGTGTGTGTGTGTGTGTGTGTGCGGAGAGAAAGAGAGAGAGAGAGAGAGAGAGAGAGAGAGAGTCAAATCTCATAAACTCAAGACTGAAGGAATTTACTCTGTTCTACAAGTTTCAAGCCCTTTCACAGTCGGAAATATGGGGGAATGGGGTGGAAATCAACCGAATCGAACGTGCCATTTTGTGGATACATAAAAGTTCTAGAACGTTTAACCTACACTTAGGAGTGTTCATTTATTTACCTAAACACTCGCACACCCACCCACATGCACTATACCTTACCGGGTCAGTCCAGACACTGGATTGGAGGTCTTGTCAGGATTCTTGCTAAGCCCTCAATGGACCCAACTTTTTGCAGCTAATCCGAGTCTGTCAACCTATTCGAGTTTCCAGTCTCACCGAGTCTACACGTGAAATTGTGGCTATCGAAGCCGTTGTAACCGTCTATGGATGTCCAGTTCTGTCGCAGTGCCATGTCGAGACTGTCTCCTGTGAACTGGAAGCCCTAGCACTGGTCTGTCACTACTACACTGTACTCGACATTATTCGTGAACCAACAGTAAGTTTGGAAATCCGCCCTGTGTGAGCCTCGCTGTTGTACTGCCGAGTTCGTCCGCTTGTTTACCTGACCGTCAGTGAACACTTTTCAAGCGAGATGCACGCTTCCGCCGAACTCGCCTGTATGCGCAGCATCCGTGCGCCATGGAAGTTATCACGGCACGGGATCCAAAACGTGGTAATGAGGTGGATTCGTGATGTGATTCGGTCACCGATTCTTACGTTGCAATGGCTTGATGAAAGGCGAAAAGGAAAAAGAAATACTAGGACTCGTACAGAAGGAATTTCCTTCCTCGCCAGCATTGAAATGCACACAGTGTTCTCAGTATGGCGGAAACCGGCAATAATGTTATTCATTGGAGTTTTTTTTATGTGTGGGGTTGTAGTAGTTTTTGTTGTTTCGTTTTCTTCTAAAAAAAATCATTCTGTGTTTGTATATTTCATTCCCCAAACCGGAAGTAATCACATAAAAAGGTGGGACTAATTTTTTCACACCGATTGCTGAACAGGATTGTGAACTCGAGTAAAATTATCAAAACACTCATCATGTAATTACACGCTCAGTCGTACAGATCAGTTCCCGTCTGACGTTCATTAACAACACAGTGATGACAGTGGAAACCATATGTAAATATACCTGGATCGGAGGCGATGATGGCTGGCCAGACGTGGACAAAAGCCTTCAACAGCAGGTAGGCCCCATTCGGATGAAGAGAGAGGTCCAGGTATTTTCTCGGTGGCAGCTGCAAGAAGTCTTGTTCTCGACGGGCGAAATACCTGACCCAGCACAGAGTATTATATGATTCAGGTCAACTACATAAGAATGTGGATGGAGGTGTGTGTGTGTGTGTGTGTGTGTGTGTGTGTGTGTGTGTGTGTGTGTGTGTGTGTGTGTGTGTGAGTTTCAAATTTAACGTCAATCCACTCTAGGTGATATTAGACGGAAAAAGACACCACCCCACCGACCCAAAAACCAACCAAACAAACTAAACCCTAATAATAAAACTAGAAAACTGCAAATGGTTTTGATGTGGGAAAGAAGAGTGAGAGGCAGGGGACGGATGAAGATGGTCCTTTCGTATATTTCATGTAGATTTAGCAATAGCTATATGATTGACACACTTAAAAGTAGCCTCATTACTATGAGATGATAATAAATGTGAGAAGCTACAAGTACTTAATACTGGACTCTTTGAATAAGAAAGAAAGAATTCATAGGTTAATACAGGTGATTGAAAAATATTTCTAACTGTATACGTAGAAAGCATGGGTATAAACTGTTTGACAGCGGCGCATGAAAGAATATGATCAGGTGTGATGTTTTGTCCACAAACGGCATTTTACTAAATTTTGTTGTAAAGCATATCGTCAGGCCAATATGCTGACGATATATGCATGTGGATGGAGGTTACTTTAAAAAAAAAACACTCCATTGCGTAACATAAACCCTACAAAAATGTGTATCAAAAAGCGCTCGACATTATAGCAGAGTATTTGACCAAAAAAAATGGACTAAGTTTATCTACAGAAAAAACAAACATTGTTTTATTCAACAGTGGCTCGAATCCCGACAAAATGCCTATTTTAAAAATGAATGGTGTAGTTCTTAATTATGCTTCACAAATCAAGTTTTGGGGTGTTTACCTCGCATCGAAAATGTCTTGGAATCAATATATGTATTATATGCTGACAAAAGCAAGGAAAACTTTAAATTTTCTCAAAATTGTGTTTATACAGAAATGGGAACAAGACACGCCCACTCTACTTTATTTACGAACATTTCGAAGATCAAAATTAACATGCGCGCAGGAAGTGTTTTTTTAGTTCACCAAAATGTATATCAAAGAAGCTTCAAAGTGTAGAATGCAAAACGCTCAAACTGCCCACCCTTCCATCTTGTCTTCGAACATATCATGAAGCTCAAATTTTACCCTAAGATGATCAGAGGGAAGTGGCTGCCACAAAAAGTTATGATAAGAAGCATTCCGGTTAAGAATAATGTGTAAAATGAGATTAAAGTTAGATCAGATATTGACTTTCCTAAACGTGTGTGTATGTGTGTGTGTGTGTGTGTGTGTGTGCGCGCGCGCGCGCGCGCGCGCGCGAGCGTGTGTATGTGTGTGTGTGTGTGTCTGTGTGTGTCTGTGTGTCTCTGTGTGTGTCTGTGTGTGTGTCTGTTTGGTTTGATGAGTGTGTGCACATACGAGTACGAGACAGAGAATAAGAGAGAGAGAGAGAGAGAAGCAGGCGGTGTTTTCTCTCTCTCTCTCTCTCTCTCTCTCTCTCCTTTTTTGCTTTCTAATTCTTTATTCTCATCACCTCTCTCCTTTACACGCATATCAAACTCTCACCCCCTCCCCAAAAACAAAAAAAAACAGAAACGTATATGTAAACAAGACCGCTCACTTGCATTCACACACACACACACACACACACACACACACACACACACACACACACACACACACCACACCACACCACACCACACACCACACACAAAGCAGTACAGCAGCCACAAGCGCATACCCAGATATAAGATTTACTTTGAAAAAACAACAACAACAACAACAACAACAACAACAACAGAAAACCAAAGTAATACATGAAAGACACAACCGCTAACTGGCTAAGGATCGGCTTTCAAGAAAACAATATTCAACGATCCCTTAAGAGCTAAAAAAGAAATAATAATAATAATAATAATAATAAATAATTAAAAAGGAAAAAAAAAAGAGAAAAAATTGAAGTTTTAGAGGAGTATGTCGTGTACAGAGATCAGAAAAACTTTATCAGACCCAGAGCATAGTAAGCACAAAATCTGCATGCTCTCTCTCTCTCTCTCTCTCTCTCTCTCTCTCTCTCTCTCTCTCTCTCTCTCTCTCGTTCAGAAGATGCTGACTAAATTTCTCCGACTTACCTAAATGACACAAGTATATAAAGGGATTTAGGTTGGGATTATCAGTTTCAGAGCATACAGCAGTCTCGTGATTGGAACCCTGGGTTTCTAACTGCGGACACGGCCATAAAAGACTTAACAGTACGCTGGACTGTAAACAAGATGAGTGGAATCGAAACTCGGAGTAAGTTGACCTTGAGCATCCCTGGCCGTTCCACGTGTTTGTCTCATAAACAGGCCATACTCCACGCGTGCTGCGGCCAACCGTTTAATCAGCTGGTACACACAACACTACCACTTCGTGCGCTTTATGACTTTGCACACAGTCACAGCGGTTGGTATGGCAAACGAGGGAGACGAGGATGAGGGAGAGGGAGGGGGCGGGGGGGGGTTGGCGGCGGTTATGGTGTTTGTGATGTGGTGTGTGTGAGAATGGGGCATTTGTGGGGGTCGAGGGGAGGAAAATGGGGTGGGGGGCGTGATGTGGGAACGGCAATCTTTTATCTGGGATTATCCCCATGTTCCCTCGGTTTTATGTTTCCCTGTGTCTGTATTGCCTCGGCTGCGTATTTCCCTGTGTCTGTGTTTCTATGACTATGTTTCTCTGTGGTCTGTGTTTCCACGGCTCTATGTTTCCCTGTGTCTGTGTTTCCACGGCTCTATGTTTCCCTGTGTCTGTGTTTCCACGGCTCTATGTTTCCCTGTGTCTGTGTTTCCATGGCTCTATGTTTCCCTGTGTCTGTGTTTCCACGGCTCTATGTTTCCCTGTGTCTGTGTTTCCACGGCTCTTTGTTTCCCTGTGTCTGTGTTTCCACGGCTGTATGTTTCCCAGTGTCTGTGTTTCCACGGCTGTATGTTTCCCCGTGTCTGTTTCCATGGCTCTCTGTTTCCCTGTGTCTGTGTTTCCATGGCTCTCTGTTTCCCTGTGTCTCTGTTTCCACGGCTGTATCTTTCCCTGAGTCTGTGTTTCCACGGCTGTATATTTCCCCGTGTCTGTTTCCATGGCTCTCTGTTTCCCTGTGTCTGTGTTTCCACGGCTGTATATTTCCCTTTGTGTTTCCATGGCTCTCTGTTTCCCTGTGTCTGTGCTTCCACGGCTGTATATTTCCCTTTGTCTGTGTTTCCATGGCTCTCTGTTTTCCTGTGTCTGTGTTTTCACGGCTGTATATTTCCCTCTGTCTGTGTTTCCACGGCTCTCTATTTCCCCGTGTCTGTGTTTTCATGGCTCTATATTTCCGTGTCCCTGTGTTTCCACGGCTCTATATTTCCCTGTGTCTGTGTTTTCACTGCTCTATATTTCCGTGTCTCTGTGTTTCCACGGCTGTATTTTAAACAAAACTTTCCCTGTGACTGTGTTTCCACGGCTCTCTATTTCCCTATCTCTGTTTCCCTGTGTCTGTGTTTCCACGGCTGTAGATTTCCGCGTGTCTGTTTCCATGGCTCCATGTTTCTATTTTCCCCCGTGTCTACGTTTCCTCGTCTCTATGTTCCCCCGTGTTTATGTTCCCCTGTTTATATAGTCCATTGTCTCTATGGTCCCCTGCTCTCTGTCTCACCGTGTCTGTGTGTGTTTTGCGTGCGTGTGGATGCGTGCGCGTGCATCATCTCGTTATCTGTCTTTATTACCGTGTGTATTATTTTATCGACGATATCCTTTCTGTTTAGTTCATACCATGTGTTCCTGTAGTTCTACTGTGCTCTCCTCTCTCTCCCTCCCCCCCCCCCCCCCCCCCCCTCCTCTCCCCTCTCTTTCTGTGCGCAATTAAGTTCGCTGGTTTATATGCGTCTATTTTAGTATATAGGAGAAGCGTGCAAACGCGCGCGCATGCGCGCGCGCGCGTGTGTATGTGTGTGTGTGTGTGTGTGTGTGTGCGCGTGCGTGCGTGCGTGCGTGCGTGCGTGCGTGCGTGCGTGCGTGCGTGCGTGTGTGTGTGTGTGTGTGTACGCGCGCGCGCGCGAGCGCATGTGTGTGTAAAGCTCTTTTTCTTTACTGATATATAATTACTGTATCACTGTATTACATTTTCCTCAGTCCCTGTTTTGTCTGTGCGAGTCAAAGCCTGTTTCTTTTTTATGTGATTGACAGCTGTATAGGGGAACCAGCCATATTCAGTTCTTTTCTTATCAGATTTTCTTCAGAAATGCTTCCTTTTTGCGATGTAGATACTGTATTGTTTACTGAATTTCTAAATCTAGCGGGTTAACCGATATTCATTTCTTTACGTATGACTTAGGTGGCATTTTAGTTATTTATGTTTTTTATTTTCACCTAAGAAAAATGTGACTGAAAGTAATTCAATTTCTTCCTTCATCAAAGACAATCTTTTCGGGCGGGAGGCTGAACAGATGGTGGTGTTGGTGGCGGTGTTAGTGGTGGCGGCGGCGGCGGCGGTGGTGGTGAAGGGTACTGTTGATGGATCAATGGCTGTTTCGTTCATGGTGTTTTACGCCCAGTGGACAGCACTACAAAGCACACTGACGTTGGGAGAACATATAGCTGGTACAACATAGAGATTGGTAAGAACACAGCCGGGCCAGAGACCTGGGGTAAGACAGAACCGGGGGGGGGGGGGGGGTGGGGGGGGAAGTGGGGGGGGGCACAGACCTGGGGGCGGTGGTGGTGGTGATGCTCCTTGTTATAGTTTCATAGAGAACACAGCGTAGTGCTCACTCTTGTCTACACTGTTGTTAGTTTGCAAGGCCGGCAGAACTCAATGCGTGGTCATTTTGTTGAAAAGGTTAGCATCGCGTTCTGAGCGTCCCTTGCAATGGGACGAATGAAACGCACTGATGTGAATAGTGACGTGCATGATTAACAAGTTTGTCAGTCAGTGTACTCGCTGACACATTTGGCTATTGTCAACCTGCGCTGCACAATAGATGGACATCTAAAGTAACGTGTCCGAGTGTAAACTCGCGAGTGAAAGAAACTCTTCCCTCCCCCCCCCCCCCCACACGCACGTGCGCGCATGTGCATGCAAACAACACACACACACACACACACACACACACACACACACACACACGTTTGCACGCTTTTCCTACACACTAATTTAATAGACGTACACAGACCAACGAACTTATTTACGCACAGAGACACACACAAGAGAGAGAGAGAGAGAGAGAGAGAGAGAGAGAGAGAGAGAGAGAGAGAGAACGAAGTTTAATGCTAATAAGCTGTTAAGCCATTTAGCAGATCGGCGCGATGTACAATGACAAAACGCGACTCGATTTCATTGACATGGAAACCACAGTAATGTCTTTTTCTTTCTCTTTACATGACAAAAAACGCGAACGAGAAAATGTCACTGGTATGCATTCCCTGTCAGTTCTGTAGATGACGGTCACCCCAGGTAAAACTCGATCAATCCGTGGAGAGCGTGCAGCCGCCGCAAAGCACGTGCTTGTGTCTCTGCGTGTTCTGTGTTGCGAGTGCGTCTTCCTTTCCGAAGATTGGCCAGTTTGACACATTCCTCTGACAACATGTTTCTTTCGTTTTGCTTCACGTACCAGAACAAGCAATCGTCCTCCGAGTGCGGATCGCAGGAATATTCCAAAACAATGTCATCAGATTCACACAGCAGCACACCCCTATTGTCCGATCAGTCAGAGTTGCAACCTAATCCTTCACTACTCCAGTGTCAAAAACCGGCAACTATTTTATCGATGGATTGTTCAACACTTATGTCGACGTCCGGCTGCTGGATTTCTGAATCGCAGATGTTGCACTCCGACTGATGGGAATACAAAGACAGATGAGAATCCGGAATATGCGGCGTGTCATCATCATCGCACGTAGACATGTTTTCTTCTGCATTGTCCTGTGTACTTTGCTGTGTACTGCGTTTGTTTGACTCAATGTTAAGCAGTTCATTTTCATTACTGGTGTGTCTGAGACCAGCACCAACCTGTTCACGTCGACTGTTCTGTGTTTGGCTCTCTGTTGATCTCGACGCACCTGGCTGGGGGGTTTTCTTCCTGTAGTACTGAACTTGTGTTGCCCGGTTCAGCACAGGATCCGCCATTGTTGTTGTTGACACTGCGGTGACTGGTTTGAGTCGCAAAACGACCACCGTGTTGCCGCCTTCACCTGAATTTTCCAGCTGGACACGGTATTGTCAGTCAGTAGGGCGTTCAGGGCTGTCTCCACAGTCGCTGGAAGTCCAGTAACTGGCATTGTCACAGGAAAATACAGATATTTTGCTGCAGCTGAAATAAATGACGCCCTGTCGCTTCGTGTCAAACCACGTGACCTCCGAGAGAAGAGAGAGAGAGAGAGCACGGCAGAACTAAAGGAACGTGTGGTATGAACTAAACAGAAAGGATATAGTCATACACACGGTAATTCGGACATACATGATGATTAGAAATACCTTCTCACACACACAAGAGAACTAAAAAAAAAAACATTAGTTAAATGCTTACATGAAATGAACAAATACATATGCAGACAAATACATTACACAGGAAACGACTGACTTACAAAGGTACGTCGAGTTTCCGATCGTGGTACGACTGAAGACGCGCCATCAGACTTACTTCCCTTTCTGCCAGCCGTTCCAGTTTCTCTGATGAAGTAAACACTTCCGCTAAAGCAGACGACAGCAACAAAGCCGCCAAACATGTCGCTTTGTTCACAACACCGAGCACATGACCGTAAAAACTTCCGCTGCATCCAAAGGCAAACAATCCCTTCATCGTCATGCAGTTGCTTATCTCTCTCTCTCTCTCTCTCTCTCTCCTCTCTCTCTCTCTCTCTCTCTCTCTCTAAGTGATTCAGTTTAACTAGAGTTATTTAGAGGCGTAATTTGGTCCAAGCTGGCGTGACACACATGAGCAAGAGTGTAGTCTGTACGACTGGTGTTCACTGCTCAGCTAATTTTAACTTCCAGTTTCAGCGTAAGGTGACAAGCACTATGTATTCAAACAGGATGTGGTCCAAGGCTTTTTTCCATTTTAATTGACGTTTCTTATGATTTCTCATGATCAGAAGTCTGCATGGGGTTGGCGTCACGGAACAGTCGCAGTCTGACTGAACAGATTTCCAAGGCACATTGAGCTACACCTTTTTCGTCTGACTTCAGAAATCTACGTCGAAGGACGCAAAGGCAACACATAAAAAACAAACAAGCAAAACAAAAAACAGACAAAAAAAAAAAAAAAACTGACGAGAAAAACAGAGCCAAACTGCTTGTGTCAAGATGGGTTTAAGACATTTTGCGCTGACTGATCGATGGACCGCAAAAGTGATTAGAAGAGACATGAATGTGAGGGATAGATGAACCAGTTAAGTGAACTGAATTTGTAAACATTATACTGAAGATGTTCGTACTGAGACAGCAGAGGCCTCGAGGGAAAAAGTTAAAGTGGCCGAACAGTTGGAGTAAAACCGTGCAAAGTCCAAGTTTAGATGCCCCTCCTTGCGTCGATGTAATTGATTGGCGCACTCAAGACGAAATAGCTTCCTTATTTTTTTTAGAACGTTAACAAACGAGACTGACTTTAAATAAAAAAAAAAAAATTTAAAAAAAACGCCCTCTAAATTACATTTTCAACAAATGAATTAGGTATAAGATATAAGGTATAATAAGATGGCTGTTTTAATTTGAAAATGTTATTTATTCACTACACGACGCTGTCCGTTCATACTTTTCTGACAGAATACATATTTTCCGAATAGAGAAGCTCGTTTCATCGCGATGCAGGCTTTGTTCGGTACGATATAAATGATATTCTCTCTAACAGAGACATAACTTGCCAGAAAATGCACCATGCATTAGTCGACAGGACTCGGATAACATCAAAACTGGTGTTGGGGATAAGTTAGCACTGAATGCCTTGAATATTCACATTCAAAAGCCTTCCGAGTTCAGCGTGGTAAAAGAGAAAAAGCGTCCTCAGTTTCAGGAATATGAAGTTCCTGTTCACACTACCACGCCATACTTCTCACGCACACACAAAATTTGCACAATGTGGCCGTGTTCGCACGTGTATCACGTGAGGGCGTGTGAAGTGTGCACGAGACGTAAAGAGAGGAAAATGTCAAGCCGAGGCGCTCGAAGCGAGTGGGTGGGGGAACCTTGAGAAGGGGGCGTGGCTTCTTCGCATTGATCAGTATCATTCTTCCCCCATGCTGACAGCCTCCCCCCCTCCACCCCATCCCCATCCCCACCCCCGCTCTCTCTCTCTCTCTCTCTCCTCTCTCTCCTCTCTCCTCACTCTCCTCCACACACACACAACACACACACACACCTGTGTTCATAGAAAAGTACGTCACAATCCATTTTCATTTTGTTTGGCAGCTCCTTAGTTCACAAATAAGCAGTACATGCATAGAAGGGTTTCCACAACAACAACAACAACAAAAGAAGAAGAAGAAGAAGAAAGGCAGAAAGAAAAGGAAAACAAAGAAGAGCAGTAGCATCTTGATTATTCTGCACCATGAATAACACACACACACACACACACACACACACACACACACACACACACACACACACACACAAGTATGTTCTTTGTATGGGCAAATCCCATCTTTATATTTGCTTTGATTGAAATCGTTTGTTTGTTTGTTTTGGACGTTTCGTGGAACCCAGCTTGAAACGATCTGCTCTTTGATTTGCGTCAGTACCATCAGATTTTAGTTGACTATGTCAGAAGCCATACCCCATTTTTCCATAAAGTGTCGTAAGTCTAAGTTTTGGCAGGTTTTTTTCTGTCTGTCTGTCTGCCTCTCTGCCTCTCTGTCTCTGTCTGTCTGTCTGTCTGTCTGTCTGTCTTCTCTCTCTCTCTCTCTCTCTCTCTCTCTCTCTCTCTCTCTCTCTCTCTCTCTCTCTCTCTCTGATGATGATGATGATGATGATGATGATGATGTTAACGGGAAGGTTAGGGGGAAAACTCTTTATAACTCTGTTGTTCTGACGGTTTCAGTTTCATCAAGGAGGCGTCACTGCGTGCGGACTCGTCCATATACGCTACACGACATCCATCAGGTTTCGAGACTACACTGCGCATGATTTGCAGCTGATGGATAGATGACAGGTGAATGAAACAGAAATCAAATCGAATGTTCCTTTTTTGTACGCTGGTCAGTGGTGAGTCAAGTTGCATATAGGTTGTAGTTTTACCATCAACGTCTCACACATATTTCAGAGAGACGTTATGTCGGGATGTGTTGCCTAGATATCCACCACCAATGTGTTCGCCACGGCAACGGAAGGCATGGTCGGTCCATCACCAGTCAATATGTCGCCGATAGTTAGTGTCCTGAAGTCGCCTCCACGCCAGCAGTCTCCCCTGTATGTGTATGAGGGGAGAAGGAGAGTGGGGGAGGAGTTGGGGGAGAAAGCACGCGGGAGCGTAGGAGTGTGTGTGTGTGTGTGTGTGTGTGTGTGTGTGTGTGTGTGTGTGTGTGTGTGTGTGTGCGTGTGTGTGTGTGTGTGCGTGTGTGTGTGTTGTGTGTGTGTGTGTGGTGTGTGTGTGTGTGGTGTGTCTGTGTGTGTGTGTCTGTGTGTGTTGTGTGGAGGGGAATGGGGGTGGTGTGTCAGTGATGGGTTGAGGTGAGTTAGCACGTTGTGTGCACAGTGAGTGAGGTTGTGTGTGTGGAGTTGTGTGTGAGGTGTGAGTGTGTGTGTGTGTGTGTGTGTGTGTGTGTGTGTGTGTGTGTGTGTGTGTGTGTGTGTGTGACCAGATTGCAGACACAACATCACTGTCCATAAATGTATGTTTATACGTGTGTACATGCTTTTGCATTCCATGTTGGTGTGTGCGCGCTCCATGTGTGCTCGAAGGTGTGCCTGCATATTTTAAAGAGTTTGCGTTCGTGGGCGTATGTTCATAACTGAACTCGTTCGCCATGAAATTTCGGTACAACGGGCTTTTTCCTTCGGGGCTAATCATTATTCTACTTTTACTTCCCAGAACGTCCCTCGAGTGAGACTGTAAACCGAGTAGTAGTAGTAGTAGTAGTAGTAGTAGTAGTAATAAAAGTACGTAAATAGCGCCTATCCTCAGTCACACACCAGTCTCTAAGCGCTTTCTGTCCACGCTGTCTTTTACACAACCTGCTGCCTACCTGATGCGCGACCGCTCGCACAACATCTTGCACACATGTAAAATCCCAACCTCAATTTCAGAAGAAAAGGCCGGTTTGGCCGCTTGCATGGAGGACAAACAAACACAGAATGTACCGAACGAAGGAAACTATGAATGAAAAACTGCGTGACTGATAGAGTGACGCAGGAAACGACTGAATATAGCGCCAGCAGGCAGCTCTTCTGTCGGCTCTATCCAGGTGGGCAGCACGTTGTGTAAAAGACTAGTAGTAGTAAGTAGTAGTAGTAGTAGTAGTAGTAGTATTAGTAGTAATGATCATGATAAGAAATAAATAATAATGATGGTGATGAAGTTGGTCTCTAAAAGAAAATAGACGCAACATAAATACCCTTAACAATAATGATAATAATAATGATAATGTTAATAATCATAATGATAACAACAATGAAGATGATGGTGATTATAATGATAATGATAGCAGAAACAGCAACAACAACAATAATAATAACAACAACAACAGCAATAATAATGTTAATGATAATAACAATAATAATGATAATAACTGTAATAATAGTAATGATGGTGATGATGATAAATGAATGAATGATGTATTTTTCTGTAACAGCCACAAATGTGAACATTCTTTAAATGATTACAACACTTTTTTTCAGAATCCCTCAAGAACTGATAAAAATCAGGCACATATCTACACAGAAAAGTCAGCTTGTAAATGATTAAGACTTCAAATCACAATTACACCCAGTATCAACGGGTGCTTTTTTTTTAATACATTGAAAGCGTGAGAACTGGTCGATATCTTTTGATGCGTATACCTGATGGTAAAACCCGTAACTGCCTTGCATGCCTTTATTGTTTTATGACCCGACCAACGCACGTTGGTCACATCTGGCCCATAACCACTCTAACCACCTAGACTACCTTATTCTTGAAACATCAACCCACGTCGGGGAAAAAAGAAAACGTGTACAGAAATCTAAGCGTAGTAGTGGTCACATTAAGAAATGATCGCAGTGTACGCTTTTGTATTGATCAATTAGCAGGATTTTTTTTTCCGGCGGATTGCAAAAACATGCATGAACGTTGTAAGCACCAGTAATAACCTCTCTCTGTCTCTGTCTCTGTCTCTCTCTGCTCTCTCTCTCTCCTCTCTCTCTCTCTTGTGTGTGTGTGTGTGTGTGTGTGCGGTGCGCGCGC
>CM065731.1:23367221-23369721 GCA_033310375.1 Conus canariensis | reverse complement strand
TGGGTGATGAGGACATTATTGTGTGTGTACACATGTCATGGGTTATGAGGACATTATGGTGTGTGTACACATCATGTGTTATGAGGACATTATGCTGTGTGTACACATCATGGGATATGAGGACATTATGGTGTGTACACATATCAGGGGTTATGAGGACATTATTTTGTGCGTACACATCATGCATGATGAGGACATTATGGTGTGTGCACACATCATGTGTTATGATGACATTATGGTGTGTATACACATCATGTGTTATGAGGACATGGTGTGTGCACACATCATGTGTTATGAGGACATTATGGTGTGTGCACACATCATGGGTTATGAGGACATTATGGTGTGTGCACACATCATGTGTTATGGGACATTATGGTATGTGTGACATCATGGGCTATGAGGACATTATGGTGTGTGCACACATCATGTGATGAGGACATTATGGATGTGTGCACATCATGGTTATGAGGACATTATGGTGTGTGCACACATCATGTGTTATGAGGACATTATGGTATGTGTGCACATCATGGGTTATGAAGACATTATTTTGTGCGTACACATCATGCATGATGACATTATGTGTGTGTACATCAGGGTTATGGACATTATGGTGTGTGTACACATCATGGGCTATGAGGACACTCTTGTGTGTGTATACTTCTTGGGTTGTGAGGACATAGCGGTATGTGCAGATATCAGGGTGTATGTGCTCAGGTGGACGTTATATTTTTTTCTTGAGCACCACGGTCTATGTTGACCATTTTATGGATGCTGCCACACCAGTGTATATGAACATTACGATGTATATGGACATCGTGGAGAATGTCGACGTTATGGCATACGCAAAATTACTATGTATGTGGACATTATGATTTCTAAGAAAATCTATGATGCATGTGGATGTGATGATATATGTTGGCATTAATAGGGTTGACTGCCAGAACCCAGTATCTCATTTACATATATATATAAGGGAGATACTGGGTTCTGGCAGTCAACCCTCGTTATGGTGTATGCTGATGATATGATAAATGCCGACATAAGCATGTATGAATGAAAGGATGCGTGTTGATATTAAGGAATATGTAGACATTATTCCTGTTGACGTCACAGTGTGCATGTCAACATCATGATGTGTATGGACATTATGATGTATGCTGACATTGTGTACGTGGATGTAATGGTGTGTGCAGAGGTTACAAAATATATGGACGTCAACAAAATATGTGGGCTTAAGGATTTTATGGCCGGTATTATGTTTTGTATGTTTTATTGCATATTAACATTGTCATGTATGCCGGAATTCTTATATCTTATACTGGAAGTTCATATATGTAAAGATATGATTCACAGTATGCTAACACGGTGAATGTCAGTATCATAGAAAAGTGTATACTAACAGCATGCTGTATGCAAAATCTGACAGATTGTGTGAATGTTACGAGATATGCACACGTCGTTGATAGTGTGAAGGTCAGGGTACTTAGAACATCATGACGCCAGGAACGTATGGCGTATTTGAATATAGGAAGGCATGATGGTAATACTTCATTTGACCACAGTACATGTGGGAATTATAGTATGTTTTGTCAACATCCACACCAACACACACACACACACACACACACACACACACCACACACACACACACACACACACACACACACACACACACGCTTAGAGTTAGAAAGAGTGGAGTCATGGGAAAATCATCTCCGTCTACATTCAGGGTAGGTGGCAGCGTCTTGGAGCTGGGATGCCAGTGAATCTACATCAATATAGGGAAAGGGAAAGAGCATGAGAAAAGTTAGCTGCATATGCACACCCGTCTTCAGTGCACTGAATAAAACTCAGGGCAACCATCTGCTAAGTCCTATCCAAGAGAACCACCTCTCAAATCCTTTTGTTAAGTCATTCTTTGACTTAGCCATCTAGTTGCAAAGCCTGTGCACAGTAGTTTTTTTTTGTATGATTAGGCAAATGTGTGTTGCATATATGGACTAATCCACATAGACGCGTTGGTGTGTGTGTGTGTGTGTGTGTGTGTGTGTGTGTGTGTGTGTGTGTGTGTGTGTGTGTGTGTGTGTGTGTGCACGCGCGCGCGCGTCCGTGGGTGTGTGTGTGTGCGTGCGTGTGTGTGTGTGTGTGTGTGTGTGTTGTGTGTGTGTGTGTGTGTGTGTGTGTGTGTGTGTGTGTGTGTTTGTGTTCGTCCGTGTGTTGTGTGTGTGTGTGTTTGTCCGTGTGTTGTGTGTATGTTTGTGTGTGTGTTCGTCCGTGGTGGTGTGTGTGTGTGTGTGTGTGTGTGTGTGTGTGTGTGTGTGTGTGTGTGTGTGTGTGTGTTACAGGCAAGGGCCCAAACCATGGCACGAAACCTAACGTAAGACAACAAGCGGATGATGGTACGACATTCACAAACTTCTATGAAGCGCTGGCTTTCAACCCCACCCAAGGTACAGTCATGTGTCTTTGAAAGCATTTTGAGACCTCTTTGTTC
>CM065731.1:23357221-23362221 GCA_033310375.1 Conus canariensis | reverse complement strand
CGTAAATGGTGTGTGTGTGTGTGTGTGTGTGTGTGTGTGTGTGTGTGTGTGTGTGTGTGTGTGTGTGTGTGTGTGTGTGTGTGTAGGGGGAAGGGGAAGCGTGGTTTTTGTGAGTGTGTGTGTATGAGTTGTGTGTGTGTGAGTGTGTGTCTGTGAGTGTGTGTGTGTGTGTGTGTGTGTGTGTGTGTGTGTGTGTGTGTGTGTGTGTGTGATTGGTTGGATGGTGTGTGTTTTTGTGTGCGTGTGTTTAAGGGGGGGGGATTTTTTTCTCCTTTTTTTAATTTTTATTTTATTTTATTTTATTTCATTTTATTTTTATGGTGTTCTGAGAGAGAGAGAGAGAGAGAGAGAGAGAGAGAGAGAGAGAGAGAGAGAGAGAGAGAGAGAGAGAGAGAGGTTTATTTTTATTTTTAGTACAGTTAAGATGTAATTTGCTTTATTGTTACAATTTCTGATTTTTATTATGTTACTTACAAATGTTCAATGTTTCCCTGTTAATTTTCCTTTATGATTTTTATGTCATTCAGATGTTATGTGTATCATTTTCGTTTTCTCATTAATTTATTAAGGTTTTTCTTTTTAAAATGTCAGTACAACACTATGTTAATCTGACAGTAAATGGTTTCAGTCAGTCAGTGTGTGTGTGTGTGTGTGTGTGTGTGTGTGTGTGTGTGTGTGTGTGTGTGTGTGTGTGTGTGTGTTCTGGCATTTGTCTGGACTGGTAAATATGAAACAAAGGAATCTTCTTACTAAAAGTTATAAAAGGTAGTTTTATGAAATAAAACCAGTTTTATGAAAATATTTACCTGCCCAAATACTTGGACGCCCCCCCCCCCCCCCCCCCCCCCCCCCCCCCCCCACTTCCGCATTGTCGGAAAAAAAAAGGTACAGAAAACGAGCTTAAAAATCAAAGGAGAGATACAAACAAGCCTGTCAAGAAGAACGATAACACTGGCAGGTCTACTCAAGTTTACAAGGCATGGTTAGCTCCCTTCTCTCTCAAGGCTGCCTTATGAAGATCCCTGGATCATGGCGATGTACCACGCCATGCAGCAATGAGACATTCGTTTGGACTGGTAAATATCTAATAAAACTGCCTTTAATGCGAACATTCCTTTTGAAACGTGCATGTCTTGAACTAACTACAAAGAAATGGACATATTGTTTATGAAACATTATACAATGTTCTAAAAATCAAGCGAAAACGAGGCAGGATGGAGTAAATAGACTGGAACTGATTTCATGGCTTCTAAACGCAAACACAAAACTAAGATTCAAAGCAGCGCGCTTATTTAACATAACGCAAGTCAAAAGTAATTTTTTTACCAGTATGTTTTCTTCATGTGTTATAAACGACAGGCATAAAATCTGTCTGTGTGTGTCTGTCTCAGTCTCTGTCTGTCTGTCTGTCTGTCTGTCTGTCTCCTCTCTCTCTCTCTCTCTCTCTCTCTCTCTCTCTCTCACACACACACACACACACACACACACACACACATCCCTATCTGACTTTAAAAATCATGTTTTTTTTTTTTTTGTACAGCCAGAGTCACATAATACTGACCGAACACACACCATGCACCCCATTCCCCTTCGTTCAACCCCAACCTTCTTTCCCAGCTGATCTGATAACGCTCCTGCTCAACTTCGCCTTATTCACCCTCTCTTCCTGCAGTCCCTCTCTCCCTCCCCCGACCCTCAACAGCCCTTGATGCCCCAGTCTCTATATACCTCCATATCTCTCTATACCTGCTCTGGCCGTCTCATGTTTATTCATACGCCGCCTGTGACCAATCCCTTCGTGATACACCCCACCCTGTCTTCTAACTTCTCCTTCTCTGCCCAGCTTTCATGCTCTCAAGGTCAGTAACGTTATGCTCTGTGACGAAATCGTGGTCTTTTTTAGCCTACTTTTTGCCCTTTGTAAAGTGGTTCTTTCTTTAAAGTTGCACCTAAGCTTTTCCTGCCTAAGAGTTTCGTGGGTTCCATTCCCGTGAGAGCCATTTATTTGTGGAATTTTTCTGCGCCGATCAGCTCCTATTCCAAGCTGAGCTTGCTATGAGCTCAGTTGGGAAGACTGGGACCACACAGTCGAGTTTCATCCTCTTAATGGATGCGTCTCTAAGAGTGTTGCTCAGATTTCCCGACCAACACTGCAGGTGTCTGTATCTCCTGGTCCGGCTTGACGACGGGATTTATAATGAAAGTAAACGTTGAATACAGCTAGCCCTGGCATGCAGATTCAGACCAGAATCAAAATCCGTAGCATCATCTTCATAATCCTCTTCCTATCGATAATTTTTTTTTAAAATCACATTCTTTAACCCTTCATGACCTACTCTTATGGTGACCCCCCCCCCCCCCCCCCACACACACACACACGCACAAACACACACAAAACACAAACATACAAACGCATTTCTGCACACGCACACACACGCACACCCACATGCAGCACACACGTACGCGCACACATACACATACACAAGCGCACACACACGCATGCGCACACACAAAATACACACACACGCATGCGGCGCGCGCGCCACGCACACACATGCGCACATGCACACACATGGGCCCGTGCCCACACATCCATACACACACATGTGTACACTCACTACACACACACACACACACACACACACACACACACACACACACACACACACACACACACACACACACAAAGACAACCAATGTTAGGTAGGCACTCAAGGTCTGACCACCGCGTTGGGCTAATGCGTGGGTCAGACATCTGCTGAGTCGTAGCCACGAGACCCGCTTCTTCAATTCTCTCATCTTAGATGTTAATTCATTTATCCATCAGCTTCAAATCATGCATAATGTGATCTCAAAACTTAGCGGATGTGGTGTAGCGTGTATGGACTAGTCCGCACGCAGTGACACCTCCTTGATGAAACTGAAAACTGAAACTATGGTGACCTAAGTTTTGATGACCTTTCCACGTCTATGACTGGTTCGATTCTGTTGAGATTAACGGTATCGGTAAGTTCTTTGGGACCGTCTTTGACGGACCTGGTGGCGCCCTCCGGTGAGAGATCTCACGCATGTCGGCTTCGCCACAAAGTATTGTCGTCAGTAGGGGGCTTAGTAGATGGTGCCCTGCGTACGTTGGATCAGAACAGGCGCCACTGAACACCACCGAAATGACTCGGCAGCAGTGCAGGGTGTCCTCAGGTGTGTTTCCTCCTGACGACTTGACGTTGACTGCTCCCTGTGGATTGCCTGTGCCGGGGCTGTGGCAGTGCAGGCCAGGCTGTGGACAAAGGGACGGAATGAGCGGCGTGGATGCAATGCCACTGAAGTGGCGTAGAAAAAGGATGAATCAAAGAATAGATAAATAGATAGATGAATAAACAAACAAACAAAAAACAAATAAAAATAAATAAGTACATAAATAAACAAACAAACAACAACAAAAAATAAACAAGTACAATTACTATTACTACTATTGGCTACTACTACCACTACTGACAATGGTGATGATGATGATGATGATGATGATGATGATGATGATGAATGATGACGATGGCCGTAGTAATCAGGAAGAAACTCTAGAAAGAGCACAACAGAGAAGAAGAGCCTCTCTGGCAAGTGTTTCGGCCAGGAACTCCTCGCACTTTCGTGGGGGGAAGGGAGGGGAGGGGGGGGGGGGGCAAGCGGCATCAAGGTCATGACCCCCACATACCCTTCTGCGGCATGTTTTTTTCCTGGTACTGCCAGGATTCAAACCGGCAACTTTTGGATGAGTGGCGTTTCAATACATACCGTTTTAGACGGACGTCTTTACCATATCGCCATCAGACAGACTCCTGTTGTAAATTTGGAAATGTAAGCCTTGATGCGCCTGGCATGCTAACGAGTCCCCATGCTGACTCGAAAGACTATCAGAATAAAGCTGTAGGCTTGTGTAACAACAAAGAACCCTGCGCTAGAGACAGACATAAACAGATAATAAACAGATAAAGACAGACAGAAATCACGCGCTTTTATTTATTATCTTATGGACGATAGGTCCAGTTCAACATGTGGTCTTCAATGGGATCATACACTGAATTCAGAAGTGAAATGTAGGTAAAACCAAGGATACGGGAAACGATGTGGAAATGGTTCCAGGTCAGATGAGCACACACTATCTCGCAAGAAAACTTTTTTTTATATATGCACGGGTGTCAAACCTGATCACTTGACGAGCGAGAAAGACATTACGGAACATATGATTAGGAGGTATGTACAGGCGAATGCGTGTTGGAAACTGTTCGAGCAAGCAATTAAAGACAGGTGTAAATATATGACATATTTCTCCTTAAATGATAAAAAATATCTTACTTTTGACACGACACTAATTTGTGATCCGACAGTGTATTTGAAATGGTATCCTGCTTCTTTTTATTTTTTTTTTCACCTATTTTTTTTTTATAAGTAAACTGAAAGATCAAATATCCCATTTGAATGCATTCATGGAAGTTTTCGCGAGACATGAATTATAACAATCCATCACTTATGTTAACTATCAACGTCTTTGTTGACCTGGCATAACAATGAAAAATTACTTGGAGGTGAAGGAATTAAACAATGAAAAAGTGCTCTTCGTTTTAAACAATATTTAAGAACAAAAACTCCAAGACAAAAAATTCATAAAAGTTGTGACGTATGCGTTTGCTATTCAACAAAAATCTTCACTAAAAGGCTTTCTATGAATAAAATCTATAGGCCGTGGGCTTTTTAATTCTTTTTTTTTTTTTTAATTTTTATTATTTATTTATTTTATTTTTTTTTTTTTTTTTTGGGGGGGGGGGGGCGGCTTCATTGTTTCAAAAGTAAATCTGGCAGTTATGAATTCTAATGTTTTCGTTGTTGTTGTTATTGTTGTTTGATTGGCTGGTTATGTGAGTTGTTTTATTTTTTTCTCAGATTTAAAAAAAAAAAATTTTCATCACCAAAGTTACTTGTACGACGACCATTGGAATAAAAACAAA
>CM065731.1:23347856-23357121 GCA_033310375.1 Conus canariensis | reverse complement strand
TGATAACGCTCCTGCTAACTTCGCCTTATTCACCCTCTCTTCCTGCAGTCCCTCTCTCCCTCCCCGACCCTCAACAGCCCTTGATGCCCCAGTCTCTATACCTCCATATCTCTCTATACCTGCTCTGGCCGTCTCATGTTTATTCATACGCCGCCTGTGACCAATCCCTTCGTGATACACCCCACCCTGTCTTCTAACTTCTCCTTCTCTGCCCAGCTTTCATGCTCTCAAGGTCAGTAACGTTATGCTCTGTGACGAAATCGTGGTCTTTTTAGCCTACTTTTTGCCCTTTGTAAAGTGGTTCTTTCTTTAAAGTTGCACCTAAGCTTTTCCTGCCTAAGAGTTCGTGGGTTCCATTCCCGTGAGAGCCATTTATTTGTGGAATTTTTCTGCGCCGATCAGCTCCTATTCCAAGCTGAGCTTGCTATGAGCTCAGTTGGGAAGACTGGGACCACACAGTCGAGTTTCATCCTCTTAATGGATGCGTCTCTAAGAGTGTTGCTCAGATTTCCCGACCAACACTGCAGGTGTCTGTATCTCCTGGTCCGGCTTGACGACGGGATTTATAATGAAAGTAAACGTTGAATACAGCTAGCCCTGGCATGCAGATTCAGACCAGAATCAAAATCCGTAGCATCATCTTCATAATCCTCTTCCTATCGATAATTTTTTTTTTAAATCACATTCTTTAACCCTTCATGACCTACTCTTATGGTGACCCCCCCCCCCCCCACCACACACACACACACGCACAAACACACACAAAACACAAACATGCAAACGCATTTCTGCACACGCACACACACGCACACCCACATGCAGGCACACACGTACGCGCACACATACACATACACAAGCGCACACACACGCATGCGCACACACAAATACACACACACGCATGGCCGCGCGCGCGCACGCACACACATGCGCACATGCACACACATGGGCCCGTGCCCACACATCCATACACACACATGTGTACACTCACTACACACACACACACACACACACACACACACACACACACACACACACACACACACACACACACACACACAAAGACAACCAATGTTAGGTAGGCACTCAAGGTCTGACCACCGCGTTGGGCTAATGCGTGGGTCAGACATCTGCTGAGTCGTAGCCACGAGACCCGCTTCTTCAATTCTCTCATCTTAGATGTTAATTCATTTATCCATCAGCTTCAAATCATGCATAATGTGATCTCAAAACTTAGCGGATGTGGTGTAGCGTGTATGGACTAGTCCGCACGCAGTGACACCTCCTTGATGAAACTGAAAACTGAAACTATGGTGACCTAAGTTTTGATGACCTTTCCACGTCTATGACTGGTTCGATTCTGTTGAGATTAACGGTATCGGTAAGTTCTTTGGGACCGTCTTTGACGGACCTGGTGGCGCCCTCCGGTGAGAGATCTCACGCATGTCGGCTTCGCCACAAAGTATTGTCGTCAGTAGGGGGCTTAGTAGATGGTGCCCTGCGTACGTTGGATCAGAACAGGCGCCACTGAACACCACCGAAATGACTCGGCAGCAGTGCAGGGTGTCCTCAGGTGTGTTTCCTCCTGACGACTTGACGTTGACTGCTCCCTGTGGATTGCCTGTGCCGGGGCTGTGGCAGTGCAGGCCAGGCTGTGGACAAAGGGACGGAATGAGCGGCGTGGATGCAATGCCACTGAAGTGGCGTAGAAAAAGGATGAATCAAAGAATAGATAAATAGATAGATGAATAAACAAACAAACAAAAAACAAATAAAAATAAATAAGTACATAAATAAACAAACAAACAACAACAAAAAATAAACAAGTACAATTACTATTACTACTATTGGCTACTACTACCACTACTGACAATGTGTGATGATGATGATGATGATGATGATGATGATGATGATGATGATGATGACGATGGCCGTAGTAATCAGGAAGAAACTCTAGAAAGAGCACAACAGAGAAGAAGAGCCTCTCTGGCAAGTGTTTCGGCCAGGAACTCCTTGCACTTTCGTGGGGGGGAAGGGAGGGGAGGGGGGGGGCAAGCGGCATCAAGGTCATGACCCCCACATACCCTTCTGCGGCATGTTTTTTTCCTGGTACTGCCAGGATTCAAACCGGCAACTTTTGGATGAGTGGCGTTTCAATACATACCGTTTTAGACGGACGTCTTTACCATATCGCCATCAGACAGACTACTGTTGTAAATTTGGAAATGTAAGCCTTGATGCGCCTGGCATGCTAACGAGTCCCCATGCTGACTCGAAAGACTATCAGAATAAAGCTGTAGACTTGTGTAACAACAAAGAACCTGCGCTAGAGACAGACATAAACAGATATAAACAGATAAAGACAGACAGAAATCACGCGCTTTTATTTATTATCTTATGGACGATAGGTCCAGTTCAACATGTGGTCTTCAATGGGATCATACACTGAATTCAGAAGTGAAATGTAGGTAAAACCAAGGATACGGGAAACGATGTGGAAATGGTTCCAGGTCAGATGAGCACACACTATCTCGCAAGAAAACTTTTTTTTATATATGCACGGGTGTCAAACCTGATAACTTGACGAGCGAGAAAGACATTACGGAACATATGATTAGGAGGTATGTACAGGTGAATGCGTGTTGGAAACTGTTCGAGCAAGCAATTAAAGACAGGTGTAAATATAGACATATTTCTCCTTAAATGATAAAAAAATCTTACTTTTTGACACGACACTAATTTGTGATCCGACAGTGTATTTGAAATGGTATCCTGCTTCTTTTTCATTTTTTTTTTCACCTTTTTTTTTTTATAAGTAAACTGAAAGATCAAATACCCATTTGAATGCATTCATGGAAGTTTTCGCGAGACATGAATTATAACAATCCATCACTTATGTTAACTATCAACGTCTTTGTTGACTGGCATAACAATGAAAAATTACTTGGAGGTGAAGGAATTAAACAATGAAAAAGTGCTCTTCGTTTTAAACAATATTTAAGAACAAAAACTCCAAGACAAAAAATTCATAAAAGTTGTGACGTATGCGTTTGCTATTCAACAAAAATCTTCACTAAAAGGCTTTCTATGAATAAAATCTATAGGCCGTGGGCTTTTTAATTCTTTTTTTTTTAATTTAATTTTTTTTTTTTTTTTTTTTTTTTTGGGGGGGGGGGGGGGGGCGGCTTCATTGTTTCAAAAGTAAATCTGGCAGTTATGAATGCTAATGTTTTCGTTGTTGTTGTTATTGTTGTTTGATTGGTTGGTTATGTGAGTGTTTTATTTTTTTCTCAGATTTAAAAAAAAAAAAATTTTTTTCATCACCAAAGTTACTTGTACGACGACCATTGGAATAAAAACAAATATTTGAAAAAAAAGCCAATTTACGTTTGTTCTTGTGCAGTGTGCCATTTTCGTATTGGAACGACAAATTCCACACAAATAAATCAAAGATAAAAACATAAAGCTTGTGTGCAAGTGTCGGGAAAGGGGGGGAGGAGGGGGGTCAGGGGAGGAATAAATGGATGTGGGTGGTCTTTTTCTTTCAAAGAACAATTTTGTCCAGTTTTCAGTCCCAAATACCTCCGAACTTTTCTGGAATTAAAGTCTCCAAAACAAAACCTAAATCTGAGTTTACCGCCAAACTGGTGAAGAGAACTAGGACTTTCTAGCAGCCTGCATGACAAGCTAGTGTGGTGTCCGCGCATGAGTGAGTTAGTGTGTGTGTGTGCGTGTGTGTGGGTGTGTGTGTGTGTGTGTGTGTGTGAGAGAGAGAGAGAGAGAGAGAGAGAGAGAGAGAGAGACCGAGAGAGAGAGAGAGACCGAGACCGAGAGAGAGAGAGAGAGAGAGAGGAGAGAGACCGAGAGAGAGACCGAGAGAGAGAGACCGAGAGAGAGAGAGAGAGAGAGAGAGAGGAGAGAGAGAGACAGAGACAGAGACAGAGAGCTTACATGACAATGATTCAGCTTATTTCGAGTGGATTTAGTGTCATTGGTCAGCTCTTCACTTTATGCCTGGTCACAGATAGGGCTTTCACACGCTGAATTCGCCTTAGCCCCTTTGCATAATCAGTGCGCTTAATTACGCTCCCCGCAAACTGGACGTTAACCCTTCATGTACAGGTGGACTGGTGTAAATCGGATGGACTCACAATGGAAACAAAATGAAGAGCCAGCGGCATAAGTACACATCTATGGTTAAGCAACATACAGGACAGATGTCACTCTCTGTTCGTATAACACGAAAGTGTACAGGCCTACAGCTTCGCAGATTTTTGTTATATACAAATAAGCAATGAATATTTGCCAATGTGTGTAATTACAGCAAAAGTATAAGTAATAGTAACAGCGAAAATGCCTTTACAAATAATCGTCTCCAAACTGATATCCATAAACACCCATTATAAACAATTTTCGAATGAAATCTAACTATTAATCCTGCACAACGTGGCAATTCTATTTCCACTGAATCTGACAATTCTATTTTCATGCGATAGATTTAGTTTTCAGCATTCCGAGTTTACTTATTTCTGTCTACAAAAAATCTTAAATACTGTGGCCCTGCCTTGTTATTTTGTTGTTTCGCTTATGCAGCGCTTCTAGGAAACTCAGCATACACACACACACACACACACACACACACACACACACACACACACACACACACACACACACACACACACACGCGACACTCTGGATGTTTGCAAGCCATGAATTAAAACTACCATGGAGAATGTGTATTCTACGCACCAGGTGATGATAAAATAAATGGGGTCACTGGTACCAAGAAAAAAGTATGGGTTGGAGTTATAAGCTGACTGACACTGTTGCATGAATAGGCCATTCGAGCTTACGTTTTGTTGTTGTTGTTGTTGTTTTTCTTGCACGCCTGCTGTTCACTCCCCCTTTTTTGCTGCGAGTTCATTCCCTTTGCATCGGATAAACGTTTGCCATTTTCACCATCTCAATGTGTTGCCGTCATGGTGTCATCTGTATGTGGCAAGATTAAACGTGTATGCTGCCGCGCAGGTGAGAAAACATTAATTATCAGTTCTCCCGTGCCTTTGTATGTACACTACTGGTTCAGCAAACGAATTCAGACAGAGTCAAGACGAGACTGCCATAAAGACAACAGTTTTCTTCTTAATTGTGTGTTGTGTGGGAGCACCTGGCGCAGAATTTAATGAAATAAGTGATTGCTCGTTCTTGATTTTTGTTGTCATGGGTGTGGCTGTAAATAGCGGAGCCGGAATGTAACGTCGTCAGGGTAATTCCACAAACGGGCAATTGGACGAACGCAATCTTTTTTTTTTTTTTTTTTTTTTTTTTTTTTTTTTTTTTTAATTTGCGCAAGAAATATATACAAGGATAATGTACTCCAATCAGGTTCATCAAAACAATTGATTGTGATCGAACTCATTGTGCGACATGAAAGCAGAATAGTGCAAGCGACACACCTACATGACTAGGAAGTATGCAAGTCTTGCTTGCAGCTTGAGGGAATCCGGGTTCAGTACCTCCATTGAGGTTAGAGCAAGGAGGGGGGGGGGGGGGGGGGGGGGGGGAGGGGGGGAGGGGGGTCAGCCTATCAGTCTCTGATTTCTTAATTCAGATCGTGATTTCTGGTAAGAAGAGGACCAGAGCCCTGGAGGCAAGGACAGAACCAGCAGAAAAGAGTTCCAGTGACCTGCGAAGATCCCTTTCTTCCATTAAGAAAGGGTGAACACCGTAGTCGCACCTTCTCGCCACGTTAATGTGGGTGTTTCCTCAGGGGGACATGGGGCAGGTTGTTTTCACTAACGCGGCACGGGAGCGGAATACTGGCGCTATATCAAAACTAGATCCCGGCCTCTCCAATCAAGGAAAGCCGCAGGCTAGACCAGTCCAGATGGAGGAGTAAGGCCCCCACCAAAATGGAAGGAACTGAGTGAAGGCCCACCGGCGTGTGGATACGCCCTGACACTGCTCCAAGCCTTACCCCAGCCATGGGTTAAATGGCAAAAGCATCCAGCCTGCCGAAGACGGAGTGTGTCAGCTACGGCGCAGGTCCTGGGGATAAATTAGGACACACACGCATCAACGATTATGGTCATGCGTCAGACTACCTTATTGTCATGGCGTCGTCCCTATCAGCGACAACCGGGGAGGGACGGAGCCGGGCCCTTAGCCTCAAAGGGGCCCACCCAAGCGACCGGTGCCTCTGTTAACCTGACGGTCGGGGGAAGGCAGAGTAGAGCGACTGACCAGACTACCCAGCCTCCTACCACCCTTACAGTGGCTCAGTGGAATGCAGAAGGACTAGGGAACAAGAAGCCAGAACTGCAAAAGTTTCTCAGCAAAAACAACATCGATGTCATCTGCATCCAAGAAACACACTTGAAAGATCATCGACGTTTCTTCGTAAGAGGCTATGAGACATTTCGCCAAGACCGCGAAGACAGACACAAGGGAGGAATCATTACCCTTGTCAGAAACTCCATCCCTGCAGTAGAGACAAACAGATCAAGAAGACAAGAACTAGAACACCTGGCTGTCAAGCTCTTGCTGCCCAGTGGAGACCTACGGATCACCAACTGCTACAGCCCATCAACCTCATCTCTTACGCTACACAACGTGAAGCTAGAAGCTTGCAGACATCTGGTGGTTGGAGACTTCAACAGCCACTCGCAAAGCTGGGGATATGAGGAAATGGATGCCCGTGGTGAGGAAGTGGAAGATTGGATGATGGAAAATAATCTAGTACTCATCAACCAGGCGGACGACAAACCAACGTACTTCTCCAGAGCCTGGAAAACCACCTCCACACCAGACCTGGCAGTAGCTACTGAGGACATTCACAAGCTCACGTCCAGAGAAGTCAGCACCCAGCTTGGAGGGAGCGACCACCTGCCAGTCATTCTCAACATCTCCAGCTTAGGATGTACTGAGCGCAACATGCAACCAAGTTGGAACTTCAAACGAGCCAACTGGACCCTCTTTGCAGAAAAGGCTGACCACCACACCAAAAACATTTGCTGTGCAAATGACCTGAACAAGAACGTCCAGAATTTCACTGATGCAATTCTTCAGGCAGCAAAGCAGGCAATCCCAAGGGGCAAAAGAAGACATTACCTGCCATACTGGAGTGACACACTGGAACAGCTTCACACTGAAATGGACAATGCCAGAGAAGCTATGGAGCAAACCCCCACTCCAGAGAACCTAGTGAGGCACAACAACGCCAAAGAAGCTTTCAACCAACAGAAGAAAGCTGAACTCCAAAAGAGCTGGAACGAGAAGACCAGCAGCCTCAACATGGAGAAGGACACCAGCAAGCTGTGGAATCTGACAAAAGCCCTGAATGAAGACACCAGAGCGGGACACAGCAAAACCGTCATCGAGGAAAATGGTACACACCACACGGGAAGGAAAGCAGCAAACATCCTGGCAGAATTTTACAAAGAGGAAAGCAAAGCAACAATACCCATTGCCCGAGTGCAGGAAGTCAGCAAGGAAACCAGGGAGAAGCTGAAACACCAGAACCCTACACCGTCCATGATGTCAGCCTTCTCCATGACTGAACTCAATGCAGCCATTAAAAAACTAAAGCCAAAGAAAGCCCCAGGGAAAGATGGTGTTACCAATGACATGATCAGGAGACTTGGAACCACAGCAAAACAGAAGCTCCTTCTGATCATCAACCAGTCATGGAGCTCAGGGAAATTCCCAGACCGATGGAGAGAAGCAGTCATCATCCCCATCAGAAAGAAACAAAAAGACAAAACCAAGAAATCCAGCTACCGACCAATCAGCCTCCTCAGTTGTCTGGGCAAGGTGATGGAAAGAATGGTGAACACAAGACTGCTGAAACACCTGGAAGAAAATCACCTGCTCAGCAACACACAGTCAGCATACAGGAAAAACCACAGTACGGAAGACCAGCTTGTGTACCTCGCCCAACAGATCGAAAACGCCTTTCAGGAGAAGAAAAAGGTACTCGCTGTCTTTGTGGACCTGACCAAAGCCTTCGACAAGGTATGGAAGGAAGGACTTCTCCTGAAGCTGCTAAACAAGAAAGTGGAAGGGAATATGTACCGCTGGATACGCAACTTCCTCCAGTACCGCACAGCAAGAGTTCAGCTTGATGGGAAAATTAGCCACCGAATCACTCTACAACAAGGTGTACCACAAGGAGGAGTCATCTCCCCTACACTCTTTCTCATCTTCATTGATGACATCGCTGAGAAGCTCACCAAGCACATCTCCAGAGCTCTCCACGCCGACGATTTTGCTGCCTGGAGTGCTGCAGAACATTTAACCACAGCCAGCTACAGGATGCAGGAAGCACTGGAACACGTCGGAAGATGGGCCTCTGACTGGGGCGTAGAAATCAATGCCACCAAGACAGTGGCCACAGTCTTCTCGCTGTCGCCACTGCGAGAAACCATCAGCCTGAAAATAAATGGAAGAGAGCTAAAACAAGAAGACAACCCAATGTACCTAGGCATCAAGCTGGACAAGCGGCTTACTTGGAATCCGCACCTCAAGAACATTGAAAACGAAGCAGTCAGGAAGCTCGCCATCATGAAGAAGCTGGCCGGTACATCCTGGGGCGCAAACAGCAGCATCCTGCAGAAGGTGTATGTGGGTACCGTCAGACCAACCCTGGAGTATGGCAGTTCTGCATGGGCCACTGCATCCAAGACCAACACCAGTCGCCTGAACAAAGTGCAGAATGCAGGATTGCGACTGATCACTGGTGGGATGAAGACTACCCCAATCCAAGCCATGGAGAAGCTTACTAGTCTACATTCCCTCGAAGACAGACGCGAGGAGAAGGTTTTCATCCACAGTGTAAAGTTACTGCGTATGCCTACCCACCCCATGCACACCGAGATGCAGAACCCCACCAAAAACAGGCTAAAGAGAACAAGTTTCAACCACCTGTCTAAGAGCCTGCATCGCAGCAATGAAGACCTGCTGCCTGTTTCACCAGCCGAAATGGAGATGCTTCCAAATTTTGAGGAACCAGACAATCACCTGGAAGATGTCGCAATCATCACCGAAGTTCCTGGCATTAAAAGAATGGACCGTCAAGCCCCTCAAGTAATGAAAGCTCTAGCACAGGAGATGATCGCCAACCAATACAACCCCAGTGAGTGGACCCACGTCTTCACAGATGGATCCTCAGAAGGAGCAGTCAAGAATGGAGGAGCAGGGTTCTTCATCAGACACACCAATGGAAGATTGACACACAAGGCCTTCCCTACTGGAAAGATCTCCTCCAACT
>CM065731.1:23332856-23340356 GCA_033310375.1 Conus canariensis | reverse complement strand
CTGGTTGTCATAGAAATGGAATTGGGAGAACAACGTGGAAAAGTGGATAGGTGTGTTTATCACTGGTTGTCATAGAAATGGAATTGGGAGAACAGCGTGGGAACGTGGATAGGTGTGTTTATCACTGGTTGTCATAGAAAAGGAATTGGGAGAACAACGTGGGAAAGTGGATAGGTGTGTTTATCACTGGTTGTCATAGAAAAGGAACTGGGGGAACAACGTGGAAGGTGGATAGGTGTGTTTATCACTGGTTGTCATAGAAATGGAATTGGGAGAACAACGTGGAAAAGTGGATAGGTGTGTTTATCACTGGTTGTCATAGAAATGGAATTGGGAGAACAACGTGGAAAAGTGGATAGGTGTGTTTATCACTGGTTGTCATAGAAATGGAATTGGGAGAACAGCGTGGGAAAGTGGATAGGTGTGTTTATCACTGGTTGTCATAGAAATAGAACTGGGAGAACAGCGTGGGAAAGTGGATAGGTGTGTCTCTTACCAGTTGTCATATAAGAGGAACTGGGAGAGCAACATGGGGGAGTAGAGAGGTGGGTCGTTCACCGCCTATCATAAAAAGTAACTGGGAGAACAACATGGGAAAGTGGTTAGGTGTGTTTATCACCGGCTGTCATAGAAGAGGAACTGGGTGAACCACATGGGTGAGTAGGATAGGTGTGAAATTCATCTGCTTTCATGGAAGAGGAACTGAGAACAACACGGGAGAGTGGACAGTTCTGTCTCACCGGCCTTCATAAGGCCTCCAAAAAACATAACAGGTGGACAGATACTGTCGGGACACCATCATCGCCAGTGCATTAGCCATCTCTGCCCCGGGATACACAAGGTAGGCAAGGAAAGCATGGCCAGTCAACCTTCACTGTCCGTATTGACAGTAAATCCTCAGCTGTATATAAGCTCAACTTTCCTGTCAAGCACGCAACACCTATTTCTCCCCGTCATCCCTTCGGCCATCTCTTGAGCAGGGCATCATTCATCTCTTCGCCCTTCTTTTGAGCAGAGCCTCATCGGTTCACCCTTTTCTTGAGCAGGGCATCATCTCTTTTCACTTTTCTCTTGCCCAGGACGTCATTTCTTCCCCCTTCTCTTGAACAAGGCATATTCTCTTCCCCCTTCTCTTGAGCAGGGCATCATCTCTTCCCCTTCTCTTGTGCAGGGCATCATCTCTTCCCCTCCCCTTCTCTTGTGCAGGGCATCATCTCTTCGCCCTTCTCTTGTGCAGGGCATAATCTCTTCGCCCTTCTCTTGTGCAGGGCATCATCTCTTCCCCTTCTCTTGTATAGGGCATCATCTCTTCCCCTTCTCTTGTACAGGGCATCATCTCTTCCCCCTCTCTTGTATAGGGCATCATCTCTTCCCCCTTCTCTTGTACAGGGCATCATCTCTTCCCCTTCTCTTGTGCAGGGCATCATCTCTTCCCCTTCTCTTGTGCAGGGCATCATCTCTTCCCCTTCTCTTGTACAGGGCATCATCTCTTCCCCTTCTCTTGTATAGGGCATCATCTCTTCCCCCTTCTCTTGTACAGGGCATAATCTCTTCCCCTTCTCTTGTACAGGGCATCATCTCTTCCCCTTCTCTTGTACAGGGCATCATCTCTTCCCTTCTCTTGTGCAGGGCATCATCTCTTCCCCTTCTCTTGTGCAGGGCATCATCTCTTCCCCCTTCTCTTGTGCAGGGCATCATCTCTTCCCCTTCTCTTGTACAGGTCATCATCTCTTCCCCCTTCTCTTGTGCAGGGCATCATCTCTTCCCCTCTCTTGTACAGGGCATCATCTCTTCCCCCTTTTCTTGTGCAGGGCATCATCTCTTCCCCCTTCTCTTGTGCAGGGCATCATCGCTTCGCCCTTCTCTTGTGCAGGGCATCATCTCTTCCCCTTCTCTTGTGCAGGGCATCATCTCTTCCCCCTCTCTTGTACAGGGCATCATCTCTTCCCCCTTTTCTTGTGCAGGGCATCATCTCTTCCCCTTCTCTTGTGCAGGGCATCATCTCTTCGCCCTTCTCTTGTGCAGGGCATCATCTCTTCCCCTTCTCTTGTGCAGGGCATCATCTCTTCCCCTTCTCTTGTGCAGGGCATCATCTCTTCCCTCCCCTTCTCTTGTGCAGGGCATCATCTCTTCGCCCTTCTCTTGTGCAGGACATCATCTCTTCCCCCTTCTCTTGTGCAGGGCATCATCTCTTCGCCTCCCCTTCTCTTGTGCAGGGCATCATCTCTTCCCCTTCTCTTGTACAGGGCATCATCTCTTCCCCTTCTCTTGTACAGGGCATCATCTCTTCGCCCTTCTCTTGTGCAGGGCATCATCTCTTCCCCTTCTCTTGTGCAGGGCATCATCTCTTCCCCTTCTCTTGTGCAGGGCATCATCTCTTCCCCTTTTCTTGTGCAGGGCACTGGGGGAGAGTTCAACTGGGAGAGTTCTCTCCGGGGTTTTCTCCTGACCTCCACCAACATCCTGGGTTTTGTGATGCCTCTGATGACCGACCTGGTCATCAGAAAGGTTGGAGGCAAGAGGCTGCTGTTCTGGGGCATGCTGACCTCGGGTGTGCTGACTCTCGTAGAACCTTTGGGTGCTCGACTCTCCCTTACGTGCTGGTGGGGATCAGGCTGGCCATTGGATTCATTGCGGTGAGGAACATTCGTGTGTGGTGTTGTGTGTTGTGTGTGTGTGTGTGTGTGTGTGTGTGTGTGCGTGTGTGTGTGTGGTTGTGTTGTGTGTGTGTGTGTGTGTGTGTGTGTGTGTGTGTGTGTGGTGTGTGTGTGTGTGTGTGTGTGTGGTGTGTGTGTGCGTGTGTGTGTGGTGTGTGTGTGCGTGTGCGTGTGTGCGTGCTGTGGTGCGTGGTGTGTGCTGTGTGTTTCGGTGGTGCGTGGTGCGTGGTGGGATGTGGTGTGGTGCGTAGGTGGGTGGAGAGAGAGAGAGAGAGAGAGAGGAGAGAGAGTGAGAAGAGAAGAGAGAGAGAGATACATATCGGCGAAATTTTCATGACGTTAATGAATCAGGTATGAACATGCATTATGTCACCTTGTGAAACTCTTCTATGGATGTCATACGCCTTGTTTAGTTAATGTTTTTCACGCTGGTTTTCCATTCAGGCTTTTTTTCGCGGTATCGTACGTTTTAGTATTTCATAACACCACTTCTTTGTTTATTGAAATACCTTTGTTAAATGGTTTATGACGATATGTATTTATTGATTTATTGGGTATTGTACGCTATTTGTCATAATACCACTTCTTTGTTATGAATATACCTTTGTTGACCGGTTTATGATATTATGTATTCATTATTTAGTATCGTACGTTTTATTTCATAATACCACTTCTTTGTTGTAAATATACCTTTGTTAGTTGGTTTAGTATGCATTTAATGTTTGGGTATCGTATGTTTTATTTCATAACACGACTTCTTTGTTATTGATTTATTCCTTTGTTTATTGGTTGGTGATGTTATGTATTCATTAACTTATTGGGGAGTTCTGTGTCTTTTAGTTCATTTTGGGTGTTGTTTGTGATTGGAATGTTTGCCTGCAAAATACTTTTGGCTCTCCTACAGTTATCTTTTTTTTTCCCTTTCCTCTATATATATTTGGGAAGTGGTGTTTGGTTGTTTGTTTGTTTGTTTGTTCGTGCGTGCGTGCGTGATGTGTGTGTGTGTGTGTGTGTGTGTGTGTGTGTGTGTGTGTGTGTGTTGTGTGTCTGTGTCTGTGTCTGTGTGTGTGTGTGTGTGTGTGTGTGTGTGTGTGTGTGTGTGTGTGTCTGTGTGTGTGTGTGTGTGTGTGTGTGTGTGTGTGTGTCTGTGTCTGTGTGTGCGTGTGTGTGTGTGTGTGTGTGTGTGTGTGTGTGTGTGTCTGTGTCTGTGTGTGTGTGTGCGTGTGTGTGTGTGTCTGTGTGTCTGTGTGTGCGTGTGTGTGTGTGTGTGTGTGTGTGTGTGTGTGTGTGTGTGTGTGTGTGTGTGTGTGTGAGGTTTCGGAGAGGGATGGTGGAAGGGTGGCGGGGGAGGTGTGAAGGGAACAGCATGGGGGAAAGGTCATGTGCACGTACGCGTATATTCTTGCAAGTTCTTGAACATTTATTTCAGTAACACGAGGAATTCGTACTCTCATGTAGGCCAGTGCATATCTGATACCGATTATTGACTGGTCAGTCCTAGTTACGTGCAATGTTCGAGCGCGAATTGGCGGTTGTAGCTCCTGCGATTCCATAGCCGGATGTATGCCAGAATTCTTTGTGGTTTGTGCATGCTTCTGACCCTAAGATGGTCCAGTGATTAACGATTTAGATTAACTAAGCGTGCTGTTCTGACGTTGACCTTTGAGCGATCGGTTGTCAGATAACATTCCAGCAGGCAGCCCACAGTGGCATGTTCTTGTCTTGATAGTCCATGCTTCGTCTCACAGCTGACTAGCCGTCATTGTGTCAGAGCTACTATTTCAGTATCAGCATGGCAAAGAATGTCAGAGCTACTATTTCAGTATCAGCATGGCAAAGAAAACGGGGAGCAAAGCCCGGTGCTCAGACACTCGGTCAAATCTTTTGCGTGAGATATTAGGTCTGTCTACTCGGGAACTGGACACAAAGGAGGAAAGTCGACTCGAAGCTCTCAGATGCGAGATTGATCAGAAAACTAAATCGGACCCAAGAGCCAGATTTCCAGGTCCAACTTCAAAAGTTAGCCCCCCTCCCACACCCCCCTCTAAATCTAAGCGCTTCAAAGGGTATCTGGAGAAAACATATTATCAGGACATGAATTAGTTTTCACGAACAAAGCTGATGGAGGAGGAATGCTGACTCGTCAAATGTGTCAATTTGACGAAGCAGACAGGCGTTCTCTTCAAGATGTTGAGGAAAAATATGAAGAGGATAAGAATTTGCGGACCAAAGTGCGAGATGATCTAGCTAAGGTCTTGAATGGCCGTTTCTACATCAAACTTGGTAATGAAATAGTGAAGAAGCAGTTTTGCGGGAAACTGCGATACGTGGATTGTCCCCTGTGTTAGTAATAAAGAAATCTGGACCCAGCAACTAATCAAGGCACGGAAAGCAGCGTCGTATCATCCGATCAGCAGAAGCCAGTACCAGAGTGATACACCAGCTAAGGAAAAACCCAACACATGCAGTGAGTGAACGAAAAGACGGTGTGCCTTTACACTCCGCCGTTTTTGGACATGGACGTGGTGCCTTTCACCTGCATAAATACCAACTTCCTGGTCTAAAACTTGTGCCCTTAATGACATTATCTTTTGCTTGCGCGCTGATGTGTTGTGGGTTTTAGCCGTTTATGTAACTTACGGCTGGGTTTTGACTGTCTCCAGGTGGGTTTTAGCCGTTTATGTAACTTACGGATGGGTTTTGACTGTCTCCAGGGCATGAGTGTGCCTGTCCTGAACGAGGTCTTCTCCTGGTGGGCACCCAGGAGTGAACTAGTCACCTTGGTGTCCTTCGCTTTAGCAGGTAACGCCCTGGTCTTTCCCTTCAAGCCTTCTCTCTCTCCCCTCTCTCTCTCTCTCTCTCTCTCTCTCTCTCTCTCTCTCTCTTCATAAATCAGTAATTAAATGTTTCTAGAAACCTCTGAACACTTTTCCCTGAAAGTATTTATGAATCCTGCAAAACCAAGATTTGATAAAGTGGCTATTGTCTGTTTGCTATCTTCTACAGCGTTAAGTATTTGGTCATGTGCATTTGAAGTTACAAAAAGACAGCTTTGTAGGTTTTCTAAAATTTAAATCAACAATAAGTATTCTTTAGTTCATATTCATTTGCTGTTTGATTAATCCCTGTGTATAACGCATCGGCATGAATAAGGACTGGTTTCTACCTCATCATAGGAAATGCACCGATAACCAGAACTTCAGAATGCTTCCAAGGAAATCAGAGGAAAAACCCACTTCTGTTCTGCTGGAGAAGCATAAAGCATTTTCATATTGGTGTGTCCTAGATATGAAGGATTTCGAGTGAAAAAAATGTTTAATAATGTAATTGCCAATCAAGTCTTCGAATACAAACTCTCTCTCTCTCTCTCTCTCTCTCTCTCTCTCTCTCTCTCTCTCTCTCTCTCTCTCTCTTCTCTCTCTCACAGGCATTAATGTAGCAAACGTTCTGGTAAGCCTTACTGGTGGATACCTTTGCTCCATTCCCTTTGACAATGGCTGGCCCTTCATCTTCTACGTTCATGGTAATCTCTCTCTCTCTCTCTCTCTCTCTCTCTCTCTCTCTCTCTCTCTCCTCTGTCTCCTTCAGTCTGTCTGTCTGTCAGTCTGTCTGTCTGTCTGTCTCTCTCTCTTGCGATTTGTGTTAGTGTTAATATGCGTGCGTGCGTGCGTGCGTGTGTGTGTGTGTGTGTGTGCGTGTGTGTGTGTGTGTGTGTGTGTGTGTGTGTGTGTGTGTGTGTGTGTGTGTGTGTGTTTGTGCGCGCGCGTTTGTGTCGGTGTATTTGTGTGTGTGCGTGTGAATAAAACAGAGAGGAGGGACTCAATGAGAGAGAGACAGACAGACAGACAGACAGCGAGAGAGAGAGAGAGAGAGAGAGAGAGAGAGAGAGAGAGAAAGGCAGAGACAGAGACAGAGATACAGAGACAGAGATACAGAGACAGAGAGAGAGAGACAGACAGACAGACAGCGAGAGAGAGAGAGAGAGACAGAGATACAGAGACAGAGAGAGACAGACAGACAGACAGACTGATAGAGAGACAAAGACAGACAGACGGACATATCGCATCGTGTATTCTTTACAATACAATATTCACATTTAATCGTTCAGTTTGATAGTGTTGTTACACTGTCTTGCCTATTGCTCTATCATACCAACGGCCCTCTATATCCTCTGGAGTGTTCCACTGTCTTTGCCTATTGTTGTGTCATACCAGGTGCCCTCTGTATCCTCTGGAGTGTTACACTGCCTTTGCCTATTGCTGTATCATACCAGGAGCCCTCTGTATCCTCTGGAGTGTTACACCGTCTTTGCCTATTGCTGTACCATACCAGGAGCCCTCTGTATCCTCTGGGGTGGTACACTGTCTTGCCTATTGCTGTATCATACCAGGAGCCCTCTGTATCCTCTGGAGTGGTACACTGTCTTTGCCTACTGCTGTATCATACCAGGAGCCCTCTGTATCCTCTGGAGTGTTACACTGTCTTTGCCTATTACTGTATCATACCAGGAGCCCTCTGTATCCTCTGGAGTGGTACACTGTCTTGCCTATTGCTGTATCATACCAGGAGCCCTCTGTATCCTCTGGAGTGGTACACTGTCTTTGCCTATTGCTGTATCATACCAGGAGCCCTCTGTATCCTCTGGAGTGTTACACCGTCTTTGCCTATTGCTGTACCATACCAGGAGCCCTCTATATCCTCTGGAGTGTTACACCGTCTTTGCCTATTGATGTACCATACCAGGAGCCCTCTGTATCCTCTGGAGTGTTACACTGTCTTGCCTATTGCTGTATCATACCAGGAGCCCTCTGTATCCTCTGGAGTGTTACACTGTCTTTGCCTA
>CM065731.1:23325356-23327856 GCA_033310375.1 Conus canariensis | reverse complement strand
AACATATCCCCCCTGTCTCAACCACTTCTTCAGGAGCGTCTGCGCCTGTTCGATCCAGTGCAATGGGAAGCGCTGATAGAGTATCACCCCCCCCCCCCCCCCCCCCGCCGCCATGACTGGAGACCCCATGCAGTCTTTGCCTTCGTCTTCCGGTGTACAGGTGAGCAGTTATTGGTTCCCCCTGTCTCACCCCTTTTCTCCAGTAACGTCTGTGCCTGATTGATCCAGTTCACTAGGAAGCGCTGATCGAACATTCCCCCACCATGACAGGAGAGCCCCACGCAGTCTTTGCTTTCGCTATCCCGGTGTACAGGTGAGCAGGTTTGGAGGAACATTTCTTCCCTCTCTCCCCCCATTTTCTCCAATCGTCCAGTTTAGTGGAAAACAATGATTGAAGATCCCCTTCCATGACTGGAGAGCCACGGTTAATCTTTGTTTTTCTAGTCCGGTATGCTCGTAAGCTGTAATTGGAAACACTTTCTCCCTGCTTCACATCTTTTCTGCTATAGAATCTGTGCCAGTTTAATCCTGGTTATTTTTGCCTGTTTGCCTCAGTGCGCGTGTAAATACTCATCGGAAACCGCCGATTGGATTTTGTTCCAGAGACGAAGTGCACATGTATCTCTATATGTGGGCTGCCAAGCTGATCTACGACATGTTTGAGAACATACAGACAAATGTCAGCCTTTGCCTTTTCGCCCACGGCGTCGGTAGAAAATTATTGGTGAATGCCAAAAAGTCTTTGTCCATTCGTCTCACTCTACGACAATGTGGTTATCTTACAAATCTGAAGAGATTTTTGTCTTTGCACTGTTAGGTGATTATCGGGTAAATCCAAAAAGCCTTTGACTGCTTCATCAAGTGCACGTGGCGTCTTTACTTGGTCAGATCAGTATACGACTGAGCAGTATCAACTGGATCCAAAGAGCGTTTGCCTACTCGATCGGGTGCATGGGAAAGTTAACGGATCTTTAATCTAAAAAGTTTTTGCCTGAATGATTTTATTCAAAGATAAGTAAAATTAAGAAAGAGAGGGGGTTAGTTACCACCAAGGGCATAGGCAAACAAAGTACAGGACAAGACAAGCAAAATTTAGAAAGAGAGGGGGTAAGTGTCTTGTCCTGTACTTTGTTTGTCTATGTCCTTGGCGGTAACTAACCCCCCTCTCTTTCTAAATCATTTTGCTTCATTTTCCGCCCTAAGTCACTCCGTTCTGAAACTCAAAGATAAGTGGTTATCGGGTAAATTTGAAGAGTCTTTGTCTGGTTAATTTGATACATGGGTAAGAAGTAATGGATAAATAAACAGTCTTTGTGGCTTCTTCCAATGTATGGCTAATTGATTATGGGTCAAACTCAAAAAAAAAATTCATGGTTAAGAGATTTTCGAATAAATCAATAATCTTTGCGTGATTATCGCAATGAACGACTGAACGACTATCAGCTCAATCTAAAGGGCAACGGGTTGCTCAACTAAGTAAAAACAGGTGAGCGATTATCCAGTGTATTTGTCCACTTTATCCAGTGCCCGACTGACTGATTATAGGACCTATTCAATCCAATCCCTACGTTAATGACAACTGAAAAAATCCGAGAAACAAACGCCTTCTTAATCCAATGCACAGGTTAATGACGACCGGAAAAGCCCGAAGAGTCATTGCCTGCTAAATCAGACGCACAGGTTAAAGACTACCGGAAAAGACCGATCACTTATTGCCTACTAAATCAAACGCACAGGTTAATGACTACCGGAAAAGCCCGATGAGTCATTGCCTACTAAATGAAACGCATAGGTCAATCACTACCGGAAAAGCCTGAAGAATCATTCTACTTAATCCAATGCACAGGTTAATGACAACCGGAAAAAAACCGAGGAGTCATTGCCTACTAAATCAAACCAAACGCACAGGTGTATGACTACAGGAAAAACCCAACGAGTTATTGCTACTTAAACCAATGCACAGGTTAATGACTACCGGAAAAGCCCGAAGAGTCACTGCTACTTAATCCAATGCACAGGTTAATGACAACCGGAAAAACCCGAACAGTCGTTGCTACTTAATCCAAAGCACAGGTTAATGAATACCGGAAAAGCCCGAAGAGTCACTGCTACTTAATCCAATGCACAGGTTAATGACTACCGGAAAAGCCCGAAGAGTCGTTGCTACTAAATCCAATGCACAGGTTAATGACAACCGGAAAAACCCAAAGAGTCACTGCTTACTAAAACAAACGCACACGTTTGTGACTGCCGGAAAACCCGAAGAGTTATGGCTACTTAATCCAATGCACAGGCGATAATAGGAGACTGACTATACGTACTGTAGCTTGCTGCATTGCACAGTTGTCTTTAAAAGCCATGCTGTGAGGATGTTTTACTCAAGCATTAACATTATTATCAGAGAAATCCAATCTTCGTCAGCTTCATCCAGTGTTTTGGAATGAAATTAGTAAACCTCCAACCGTGTGTGTGTGTGTGTGTGTGTGTGTGTGTGTGTGTG
>CM065731.1:23312856-23320356 GCA_033310375.1 Conus canariensis | reverse complement strand
TCTCTCTCTCTCTCTCTCTCTCTCTCTCTCTCTCTCTCTCTCTCTTATATATATATATATATATATATATATATATATATATAACATACATAAAAGGAGACAAACAAACAGAAAGAGGTGTGTGTGTGTGTGTGTGTGTATGTGTGTGTGTGTGTGTGTGTGTGTGTGTGTGTGTGTGTGTGTGCGCGCGCGCGCGCGCCAGTGCGGGCGCGGTCGCGAGTGTGCACGCGCGCGCACTAAACGTTACACATGAATGCCCAGGAAGTAATGTTCCGTTCGAAGAAGCTGAGAATGTCGCTGGACTTGCCTTTCAGGGAACGAGGGAGGGATGGCGGAATGTCTTCCTGACCGTGGCCGGGATGGGTGCAGTGGGCGTGTCCTGTTTCCTCATCATGGCCAGCTCCCAGCTGCAGGTCAGTCAGCTGCTGCCCATAGCCAACTGGGGGCCGACGGCCAGGTACTGGCAGGCCCTAGCCCTCCCAGTCTTTGTGCCAGGCCCGGTTTTTCATTGTAGATCTGATTGGAAGCAACTTAAGTAGGCTTTTTTTTTGCGGGGGGGGGGGGGGGGGGGGGGGGGGGGGGAGGAGGGGGGTGGGGGACATGAAGATACAGAAACAGATCATGAGCAGAATCAGTATATATGGAGAGAGAGAGAGAGAGAGAGAGAGAGAGGAGAGAGAGAGAGAGAGAGAGAGAGAGAGAGAGAGAGAGAGAGAGAAATGTACATGTGGTGCTGTTTGATTCCGATTTTGAACCCCTGATGATAAAAATACCACGAGAATTTGTAGAAAGTGGTATATCTCCATTTGATGCTAAGGGAACACAGACACAATCAGCCGTGCCTCCCTGCTGAGTCCGATTCAGCGGACGAAAAGCCTCGGAGCAGGCAGTATGAACAGTTCTGTCTTCAGGATGGGTTACGGAGGTCCCTTAAGCTGTTAGCGAAGGATTTTATATCCATAATATGAGGGGGGGGGGGGGGGGGGGGTAACCCAGTGGTAGAGCGTCGGACTCGTAATCTTGATCCTGGGGTTGCGGGTTCGAATCTTCGCCGGGCTGTTTAGGTACATGGGGATTTTTCCCTCGGCGTTAAAATTGGTTCTGACTCCATTTCCCATACAGTCCTTCGAATGAGACCATAAACCGAGGTTCCGTGTGTGAACGCATCTTGCACACACTTAAAATCCCATCACCAACTCTCGGAAGAGAAGGCCAGTTTGACCGTTGGTATGGATGACACGTTACACATAGCATGCACCTTCCCCGAAGTTGAGTATGACTGCCTTAATGGCAGGATAAAAAAAAAAAAACGGCCATGCACACAAAACTCCACTTTGTTTGTTGGGTAGATGGGATTAATCCTTGTCTGTCTATACAGGGAGTGTCTGCAGGAGTATCAGCCTGCGTAGGCAGAAGAAAAAATATCTGTAATAATATGTCCTAATTTTTCATCCTCGTTTTCTTTCTCCCTCCTCCCCCCACCCCCCTTTCTTTTTTCTTCCAATCTTTGCCAAGGCATTAATGTAATGAGATCCAAGTGAAGGCTGTTCTGCACAATTCTTTGCTGCTGACAATACTTGGGGTATCAAACTGCAGAGCTGACCACTCTGACCATTGGACACCTTTTGACCTTAAATGGATCCTCAAGCATAGGCTCAAAGATTCTGCCCTACATTTTATACTGTTTACGTAAAGATTTTATTTTTTTTCAGCAACTTATTTCCTTACCACACTTTCTATTCGTTAACTTTCCTACCCTTCGCTGGTTGCTTTTGGGGTGCTGTTGGATTCTACTTTTGAATTTTTGATGGTGAGAATACCACAGGATTATTGACTGTAGTATATCTCCATTTGATGCCAAAGGAGCGCAGGCACAATCATCCGTGCCTCCCTGATGAGTGCGATCCAGGGGACGAAATACCTCGGGGCAGGCGATATGAATAGTCTTGTCTTCAGGATGGGTTACAATGGCTCCCATATGCCGCTCGTAAAGGGGGACGGGGTATATATTAATCCTCACTCGCGATTCGTCCCGATGCATGGGATAATGAGAAACCAGTCGTGGCAAACTTTTTAATGTCTTTCTGGGCGACTGAACCCCTTATGACTCCTGGAAATGGATATTTCCTGCAAAACAAAGTAAGGGATGTCTAACATTCAACACGTTTGGTGACGCAGGCTAAGAACACAATCATGAACAACGGTACAAGATCCACCTTTTCCTCCAGATGCGCCCTAAAGATCCGTGCCAACATTAAGTGGGTCCGTCCCCAGACAACGATAACCTTTTGATAAAGTAGAGTTAACATATATTTGTGACTTATTTACAGGTAAATTGAGGCAGATGAAAAGACAGTCTCGTCAGTGAAGGGGGCGACGTTAAGAGGTGAATGGTTGGTGTTTCAGAGCTGGGCCGTACAACAGGACAGCGACCACGGGAAGGGGAACCAGAACAGCACTGTCCAAATCTCTGACAGGATGGTGCGAGAGATGATCATCGTGGCCGAAGGGACCCCCAGTTCCCCTTCAGCAAAGCAGAGACGGTACGGACTAGTTTCACTGGTTTGATAGCATTTGCTTTAAAGATGGTGAGACATGTATCTAACTAATGAAACCAGGGGCTGGGGCCCAAAGGGGAATCTGGGGAACTTCTTAGTGGAGGAGAAGGGAACAGGGGGAGGGGGGTTGGGGGGGGGGGGGCGCGGACCAAAATCTATCACCCCACTTTGAAACAAATCCTGGTGAAAGGCAAGTTCGGTTGGTGGTAATGGGAAATGGAACTTCCAAAATTATGTTCAATCTGTTAACTGCTTTTTCTCTTTTTTGTTTTGTTTTTTGTTTGTTTGTTTGTTGTTATTTTATATTTGTAACTGGAGGCATGTGTCAATGCACGAACTATCTTTTACAGACTCAGTTTCATGAAAGGTGTCCAGTCTTCACCTCCCATCAAAGCTGAGCTGCAGCACGATGGCCCAGTTCTTGACGGCAGTTCATCGTCCTCAGCCAGACACGATGCCGGCACTTCTGACCTCAAGACCAGGTCAACCCTCAGGCCCAAGAACGACAACTCTGTCCTTTTCCACATCAGCAACCGCACACTGGTGGTGAACGGACACCCGGAAGATAAGACCATCACTTCTAACTCCAATGTAACGTGCGCAACCAGCATTCACACCCCTCCGCTGCTACAGAGGTCTGCCACTGAGCCCTGCTCCTCAACGGTTCGCGACGAAGCAGACGTGACTTACATCAACCTGGGCTTCGAGCCGGAGTCCGAGATAACGTTTGGTACTAAGTTGTAGGCCACGGCAAGCCTGTGTGTGGAGTGAAAAGCTTTTCGCAGTTTTCAGTGACAGCGATCTGTCCCGCGGATGTATAGGGAGGAGGGTTGATGGTGGGGGGGGGGGGGGGGTATTCATAGCACCACTTCTACGAATTCTAACAGCACACACTAAATTGTGTGATGCATACGTAGATGCATATCTTGTCTGGCTATCGTCTACATTCCTGTCAGCGTTTTCTACAAGATGGAGCTCTTGTTTGCATAAAGCTGTCGTTATGCTGACAGTCATGTTATGTGCGAAAGGTCGTTGTCGACTTCCCTAGCAAAGCGTTATTTTCGGCGTGCTTCTGTTAGAAATTTCATGATGAACACTGTGAAAAACTTAGTATGTGTGACCATTTGTAAATCCGTTCGTTACTTTAGCCATTCGTTGCTTTTGAGGAAGATGTCTGAATACATCAGCGGTGGTGTGTGTGTGTGTGTGTGTGTGTGTGTGTGTGTGTGTGTGTGTGTGTGTGTGTGTGTGTGTGTGTGTGGCATGCGTGTGTGTGTGTGTGCATATGTGTGTGTGTGTGTGTGTGTGTGTGTGTGTGTGTGTGTGTGTGTGTGTGTGTGCATATGCATGCGTGCGTGTATGCGTGAGAGAGAGAGAGAGGGAGAGAGAGAGAGAGAGGAGAGAGAGAGAGAGAGAGAGAGAGAGAGAGATTCATACCATAGGTACAAGAAGACCTACACCCTTACAAAGAATAAAATAGGGTTGATCAAGCGTGTAGAGGCTTTTTTTCTTATTTGTTTGCTTTAATACAAAGCCTCTTCAGAGGGCTGGCAGGCAGCTGCAGCCTCTAAAAACATTTTTGTTGATTGCAAAGGCAAACTCTTCTCCACGCTGTTTCAAAAGGGGACTGAACCCAGAGAACAGTTCCTACTTTCTCTTCACTGTAGCGCCACCTTCCATTCTAAGCGCAACAACCCTTTTTGAAAACACGTGGGATTCTTCAAGGGGTCACGTCAGCATAGTACGATTTACCGAGAAGTTACGTCCTGCACCTAAGTTTCTCGCCTGGTGAAAGTGCATGCCGCCACTGACTCCAAGAGCATTCTTTTGGGGGAATACGAACGACGTGAGCATGTTGTGACAACACGTTGCATCAAAATCCGTTCTGAAAACCGCATTAAGAATGTAAGGCATTGTATAGCACGCTAAACCAAAGATTAGTAAAACTAAAAAAAAAAAAAAAAAAGGCTAGGATATGTACTGCCCATTATGTTTTCATTAGTGAGTGCGCAGGCTGTGATGTTGATACTCTGCAAACTGTATTTCAGCAGTTGTTAGGTGTGTTCTTTAAACACAATTCTTCTTAAACTAGCAAGCATAGTATGTTACATTTGCAAATTGACAGACTAGTGCGCGCGCGCACGCATGCACGTACGCACGCATACACACACACACACACACACACACACACACACACACACACACACACAGAGATCTCTCTCTCTCTCTCTCTCTCTCTCTCTCTCTCTCTCTCTCTCTCTCTCTCTCTCTCCTTTCAGTCACGCGTGTTTGAGACCGTGAGCGTGTTTCTTGTGTGTGTTTCGTGTGTTTGTAATGTGTGTGTGTGTGATTTTATTGTGTGTGGTGATGTATGTGTGTGTGTGTGTGTGTGTGTGTGTGTGTGTGTGGTGTGTGTGTGTGTTGTGTGTGTGTGAGAGAGAGAGAGAGGGGGGTGTTTAAGGGAGGGAGGGAGGGAGCAAAAGGGGGAGAGAGTGTGTATGTGTCTGTCTGTTTGTCTGTCTGTGCGTGAGCGCTTGGTTTCTGTTCGAATTGTGGGAAAACAATTTCATCATTATCATTATTGTTGTCGTTGTTATTCTTATTATTATCATCATTATTACTATCATTATTATTATTATTATTATATTATTATTGTTGTTGTTTTTATTATTATCATCATTGTTGTTGTCATCATCATTATCACTATTATTATTATTATTATTATTAAGGAAGACAAAAAAGAGAGAGAGGGGATGGGGTCGCAGATGGGAGGTGTGGAAAGGGTGTAGGGGAACATTTAATTAAGAATCGAGAAGAGCATAACGCTTTGACAGAGTATGTCAACTTAAGTGTCACCTCAAGTTTCACGCGTGGCATCTCAACACTAACACTCTGGTGTCTTTTTGAACACCCGGCACATCTTTTCCGTTGACTGCCTACGGTCTTTGAAGTTCTGCTGCGCTTGCGACAAGAAACCCACCAAAGTGCCTGTCTCTATCTCAACGTGTGGGTTTCACGGCGTTTTGAACTTCCGCGCGAAAATGTAGGAGTCATTATCTATGCCAGTCTTTCTATGCGTAATCGTAACCGTCACATCTGTCGGTCGATCATCTTTCAGAGCTGAGCAAAATCGCATCTAAACTGGCAGGTATACGGTAAGGAAACGTGTTTCAATATAAGTACAAGAGCTTCGTATTCTGCATAGCAAGAAACTCAAGGGGGACCTTGATAGAGGAAGCTCTTCGGAGAAGTATTCCTCCTCACCACCACCCACCTGTGTCCCCCTTTCGGTTCTGCTCTGAACTTCTTTCACTCTAAGGGGGCAAGGCCGCATCCAGATCATGATTCTTGGATTCCCTCCTCCTTCTGTCAGTTTTTGTTGCTGTTGTTTTTTTGTTCTTATTCTTCTCTGGCACTACCTGAATTTTTAAACTGACAACTTCTGGATGGATGGGCGGCTTGAGGTGTAACCGTTTTGGACGGGTGTCTTTGCTACATCGCTAAGTGACACCTGTTCTCTGTTTGCAAATGAAAGCCTTATGAAGAGTCTTGGCCACATCGCTAAGGGACGCCTGTTCTCTGTTTGCAAATGAAAGCCTTATGAAGAGTCTTGGCCACATCGCTAAGGGACGCCTGTTCTCTGTTTGCAAATGAAAGCCTTATGAAGAGTCTTGGCCACATCGCTGAGGGACGCCTGTTCTAAGTCGGCAAGTTTAAGCCTTTTGACTATCAGGTGAAACAGCAGAAAAGGTAAATTGTCAACTTACAGGTGGAATGAAGTTAGGACGTTTCAACACTTTGTGTCTTCATCGGCAGAATGAGTTAGTGACAGACAGAAAGAAAAAGATAGCAACGACAAAAGAAAAACGTGAAGAGTGTTCACACACACACACACACACACACACACACACACACACACACACACACACACACACACACACACACAGAGGTACACAGAAGGTGAGCACAACTAACAAGGATATGGGAAGAAAGAGAGAGCGAGAGAGGGAAAGACAGGGAGGGGGGAGGGGGGGGGGAGAGGCCTGCTATAAACACACATCCCAGTATACACATGCACTCCTCACACACACTGACAAGGGTGACACACATACTGACAAACAAACAAGAATTGTTAGGAGAAGCCTGGAAGACACTGCGGTCACTCCTTGGTGTTCAGTCCATTTGGGACGCGGGTGCCGAGGCGGGCGATGACTGTAGTAGATTCCATGATGGAATGGTTCTGCCAGACCACAGTGTGTGTGAAGAGTGCATGTGTATACTAGGATGTGTGTTTATAGTAGGCCTCTCCCTCCCACTCCCCCCCCCCCCCCCCCCCCCCCCGCCTGTCTTTCCCTCCCTCTTTAGGGTTCTGGTCCTCTTCTTACCAGAAATTGTGAGTTGTTTCATGAGATCACGGGATGATGAGTCTGCCATCACCCACTTGCCCCAAACCTCTGCGATGAGGACGTTGGCTACGAAGCCAGATTCCCTCAAGCTGAAGGATCGGCAGGCATAGTTCACAGACTTGTTCATGTCGGTTTCTCCGTTCTGCTTTTATGTGGCATAGCGCCTTAATACCCGAAAGACAAACAGCAGAGCGCGCGCGCGCGCGCGTGTGTGTGTGTGTGTATGTGTGTGTGTGTGTGTGTGTGTGTGTGTGTGTGTGTGTGTGTGTGTGTGTGGTGTGTGCGAGAGCACGCACGCGCGCGCGCGCCTGTGTGTGTGTGTGTGAGTGTGTGTGTGTGTGTGTGTGTGTGTGTGTGTGTGTGTGTGTGTGTGTGTGTGTGTGCGTGCGTGCGTGTGTGTGTATGTGTGTGTGTGTATGTGTGTGTGTGCGTGCGTGCGTGCATGTGTGTGTGTGTGCGCTCGCGCGCGCGTGCGCGCGCGTGTGTGTGTGTGTTTGCGCGCGCGTAGGCGTGTGTGTACGTGTGTGTGAGTGCGC
>CM065731.1:23290356-23302856 GCA_033310375.1 Conus canariensis | reverse complement strand
TGTTGTTGTTGTTGCTGTTGGAGAAGTAGTGGTAGTGGTAGTATCATTATTATTATTATTATCATTACTATTATTTTATCATCATTATTATCATCATTTTTATTATTATTGTTATAGATGTTGTTATTGTAATCACTATTAATATTATCATCGTTACTATTATTACTACTATTGTCATCATCATTATTATTACTTTTTTTTACTATCATTATTATCATCATTATTATTATCATCATCATCATTATTATTATTATTTCCCGTAGCACTCGAACGATAGGCCAGGCATATCTGACTTTACCACGTAACAGAGAGGCGTCCAGAGTCTCCATCTTGCCGAGGTCACAGATGAGCTGTGCCCAGGCCATGGTCATCAGCAAGGCGAAAACTGCTGCAGCCTGCTCTCCTCTGATCCACATGGTGACTGGTTCCCCAGGTGCCCAACGTTCCAGGTGTACCTGAACGTATCAGACATCATGCTTTGCTATAATCCTAGCCGCTTCGAGCCTTCTGTGCCCATTGTTGACAACATCCTCGTGACTGAAACGGAGGGATTCAAGACTCAAGGCTCAAATAGTTTATTCATAAAGGCCATAGCCCCTTAGAATTTTTACCTGCTTATATGTTAACGAAAATGAACGAGCAATAACTTATCTTTCTCCACTTCACGCTTATTTTTCGCTGAATTGGAGAAAGATAAGTGATTGCGTGTTCACTTTCGTTGTCCTGTTTGTTTTGTTTCTTGCTTGAAGAAGACCTAAGAGGTCGAAATGCGTCGTGTTTTGTCTTGTGATTCGTTTGTCCACGTTTTTTTTTTTTTTTTTTTTTTTGGCGGTGCGCTAACATTAATATTTAAAATTTGTTTAGATTTCTGCCTGCAGTCGCCTCACTTTGCAACTAGACAGACAGACAGACAGACATGGAGGCAGAGAGAGACAGATACATACAGACGGACGGACGGATGGACAGACAGACAGTCAGACAGACTGACAGAGAGACAGATTGACAGTCAAACACAGAGAGAGGAGAGAGAGAGAGAGAGAGAGAGAGAGAGAGAGAGAGAGAGAGAGAGAGAGAGAGAGAGAAGACGTACACAGAGAAAGTAGGAATACAGACAGAAGGTCGGACTGACAGACATGGATCCCAGTCTGACTTTATTATACCTGATTTTTCAAAGGCTTTCAATCAAGTCTCACATCAACTCCTCCTCCATGAGAACAAAAAAGGCCCAACTAGAGTGATCGTTTCTTTCATTCAAGCCAGCACGTGGTGCTGAATGGATCGGAGTGTGACCCAGTGCCTGTCATCGGTGGAGTCCTACAAGGGATAACTGCGTCTCCTCCCCTCTTCTCGTTGTTTATCAAAGAACTGCCAGACCCAACACACATGCAAGAAACAAAACAAAACAAACAAAAACCAACAACCTGAAACCTAGACAGTTTCGTTCCAGATAATGGGTTTGTCTACCATGCCATCGATGCCAGATGGAATTGCAGGTTCACCCAGGAAGACATCAACACACTGGCAGCTAGGAGAAAACATTTGATGTGGAATTCCATCCACAAAAGTGCAATGCTATCCTGCATGAGGAAAAGACATCACTGTAATCTATATCCTGAAAAGACGTGAACTTGAAAGGAAAAAAAAAACTAATTTTGAATGGAACCATCATATTTTCAAAGTCACAAAAAAAACTAAATGATATGATCAGCTTCCTTCGGAAGAATTAAAAAGACAGGAAAGAGAAAACCCGAAAACCTACTGCACTCTCGAATGACCCCACCTGGAATACAACAGCACTGTCTGCAGTCCTTGCACAGAAAACCAAACAATGAAGACACAAGTAGTGCAAAGAAAGACAGTGAGATACCCAGCCGGTATAAGAAGGCATACAGCGTTTCATCTGACTTCAAGACCTGATCTGGGACTCACAGAAGTCCAGACACACCGAACGTCAACCACTACAACCGTATTCACTCTGACCCGTACCTCAACCATGGCCATTCAAGAACTCGTTTCAGACGCTCTCAAAAGTATAGACCATTTTCCGTCTATGCAATATATTACTAAGAAAAAAAGTAAAAAATATAGACGATTTTCCATGCATGCAATAGATTGCTAAGAGAAAAATAAGCTATTTTCTTCAGCTTAAGATTGGTTTAGAAAATGAAGATCAACAATTATGGCACACGATAGATCACACAAATCAACTCGGAAAACTATTCTTGATTCTTCTTTTAATCTCACTAACGCTTGTAATCGTCAAGCTGTGTCCAGGGTGTCCACTGGATCCCATGTCTTCTCTGAGCTGTTGAGGTCAGATGCAAGAGAAGACAAGCAACGTACCAGCCACATTAGTACAAGCAGGGTTCAACATCCATAAGGGCAAGAGCAAGATTCTCAAGGCCAACACTATCAGCACCAACTCGATCATGCTGGACAGCGAGACGCTAGAGGAATTAGAAGCCTTTACCTACCTGGGCAATGTCATCGACAAGCAGGGGGGCACAGACGCCGACGTCAGAGCAAGGATCGGAAAGGCCAGGGCAGCGTCCGTACAGCTACGGAACATCTGGAGCTCCAAGGAACTGTCAGTCAACACCAAAGTCAGGCTCTTCAACACCAACATCAAAGCAGTTCTATTGTACGGAGCTGAAACCTGGAGAACTACAGTTGCTACCACCAAGAAAGTGCAGGTGTTCATCGACAACTGCCTGCGCAAGATTCTCCGCATCCGATGGCCAGACACCACAACGAGCTCTGGGAGAGAGCAAACCAGCTGCCCGCAGAACAGGAAATCAAGAAACGACGTTGGGGCTGGATTGGACATACGCTGCGAAAGCCTGCAAGCAACACCACCAGACAAGCCCTAACATGGAACCCCCAAGGAAAACAAAAAAAGAGGTCGGCCAAGGAACACCTGGCGCAGGGTCCTGGAAGCAGACATCAGGAACATGGGGATGACTTGGAACCAGCTGGAGAAAAGAGCCCAGGACAGAGATGACTGGAGGTCCTTGGCCGGCGGTCTGTACCCCAGGAGGGGTAATAGGCGATGATGATGGTGATGATGAAAGCTTGTAATACAGTGTGGAGTAGCAGATCGTTTGTCAATCCCAGGATCTGTAAGTGTGGGAATCTGGCAGGTTTCCATAATTTTTCCATCGTTACGTAACATTATGTTCTATGATTTATAGACGCGTTTTTCATTGTATTCGAAGCAAGCGTGATGTTCTGATAATATGGCAATATGATATGGATTCGTGCATATCCCAGAAACAGAACAAGTTTTCGTCATATTAATATATCCTTCCTAAAATGAGTCATAAAAAGTTTCTGTCTCCTGCCTCAGTATAAAACTGGAAAAGTCATGTTGACGTGGTTGCATAAAAAGCAACTAAACTTCTGAATTTTCTTAAATTTGTAGGCCACTCTCGGACAAGACTCCAAGATTTTGTTGCGGTTAGCAACCGTTCTTTTGCTGTCAAGATTGAGCTTCGGCCATAACATTTTCTTTCCTGCTCCCGCATTATATCTACAGATGCTCCGGTATTGTATTTACAGCAGCTGCATTAATTTTCTTTTTTTTTTTTTTTGCAATAAAGCTTTAATATTGTCCTCAAGAGGACATGTTCATACTAGGAACACTGAGTTATAAGGTAGCAGGCCTTTTATTCTTTGATGATGTAAGAAAATTACGCACTGCAAAAAATATAGCGAAACGTACAGTTGTGGAAGACTTAGAGAGGTAGGAAATATTCTGGGTCTGATATTGGTCAATCTAGAAAATGCACCAAAACATAATCAAAGCTACAAGCTTTCTCCTATACATACTTTTTTATTTTCAACATGAACCCAGACGATGTGGCTTCTCGTTTACCTGCAAATCCTTGCTTGGAAGTTAACATTTGCAAATGTCAACATCTTTGTTTCTGCAACAACGGAGACAGACTACGTGTAAAAATGACGTAAGTCAGAACTGATTTAGAAGAAACATTCAATCGTCATGAAAAAAAAAGATCTACACTGATTTTTCGGTCATAGATACGACCAGAAAATCTGGTTTGTGATCCCATCTTTCAAAAAAAAAATGTAGAAAGGGACGTTTGTCTTTTTTATGCGAAATAGGTCCCCATTCTAATAGCATCTGAATATCGCCCTTTTGCCATTGACAGTCACTACCATCCTCTCTCTCTCTCTCTCTCTCTCTCTCTCTCTCTCTCTCTCTCTCTCCCTGTGTGTGTGTGTGTGTGTGTGTGTGTGTGTGTGTGTGTGTGTGTGTGTGTGTGTGTGTTCACAGCATTGCTCACACCAGGTGGGTAAATGTCAACAGAGATATCAAACATAGAAGACAAGATTGCAGACATAGGCCAAGAGAGGGAAGCAAGAATATTTGCTTACATAAAGTAAACTTTCAAGATCCTGGACTTCAAACACACACAAACACCTATACACAACAGTAGACAGATGCTTATCAACAAATCAGAGTTGATGTCTAGTGATTAATCCCACATAATCCTTTTTGCCTCTTACTCTAGTTTTTGTCAACTGATTTAAATTCACCAATGTCAGTCATTTTTTTAGACGATACCGACATCTTTCAGCAGTAGCAGTAGTACTTGTAGTAGTAGTAGTAGTAGTAGTAGTAGTAGTAGTAGTAGTAGCAGTAGTAGTAGTAGTAGTAGTAGCAGTAGCAGCAGCAGCAGCAGCAGCAGCAGCACTAGTAGTAGTAGTAGTAGTATCATTATCATCATGATCATGATCTTCATCATCATCATTATCATCATCATCACCATCATCGTCATCACCATTTTTATCATTATTGAGAGCATTTATATACCGTTTTTCCTCAGTAAAAAGACTAAAATCTAAGCGCTTTACAATCGATACTGTCAGCGGCTGCCTAACTGGTTAGAGCTAATAGAATAAAATGCCAGATACCGCTAATTTTGTGTGATATTTAGTTGAATATCAGACACTCATTTTTTCCCAATCCTTTGATTGTTCTATGGAGTATGCATTCTGTGTGTTAAGATGACATCCATACCAGCTGACGTTATCTTTCGAAGGTTGGAGATTGGAAGCAAGCATTAAGTTACGTTCACGTAACCTTGGTTTGAAGTCTAGTCCGAAGAACTCGGGATCTGGTATGCTACAATCATCCCTCCCTCTTCTCTCCCACTGTTTTATCTTTGCTTCTTTCTTGGCCTGCGTTTGTTGGTCAGTTAAATACAATTCTCATATTTCGTTGTTTCACTCACTACCCTTACAAAAGGATTATCTTCGAAACTATACCCCAGAACACTTCACCATAGACACATCCATATGGAGATGTCTGACAACACACTTCAGCGAGGTGGTGATTTTTCTTTTTTTGTGTGTGTTAAAGAACAAACTGGATTTGAGAGGTGGTGATTTGTGTGTGTGTGTGTGTGTGTGTGTGTGTGTGTGTGTGTGTGTGTGTGTGTGTGTGTGTTAAAGAATAAACTAGATTTGAACAGACATTGAGCAATTTTTGCGACAACTTTTGAACAAGACCCAGTTGGAGAAAACGGTGTGAAAAAAAAGTGCATAAAGACAACATGAAGAAGAAAAAAAAAGAAAGAAAGAAGTCCTCATGATTGCTCTATCATCACGCCTGTTCCCAGCACACAAAAGAATCTTGGGGTGTTGAAAAATCACAGTGATTTTAAGCATATTCGTTGTGTGCAATTTGACCGAAGTTCTGGCCATGAGGTAAAACCAGCTCTGACCGATGGGGTGCCAACACTTTGAGTAAAGGACATCACTTACCGTTCGTATCTTTGTTCTTGTCTCTCACGCAGCAGCCACGGCAAGGGGCAGAATGGGCAGGCTGTGGATCTGGTGGATTATATATATACATACGTGTCCCTGACTTGTCCTGTCTTGTTCTCAGTGTATGTGGACCAAACGCATTGGTGGAAGTGAGTTATGTATCGGAGCGTCTGTGACCAACCCCCCTCCCCCCCCCTCCCCTTTCAATCCAACCTCCCCCACTCCTTCTCCCAGCCGCCGGCCCATTCCTCCACACCCCTCTTCCACTCAGATTCAAAGCCTTGACTGTTGCTGTACTATGAAATTGTAACTAGAGGTCAGGGCTCTTTGGCTGACAATACTAACGTACTACTCTGAGCACAGTAATAGGTGGCTAGGCCATGCAACAGTGTTTTTTTTTTTTTTCCTGCGGTTTTTTTTTTTTTTTTATCTACCCTCCCCACTACATCGTATGTGAACGGTCATACATAGAAATATAATGAGAAGCGGATGTCCGTGGCAAAGGTGAACGCAGACCTCAGCCATAGTCAAACGAGTGTTGGACTCGCCTTGATGAAGATCTGCATTAACATGTGAGTGAAAAGAGATATGCGTTCCCTACTATCGGGAGACAAAAAAAAAAAAAAACGAACTGGCACGCGAGCTGTTATTCTATTCATACATTTGTTTAAACATGTATTTATCCGTTCATTTATTTATTTATTTATTTGCTGGCTTTTTTTTTTTTTACTTCTGTTATCAATTCATATCATCCGTGAAACTTTATTTTTTCCACCAAGGGAAGCAACAGCAGGCATAGACAGAAAGAGCCTCTTTTCCTCACATTTTTGTTCGTTTTGCCTGTGTGTGTTGGGGGGGGGGGGGGGGGGGAGGGGGAGGGGGGGTTGGGGGGAGGGTAATGTATGTGCATGTGGGGGTGTATCTTTGTGTTTAACAGGATACACCAAAAGATTTTGGTGATCGGATTATGGAGCTGGCGACTAATTTGGATCAGCGCCCCGGACCTGGATCAGAATGGAACTATTCATCCTTGGCCAGATTCCCTGTTTTCACCAAGTTTCACGGGAATCGATTCTGTAGTTTTTTGCACCAACTGGCTGACAAAGAAACAAAAGAACAGGAGGAAATTAAGTACACTTCTGACCGTCCCCACAACTCCTCAGGACTCCTCTCTATATTTGTAACTGGTCTCTGTTTAACAAAACAGATTTTTGACCGCAGACCTTCTGTGAACAATGCAAAATGTCGTTGAGGATTCAAAGAAGATTATAAAATAGAAAACCCACACACACACACACACACACACACTCACAAAAATCAGAACAAGAATCTACAACGTTTTGGTCATAGATCGTCTTCAGGACTTGTGACATAAACACGCAATCGTCCGTTTACGTATGTTTTCATACGTCATTGCCTATACGTATTTATTTGTTTTTCTTTTTATATCACAAATCCTGAAGACGGTCTAGGACGGAAATCTTGTAGATTTTTTTCTATTTCAAAATATTCTGAGAATCCTCAAAGACATTTTGCATTGGTCTCTGTTTTGTTTGTTTGTTGTTTTTGTTTGTTTGTTGTTCGTTTACCTGTAATTGCTTTTTCTTGTGCAGGCGTATGCTCATGTGAAATCGAACTTGAAGTTCCGTGCGATTTAACATAAAAAGTTCATATCTATCTTGTTAGATATTAGATGAATGTGTTTTGTACCCCTCCGTAAGAATATCAATGCATTTGATGTACCAACCTAGAACTGCATAGAAATGGTCTATTGTACAGGCTGTGCGACTTTGTTTAACTGAAGAAAATATCATGTCTCAATGGTTTTGCTATGAATGTGCAGTGCGATCCTGTGGTCAAATCACGCTGAAATAAGACAATTTTGGCAACTTAGTGAAATGTTTATCGAGAACAATGAATTGGTTGTTGAGATGCCTAGTTGCCACACTGTGTTTAAGTCTGACTTGGTACAAGCTAGCACGTGACATGTTGGTCAAAATCAATGATTTAAACCTAGTCCTCAAAGTGTGGGATATTGTTGTTGTGCTGCTGTTTGTACCTTTCATGAGAAATGCAGCCTGTCCTTGTTTTTGAGCCAACGATCGCTGCGGATTCGTACAAGTATCTGAAAAACACCTAGAGGAGAGAGAGAGAGAGAGAGAGAGAGAGAGAGAGAGAGAGCGATAAACAGACAGACAGACAGACAGAGAGACAGACAGACAGAGAGGCAGACAGAGAGACAGACAGACAGATAGACCGAAAGAGAGGGGGAGAGAGAGATGACTATACATTTGTGGGAATGGTGAAAGACTTACACAGAAATCTGACCGGTCTTTGTATCAAATATCAAATGTCAAGATCACATGAAAACTCTGTGCTTGCGCATGCATTGTTGTGTATGTGTGTGTGTGTGTGTGTGTGTGTGTGTTGTTGTGCGTGCGTGTGCGTGGTGCGCGTGCGTGCGTGTGTGTGTGTGTGTGTGTGTGTGTGTGTGTGTGTGTGTGTGTGTGTGTGTGTGTGCAATAGTCACCTATCAGCAAAATCTCTATTGTATACAGACATTTACAGCTCGATAAATCTAACCTAAACAGCGTCACGCTAGAGTGGTCGTGGTGTAAAAGCCCGTTTTGACTATGTAGCAGACCCAGCAGTAACCATTAATGAAAACGGGGAACAACTACTGGTGGACCAGTTGATACTCACGACCAGCTGTCAACACGAAAAAAAAAAAAAACATGTTCCAGATCACTCTGAACATCTACCATCTGTCGTTTCATGTCTGATGATGAGGACGTCAACCATGCTTTAAACACAGTCTTGCCCATTATGATCTTTTGTGATATGTACATTTACAGAGTATGGATAGTGCGCCAATATTATTTTTCTGGCGATTTTTGTTGTTGTTGTTGTTGTTATCAGACACGTTACTGTTGTCGAATTAAACTTAAAAGAACAAATTATTATACCGCCGAGCGAAAGGGACAACCAAAAGAAAAATTCATTACAAGACAAAACATGCAAGACACACGTGCATTTTGCGCCCGGTTTGAGGAGATAAGTGATTGTTCGTTCTTTGTGTTTTCGTTGTCTTCAATGTTGTTCGTCTCGCGTGAAGAAGACCAAAGAGGTCGAAACGCGTCGTGTTTGGTCTTGTAATTTGTTTTTCTCTCTGGTTCGGTAGTGCAATAATTTTTCTTTAATTTTTTTTTTCGATTTCCGCCTGCAGTCCCTCACTTTGAAACTGACTCGGCAGAAATAGTTCTACATCATCACCAATAATAGTGCATTCTGATAAAGTTAAACACTGTGACTGAGTCCCCTGACGTCGTCATTTCTTTTCTTTCCTCTAATAATATCACGATCAAGAATCCATGGGTGTTAAACTGTCCTTGCTGAGCGACGGGTTTCCAGTTTCCAACTGGACTCAGGCACATTGCAAACATTTCGTGAGCGAGTGAGATCCTGGCTTCCTCCACACGTTTTCAGGATTGTTTGAATGAAGAAAAGTCTAAGCCCAGTCGACTTGTAAAATGCGGCATCAACATTACATGTAAGAAAGGAATTAGAATAAAAATGTCTTCCTCTTCATACTTACGGGAAGAGAAGACGGTGGGACACCTGTTTCATTCTACTAGAACAAGAAATTGTTAAACGTTTGTGGTTGTGACATCTTTACGTTGTTTTTGAAAATGTTACGGATCGTGACGCCACTGTCCAGACTGAGCAGCGCCTTCGTTCTGCTTTGCAGCACCTGTTTTATAGTCACTGTTGTTTAGTGTGGAGGTGCAAGGGCTTCCAAGCCTTGTTGAATCGATCACGATATCCGGGCTCCATTTTTAGCAGTATATGTTGGTGAGAGAGTGAAGTGAGAGAAGGCATGCTGGAAATGTAGGATGCACGTGAAAGCAGTGACTTATGCTAACACAGTTTTCCCATGGCACAACAAGATTTGGTCAATTAAACAAAAACAAAAAACAAAAAAAGAAGAAATTAGATCTGAATCAATCTGACCCCCAGAATCACACTCGCGTCTGCGACTGGGAACCAACACGGCAGGCAGAGGTGAAGTGTAGCTTTGTGAAAAGCTGCGAGACGGCTGAAGATCATTCCATCATCCCGTACACTGCAGCGATGATTCAAACAAAACATCACTGCCTTGACGATCGGACAGTCCAGCTGTCTGCACTGTATGTACAGCCAGCATATATGGTGAACATTTTGGGATGAGTCTTGACGGGGGCCGTGAATGTATGGATCGTGGACTGCAGTCATATGATTTGAACCCTACGATTCCCATCGATTCTCGTCAATGGGACCCGACCCTACGTGAATGTATGGATGTGGACTGCAGTCGTATGATTTGAACCCTACGATTTCCATCGATTCTCGTTAATAGGACCCGACCCTACGTGAATGTATGGATGTGCACTGCAGTCATATGATTTGAACCCTACGATTTCCATCGATTCTCGTTAATGGGACCCGACCCTACGTGAATGTATGGATGTGCACTGCAGTCATATGATTTGAACCCTACGATTTCCATCGATTCTCGTTAATGGGACCCGACCCTACGTGAATGTATGGATGTGCACTGCAGTCGTATGATTTGAACCCTACGATTTCCATCGATTCTCGTTAATGGGACCCGACCCTACGTGAATGTATGGATGTGCACTGCAGTCGTATGATTTGAACCCTATGATTTCCAGCTCCACAGTCCCTCTGGGCAGCTGGGTCAAAGACCAGTGGTCTGGCATTGTCTTCACCTGTGAGTTTCATGTCATTTTTTCCCAGTTTAACCAGGACATGACGACTTGACGATGGATTGTCGGTGCCGGGGGCTGTGACAGAACAACCCAGAGAAAAACCCGGGACATGAAGGTGCGCGTACTCATGTAACATTACACAAATGCAGTCACACACACACACACACACACACACACACACACACACACACACACACACACACACACACACACACACACACACATACACATACAGTCACTCACTCACTCACTTGCTCACTCACACACACACGCACGCACGTATGTATGCACGTGTACGCACACACACACACACACACACACACACACACACACACACACAGCACACACACACACACCAACACACATGCACGCATGCGTCCGTGCTTACCTACACTCACACGCGCGCGCGCGGGCGCGCATGCACACACACACACACACACACACACACACACACACACACACACACACACGAAAGTTTCTTCTCTTCAAATTACGGCTCACTCCAACAACAGGAGGCCCCTTTATTCATCCAGCTTCAGCAAGTCTTAAAGTCTAATGAACATTTATCTTCCAGCAGGCAGGGATGAAACTGCCGGGGGTGAATATTTTAATGTAGAACTCGGCCTTCACGGCGTCTGAACCACACGCAGCTTCAATCTTGTCAAGGCTGTTCTTGGCAAGATCTTGGATTTCCACTGGCTCTTTGAAATCGTCGATATAGATTTCCAGGGTGTAGATGCTGCCCCTGGGTGTTAACAGGACGCGGTATCTGCATACAAAATAAAGTCGAAGTTGTAATAATTTACAACATACGGTCATCATTTAACGTTGATATTTCTTTTTCTTTCTTTTTTTTTCAGTTTTCAGTGTTAGGTGACGGCAATTTCTCGTAAATGAAAGAACAAATCGGATATTCGACTGGTGCGCTTTAGCAGCTGGAAAAAGAAAGTTGTCCTGATGGTAGACATTTCAAGGCATTTCAAGGCATGCTGGTTTAGACATTTAAAATCTAAAGACACGAATGGTTGATTATCAATATAAAAATAGCAGGAGAACTGAAGAGGGCCTTCACGATAGAGAGCATTGTTGACATGCAAAATGTGCATTTCCCCTGACTCAGCAGCATAGAAATGGAAATTCCTCGTGGTATAACAATCACTAAAGGTTTTAGACAGGCGATGCTAGCAGCGACCCACAGTGTGGACACTCAAGAAGCAACGGCCAAAACAATAAATGCTAGTGGAAAACGACAGGAATACCCTGCTCAAGCAGGTTTAAACTTGAAGTACTTGACCACAATTCATGCTGCTTGTCATCTAGTTGAAATCAACTCTCAAATTAGAGTTGATAAACGTACAACTCAGTTTCTTTTGTTTTGTTTTTGTTTGTTTGTTTTCTTTTCTCTGAAAATTCGCCGGACTTTTTTCGGATCTCTCTTCCGTAGTAAAAATATTGGCTCAGATGAAAATCGTTTCTCTTCCTCAAAAATCACATCAGGTGGGGCATCTCCGCACAAAGTTTTCATGGAGTCTGCAGTGAATTTCTCATGCCTGACATCAAGCAAACCCCAACAGTCTGAAAGAACACGTTTATATTGAGTGGTTATTACATGGAATGCACCACAGAGCTTCTTCACCATTTACAAGGTGCAGAAATGGACGGTGAAGAACAAATCACCTATATTTTTTCTATGCTGTACTATGCATGGCATTTTCTTTCAATGATTATATCGTGTGGAATAATCAAATTAGGCTTCACAGGGTTTTTTTTCTTCCGACGAACTGTTATCTTTCATCGCTGGCCTGGTTGACGCCGTGATATATTATGAAGAAGAGCATAGACTATGATTCTATAATATTATTCTCTTTTACCAGAATGGAGCTCCACAGCACCCTCATCGTCTTCATTCTCGCGGATTTTTTTTTTCTAAAAAAAAAAAGG
>CM065731.1:23265356-23285356 GCA_033310375.1 Conus canariensis | reverse complement strand
AGTGCATTCTCTTTTCATGAGAATTATGTGTGGAATAATCAAATTACACTTCTTTTTTTCATCTGACGAACTATTATCTTTCACCGAGTCTGAAAACTGATTTAAACACGCGATGCTAAGTGTGTAGCGGTTTTTTGTTTTGTTTTTGTTTTTGTTTTTTTGTTTTGTTTTTTGTTTTTTTCCCTCAAGCTGCTCAGTGACCCTCCAGCATGTCAATAATTGCCGAATACTCGGCAGGTGGACATTATGGAAGAAGAAGAAGAAGAAGAGCGAATCGCAGATTGTCCCGGTGGAATCGTTTACTGTCACAGTAGAAACTGAGACCCCGACGTACACTGGTAAGGTTAAGGATCCTACCGGGAAAAAAATACGACTCCCAGTCCGTCCCTGTAGAAACTATTATTGGTGACTCAGCTGGTAGAGTCGGTGATGCAACCAGATCACTTTAGTTTGGTATTGGCACAGAGAGAGAGAGAGAGAGAGGAGAAGAGAGAGAGAGAGGGAGACAGACAGACAGACAGACAAGCAGACAGATACAGACAGACAAAGAGATCGAGACAGACAGACAGTCTGAGACACAGGTAGAAGGAGGAGAGAGAGGGGGGGGGGGGGGGGGGGGGGGGGGGGAGGATGACAACTATTTTTTTTTTCTTAAAAGACAGGAAATGGTAAAACCAACCGTATGATTTTTCTTACATCTTGCTCCAGGTGTGTGTGTGTGTGTGTGTGTGTGTGTGTGTGTGTGTGTGTGTGTGTGTGTGTGTTTGTGTTTGTGTGTGTGTGTGTGTGTGTGTGTGTGTGTGTTTGTGTTTGTGTGTGTGTGTGTGTATGTGTGTTGGTGCACGCGCACGCATGCATGTGTGTGTATGTGTGTGTGTTTCTGTGTCTGCGTCTGTCTTAGAGTCATAAGGACAGAAAGAGAGAGAGAGAAACAGACAGAGATAGACGGACAGGCAGACAAACAGACGGAGAAAAGGACAGACAGACGGACGGACGGACGGACAGACAGACAGACAAACATACAGACAGACGGACGGACGGACGGACATACAAGAAGAGAGACACTACGCAGACAGACAGACAAACAGACGGACAGACAAGAAGAGAGACAGGATGCAGACAGACAGACAGACACCCAAAGAAACGCACTTGTCGCCATGAGCAACTTCGTAGAATCCAGAGCCGTCACCGTACTGGCAGGCGTTGTCACTGATTTTACACTCTGTTTGTATCTGTTGACATGTCTGTTTATTCTCCGGCACGTAGTAGATGGTGATCTTAATGTACTGTTCACCCTGCGAGACAAAGGCAGCGTAAAACAAATAAGATCAGGTATGTGAAGAGACGGTTCACAATACTTGCATAATTCGTTTATGTCTCAATGATCAGTTCTCAAAAAACAAACAAACAAACAAACAAACTGAGCGGCCACACCTTCCTAAGAATTTCCCATCGTCTCTCTCTGCCTAAATCAGCCTTTATGGTGCAGTGGGTAGTGTTGTGCACTTGCGACTGAGAGGTCGTGGCATCTATTCCAGTCCGATCTTTCAGTTTCAGTGTCATCATTGTGGTGTTACAGCATGCGGACTAGTCCATATACGCTACACCCACCACATCCGCTAAGTTTCGAGACCACACTGTGCAAGATTTAAAGCTGATGAATTAATGACTCGGATATGAAAGTATCTCGTGGCTACGACTTAGCAGATGTCTCACCTGCGCATTAGTCCAACGCGCTGGCCAGACCTTGGATCAGACCTAACATTGGCTGTGCCATTGATATCATTGTATTTGAGTGTGTGGTGAGTGTACACGTGTGCGTATATGCGTGTGTGCATGGGTGTGTGGGAACGGGCCCATATGTGTGTGTGCCAGTGTCTGCGGTACGCGTAATCAGATGCACTTATACCTAGAATTAAGAGGCTCCTAGCCAGAACTATGAATACTTTGGGCTGGAATAAGAAGACTGGAACCACGAAGCCGACTTTCATCCGCTTAGTAGATGCATCTCTGGGACTGTAGGTCAAAATCCTTGACCAGCACCGCAGGTGTCTGTATTTCTGTGGCCTGTGATACATTATGATAAAACAGCATAGACTATAATCCTATCATGTTTTTTTAGCAGAATGGAGCTCCACAGCACCTTCATCGTCTTCGTCCTCGCTGAGTATTGTTTCAAAACAAAGTATCAAATTATGTGGCTCTTTGAAGATGAAGGCACAAGAAACACACAGATTCTGAATATCTTAAAGATTGGGGATTCAAAAGATTTAATCCTTTCAGTTATTTTCAGGTGTGGAAAGTATAGCGAGAAACTTAGCACACTGGACATGTCACAACTAGAACAGCCTTAAAGTTGATATACGAGACATATATGTGAAAAACAACATAAAATGACAAGCTTTTAACATTAAAACTTAAGTGACGATCACAATCACACAAGAATCCCGGTAACGAGGATTTCTCTCAAATTAAGCAGTGTGTTCTTCCCTGCACAAACAAATGACAAAGTTTTAATGCTGATACGCATGACTGACAGTTTCCAGGAATGAGCCTGTCTCGGATTATACTACAGTTCGAACAGTTTAACACTAAGTGAAATCTACCCCCAATGGCCCCATGCCAAAGTCCCTAATCATTCTATGTTCACTGTCTTCACACTCTCTTCTGCCTATCTTGATATGCAATATACGGTTTCCACAAGGACACTTTATGAGAAATATGTATACACCTGGAAGCTGCATGATATATGGTTTCTCTATGAAAAGACTGTTTGACGTTCTTGTGAAAAAGATATGTGTGGCTTGTTTCAGACGAGGGTTACACGTGTCCCTTAGGAATGTGTTAAATATTCTTTTACAAAATCACAGCTAGTTTTCGTACTTTGGGGCACTTAAATATGATAATAACTATTTCAAATTAAAGATTATTGAATAAAGCTCAGTCGTTTGGAGGGAAAATCAAGATTTGAGCATAAGAAATGAAACTGAATATATCTTAAATGAAAGTTGAAAGGTGTACCATCAATTAGCCCTAACCTGTACATCTGCCCACATTAAAGACGAAAACAAAGATGGTTTCAAAATCAGGCCTCTCTGATTTAGAAAGTGTTCTGCTTAAGAATCCGGTATATAAAAGATCTTCCGGACTAAAATCCCTATGTCTCTACTGCCAGTTCTAGTCTAGGAGTAAAACAAGAAATAAACAATGCATCTTTTACATATGGTGTTCCAGTGGCAGATGGCAATCTCTTCATAACATTGCATTACATGGTTCAATGACAGAAAGCAGTCCTTCATAACATTGCATTACATGGTTCAATGACAGAAAGCAGTCCTTCATAACATTGCATTACATGGTTCAATGACAGAAAGCGGTCCCTTGATGACATTGCATTACATAGTTTAATGGTAGAAAGCAGTCCTTTCATAACACTGTATTATATGGTTTACTGACAGAAAGCAGTCCTTCATGACATTGCATAACATGATTGCATAACATGATTTACTGACAGAAAGCAGTCCTTCATGACATTGCATAACATGGTTTACTGACAGAAAGCAGTCCTTCATGACATTGCATAACATGATTTACTGACAGAAAGCAGTCCTTCATGACATTGCATAACATGATTTAATGACAGAAAGCAGTCCTTCATGACATTGCATAACATGATTGCATAACATGATTGCATAACATGATTGCATAACATGATTTAATGACAGAAAGCAGTCCTTCATGACATTGCATAACATGATTTAATGACAGAAAGTAGTCCTTCATGACATTGCATAACATGATTTACTGACAGAAAGCAGTCCTTCATGACATTGCATAACATGATTTACTGACAGAAAGCAGTCTCTTCATGAGATTGCATAACATGATTTAATGACAGAAAGCAGTCTCTTCATGAGATTGCATAACATGATTTACTGACAGAAAGCAGTCTCTTCATGACATTGTATAACATGATTTACTGACAGAAAGCAGTCCTTCATGACATTGTATAACATGATTTAATGACAGAAAGCAGTCCTTCATGACATTGTATAACATGATTTAATGACAGAAAGCAGTCTCTTCATGAGATTGCATTATATGATTTAATGACAGAAGGCAGTCCCTTCGTAACATTGCATTACATAGTTTAGTGGTACAAAGCAATCCCTTTGTAACACTGCATTACACAGTTTAATGACAGAAAGCAGTCCCTTTACAACATGGCATTACATATTTTAATGACAGAAAGCGGTCCCTTTATAACATGGCATTAAATAGATTAATGGTAGAAAGCAGTCCTTTTACATTACTGCATGACATAGTTCAATGGTAGAAAGCATTCCCTTCATAACACTGCATTACATAGTTTAATGGCTGACAGCAGTCCTTTTATAACACTGCATTACATAGTTTAACGGTAGACTGCTTCCCTTCATAACACTGCATTACATAGTTTAATGGCTGACAGCAGTCCTTTTATAACATTGCATTACATGGTTGAATATTTGTCTGTCTATCTAACTATTCATCTATTCATCTGTCCCTCTGTCTGTCTGTCTGTCTCACTATCTCATACTTGTCTTTCAAAGGTAGGCGAAAGATGGATCTGAGCCCAAAACAAAACATAAATAACAAGACAAGAATTTACCTACCTATCTATCTATCTATCTACCTACCTACCTATCTATCTATCTGTCACAGATTCATGATCTCATATAGACATCAGAAATAGAGAGAGAAAGAGAGAGGGAGATTAATATGACAGATAGATAGACAGATAGATAGATAGATAGAGAAGTGTGACTCGCTGTGTGCGTGTGCGTGTGTGTGTGTGTGTGTGTGTGTGTGTGTGTGTGTGTGTGTGTGTTTGTACGTGTGTGTGTGTGTGTGTGTGTGTGTGTGTGTGTGTGTGTGTGTGTGTAATTGTTTCTGTGAGTGAAGGCGAATGTGCGGGGGTGAGGTGGGGTGGGGCGAGCGCGTGTGCATGCTCACGAGACAGGAACAAAGATGGATTGCATCAGAGAGAGAGAGAGAGAGAGGGGAGGAAAAGGGTGAAATGGAATACATTTTTCGTAAAAGGTTGGAAGTCATATCCCAGTCGGTCCACGCCTCCACCAAATCGAGCATCATTCGCTAGCACAGGATATATGATGCCTGCACACACACACACACACACACACACACACACACACACACACACACACACACGCACACACACACACACACACACACACATGTACGCACGCACGTACGCACGCAATCACGCCGCGCGCACACACACACACACACACACACACACACACACACACACACACATACACACACACACACACACACAGAGTCATGCACTCACATAAACATGAGAGAGAAAGATCTGTGTGTTTGTGAGTGTGTGTGTGTGTGTGTGTGTGTGTGTGTGTGTGTGTGTGTGTGTGTGTATGAGTGGGCGCGCGTGCGCGCGTGTATGCGTGCGTGTGTGTGTGTGTGTGTGTGTGTGTGTGTGTGCGTGTGTGTGTGTGTGTGTGTGTGTGTGTGTGTGTGTGTGTGTGTGTGGCGCGCGTGCGAGCGCGCGTACGTGTGTGTGCGTGTATGTTTGTGTGCAGCGGGTTAACATAATCAAGTTATTTTGCTCATTAACGATCGATCTACGGAGCATCATGCATCAAGATTGACAGTGCAACTACTACCACACCCCACACAAGTTTCTGGAGATTTTCCTCAAGAAATGACTTTGTTATTGAGTGGGAAATGTGTAACTTCAGGTCCACGTGTTTAGAAGGCAGAAGCAGAAGCAGCGGGAAGGGACAGATTCACGGTCTGGATCCAGCACATCTGACACTTCCTCATCGAAGTTTGGAGAGTGTACGAGCGCCAAAACTGTTAACAAGAAACAGAAGACTGTCAGCGTGGCGAGCACACCAGAATCACACAGAGATCTTCTATCAAAATTTGTTTACAAACCGCGAGAGGAAGTGAACATGGAGGACAGGGGAGCTAGGCCTAGCAACGATAAGTCGGACTGTGACATATCGGGTGCTGTGTTCTCCCCTGATCGTCTTCGAAGTGCTGAACAACCTTCCGACGTCCGGAGAGGAGTAACCAACGAGGACCTAATGTTAAAGCTCTGTGCGAATAGGGCTGAGATCTCCAAGCTCTCACGGACGGTGGAGGAACTTCGAGCCGCCCTGTTCGATCTTCAGACAGAAAACGACAGGCTGAAGACGGAGGTTATAGAGGCCAGGAAGAGGGAGCAGCTGCTACGGAGTCAACTCGCCGAAGTCAAGCACACTGCGGAGCTTGCTGACCAGCGATCCGAGGACCTTGCTGCATGTGTACGCAGAAATAACTTGTGTATGTGTGGTGTGGGGGGAGGGACCGGCAGACAGGAGAAGAGCCCCTGAGAGTGTGAAGAAAAAGTGCTTACGCTTTTTAACGATAAACTGAAGGTGAAAGTCAAGCGTGAAGACACTGAGGCTGTGCACAGGGCGGGTGCAAGACAGGGACAGCGTCGATCCGGCGGTGCGACAAACTTTTTCCGGGAGGGGCATAATCGTTAGATTTGTTTCTAGGTGAGTACGAGACTCTCTGTGTTGTATGCACAAAAACACTCTGAAGGGCTCCAAGATTGTAATCGTTGAGGACTTGACACCCAGGGCGTATTCACTGTTGTGTGCTGCCAAGAGTGATTCAACTGCCTGTCAACAGGCTTGGACCAATAATGGAAATGTGGTGATGAAGACAGTTAGCGGAAAAAATTGTTAAGATTAAGTCTCTGTCAGATTTAAGACAGTCAGAGCAACGCTCATTCTGGTCCCAGGTAAATATTACAACTACTACCACCTTGATCAGTCACGTTCTGTGTCGTCTGCTACCAGTACGAAACGAGACAAACAAGGCAAGTGAATGCTATGCTGACTGTGTTTTGATTTTTTAGAAAGGTGGGGGGGGGGGGGGGGGGGGGGGGGAGGTAAAAGAGGAAGTATACAAAACGAAGAACCGGCAAAACTCAGACAACAATAGTGTTTGTTTGTTGTCTTGTTTTTTTTTCCTGTTTATCTTGTGAGTGCATAATGTGATTGTTGGAGTCTAGCTCCAACTTTCACGAGTGTACATTTGAAGGTCATGGTCTACTTGTGACCTTGTGTCTGGAAAAGGGGATCATCCTTACTTGCATGTTTTTTTTTGTTTGTTTGTTTGTTTCAATTTTCTTTTGATCTGATCGCTGTGACAGTATTTGACAATGTTGTAGACATCTTTGCTTCTTGATTTATTCAAATATTATTCTCCGGAGATTGTTGTCCGTCTTTTCCTTCTTCCCTGCGACACACAGGATGCTCCCTGGCTTTGTTCGGATCACGTGATGTGAGGGAACGCATGATCGCCTAGACAGTGTGGTTGACGTCTCAACTTTTTTGTGTTCTTGTGGAGTACAGTGAATGTAATGCGATCAACTGGGTTCAAGAAGGGGGAAAAAAAAGTTACAAAATACTTCTGTAATCTAGAAAGCCGTAACTTCCTAGACAAGAGAATGAACGTAATTGAGAAGTTAGTTGGAGAGCTAATTACAAACCAGGAAGAAATCTGAAAGAAGTTCCAAGGTTCTATGAAAATCTCTACAAGGCCAGGGAAGTCACTGATATTGATTTGAAATTTCATTCTCCAGATGTTCCTGTCCTCTCATCTTCTGATAAAGAAAAAAAAAATGGAAAGATTGATAGCGTGGAAGGAAGCAGCTTATGCTCTGAAAAATATGAAAAAATAATAAGAGCCCGAGCCCAAATGGGTTTACAGTTGAATTCTTTATATTTTTCTTTCAGGAAATAGGAACTTTTCTTGTTCTTGGAAGGTTTGAAAATGATTAATTGTGCGCGGGATACGCACAAAGTGTGCGTGTTCGGAAGCCCTGGATCAAACTCTGATTGACTGGTATACAAGTGATTCATAGTGTAAAATATTTTGGTTATGCACTCAGGTCTTTGTTGATCCCCCCCCCCCCCCACCCCAGCCCCCCAGTACACTTTTAGACTATTCTTTAAGACTAATGACGCTCTGTTTCCCTTTATCAAAATCATCAAGAAACCCCAAAAAATTGGTTTTGTACTTTTTTGGTAGCTGTTCATTTTTCCCCCATCAAATAATTTTGAAACCAATTTTCGACATCAACTGTGATCACTGTTTGAACTGAGTAAAACAAATTGGTCGGTATTTTGGTTTTGTACTACATTTTTCTCTGCGTCAACATAAATCACACAAGTCATCCATTATTAGTTGCACAGTGAATGTCCATTAGCTTTCCACAACGTAATCATGTAGTGTTTCTTTAAAAACACGAGAGAAGTAATGACAAAAATAGATCGTTCATAACAAGTTACTGGTTTATATACTGTTCAGTTTTCATCAACTTTGAAAACAGAAGATCAGAGACAAAATTTGGCTGATGCTGGCTCCATGCCATAACGATTAGGTGAGGTTTGGCTAACATGGTTTGCGCCATTGCTCTATATAGATAGATAAATAGATAGATATTGATGGATAGATCACACACACACACACACACACACACACACACACGCGCGCGCGCGCGCATGCACGCACACACACACACGCGCACACACACACATTCACACACACGCGCGCGCGCACACACACATACACACACACACACGCACACACACACACACATTCACACACATACACACATGCACACACGCACGCACACACCCCTTGTGTACCTGATAGTCAGATACTATTAGACATCTGTAGTCGGAATAGACGGTTAGGGAAGTCAAGACGTGCTGAAACAGGGATTTTCTCCTTTAAAACCAGATGTAACACATTGAGTCAGAGTATAGTAGATCAGCAACGCCAAAAAAAAAAATGTTCCATGTTGAGAAGACTGATGAGATCAATGCTTTGCCTCATACTCCCTGGTGAAACGCTCAAACCGCACGTGCGACGAGAGCACATACATGTCAGAATCATACCATTCAGTGCAGAGGCATCCATCGTCTCCATTTTGGACAGGTCACAGAAGGGTTGGGCCCAGGCCATCGTCAGCACCAAGGCAAAGACTGCGGCCTGCTCTCTACTGATCCACATGGTGACTGGTTTTCCGTCTCCCAACTTTCGCCTGAAACATTGGACCTCAGTTTTCAATATAATTCTAGTAGCACCGTGCCTTCTTTCCCCAGCATTTATGTCACACACACACACACACACACACACACACACACACACACACACACACACAGGCACACACACACACCAGATATTTTGTTTTCGATCGAAGCTCTTTATGAGGACACACGAGTGCTCTTTCGGTTCAAATACATGTGTACGTTACTTAAAATCATGAAAGATAGGCTGAAATACATGCAAATCAGGGATTTGATGTCAGTGGCTTATCCACACGTAATTGTGTTCGAAAAGTTAAAGACCTTTGCTCTGACCCAAAACAGGAGCAGCAAGTCGGAACAGACGAGATCGTTGCAAAATCATCTCACAAAACCGTATTCAAACGGAACAAAACTTTGGTGTGTGTTCTTAACGCATTGTATTCCTATGCTGGAATGTAGCATACGTAACCCACCCCCCTCCCCCCTCCCCCCACCGCTCCTACCCCAACCCCACCTCTCTACCTGACCTTCTTATTGAAAGTCTTCTTTTCGTCTGCATGCTAGTCCTGTAGCTCTCTCTCTCTCTCTCTCTCTCTCTCTCTCTCTCTCTCTCTCTCTCTGTGTTGTTGTTGTTGTTGTTCTAGATACTTTAATTCAACTCTTTCATTCATCTTCCTATATCACCCTCACAAGAGTCTCTGCTCGGCACTTCACCAAAGACACTTCACCATGAGTACGTTTCACAAGTTCACACAAGTTGTTTATTTTGTCCATGAAGGAAAGGGAGGTTCCTGACAAGAAATGAGTGGGCTTACTACTGAAAAGGGACATAACTCACAATATAAATTCAGGAGGCAAACCTCAGGGGCGATAAAAAGTTCCACTTCTCGCAAAAGCAGTTCCGAAACTTACCAATCAAATAAAATGATAAAAAAAAGAATAAACAAAGACAATCTGAAGAAGTCCACTTTATAACTCCTCATTGTCACCTTTCATAGCCCTACAAAAAAAACAAAAGTTAGTATTAATGTGAGATCACAATTATCCAAGCTTAATCTGTTTCGTGCTTTCAGATTTCGAACCTTTTATTTTGTGCTAAACCATCTCCAGTTAATAATGGCACACCAATCCACAACACAGCAAATGACTTACCGTCTGTATCTTGGTGAGGCGTGTAGAAGCGGCGAGTCCGGTACTTGTGTGCATATATACCCTTCCCTTTCACCACGCGCCTCGTCCTCAGTGTGTCAGCAGTTACGTGGAAGTCTGTGATTGGTGGAATGGATTCGGAAGCTCAGCAGTCCATTTCTGCTCTCCCCTTATTCGCCTGACACATCCCCTCCACCCACCCACCTCCACCCCCACCCAGTCTACCCTCCCCCGTCTACTCAAAGGCTTCGATGTCCGCTACGTTTGGAAAAAAATGTCGCTAAATGTTGGAGATCTGTAACTGATTGCTTTGATACTTGACTTCACTTTGCTGAACATCTGTAATGGTCATGTAAAAGGTCTTCTTTTTAGCGGTGCACGCAGGTTAACCATTTCCTACACATAGGATGTGTGTTCTGTGTGCTCTTTTGCCCTTTCTGCTCAGCGATTTTGGTGTCGTAAGCAGCATTTGTTTGGAGTTAAGGGCCTGTAATTATTTCATCATGGAAGTAAGAGTTACCCTTCTTGTTTGTCATTTCCTACGTGTTTGCACTCTTTTCTCTCTCTCTCTCTCTCTCTCTCTCTCTCTCTCTCTCTCTTACAGATACACACACTTACATGCAACGTGAGAGGGCGCCAAAACATCGTAGCTGAAGTATGTTCCTCCATTGCCCATCCCAACCCTTTGACCTTCTCCCTCCACCCATCCTGCTCCCATCCCCGTGTTGCCCCTCGCCCCCTGCCTCCCCCCCCCCCCCCTACCCCCTTCCTTCCCGTCTATTATCATTACACTTCGTGGGAAGACATAAAAGTAACGAAAATAACAGAGAGAGAGAGAGAGAGAGAGAGAGAGAGAGAGAGAGAGACAGACAGACAGACAGACAGACAGACAGACAGACAGAGACAGAAAGATCATGCATTGGTGTAGACCGACAAAAGAATCATGTACGTATGCGTAGACGGTGTCTGCGTGGACTGTAAAGTGTCACACGACTGCTGAAGCTGTTTCTGTTGTTGTTGTTGTTGCTGCTGTTGCTACTGCTGATGCTGCTGTTGTTGTTGCTGCTGCTGCTGCCTTTGTTCGTTTACGTTTTTGTTTTTGCTGATGAAAGACGAGAATCTGCCCTCAAATCTTATCCACCAATGTGACAAAAGTGTGTTGAAGGTATCAGTGTCCATCACTGAGTGCAGAGTTCAACAGCCGGTTGACTGATCAGTCGTGACCACTCACTCTGGACTCACATTGAGGACATGGAGATAGTGACCACTTTAAACATGAGCCATCTGCTGTCTCCAGTCTCGTCAGATTAACGCATTACTGTGAAAACCACTTCAATCATTTCGACTGGGACTTCAATGGACGCATTTCCATGGAATCAGTAGTTTAAACCGATCGCCGGGGGGGGGGGGGGGGGGGGGGGGGGGGGGGGTTGCCTGAAAGAGCACCCATTTTCAATGGGACTCTGCCAGACTGTAACCCATGGGCGTGTGAGGTTCTTGCTTTAACACACCACACACACACACACGCACGCACGCACGTGCGCGCACCCACACACACGTGCGCGCACATGAACACACGCACGCAGGCACGCGCGCGCGCGCGCGCGCGCATACACACACACACCACCACCACCACCACCATACTCACACACCACCATGGGTGAACTCAGGATCCAGATGAAACAAAAAATAACCTAACCTTTCCAGTAGTGCGGCATTAAAATCCTCTTGCAGCAGTCAAACAAGAAACGTTTCTAATTGTGGCCCTTACGCATCCGTGTCAGAAGATGATAATCCCCATGGAGAATGGGAAAGATTGGAATCCGTCATTCCCGTTCTCTTTACAGCAAAACGTGGAGAATTGAGCTGTTCCCCAACTCCTGTCTCTGTTAAATCTTGCAGCAAAAATCCAAAAGCAAGTGACTGCAATACAATAAACGTCCTCAAATGTACTTTGAAGATAAGACTTGGAATTCACAGATGTCGTCCATTGAGAGATAATGACTCCCGGGGACCCCAGCACATCTTTTTCTCCTCAATTCTTTCACCGCTCATTCTACCCATTCGTTTTTGTTTTTATTTTATTTTATTTTTTTTATTTTTTTATTTTTTTTTCTTTTTCTACACTCTCCTCGCCACCCTCTACCACACCATCCCTTCTCTATACCTCACCTTATCCATTTACTGATCGTCAAGCATGTCCGGAATGGCGTTCATCTTACCTTCATCTTCATGCCTATGCCCAGTCCATTTTGCTATTTAAAGTGAAATGCCGTAGCAGACGTCAGTATTCTTCTCTCTCCCCACTACTCCATCCATCAGCTACCAACGGAACTAGGCTGTTTGTGGATCATACGTGTTCTTGTCCTTCAAAGTTAGATCTAGTTGCAAAGTGAGGCGACTGCAGGCAGAAATCTAAACAAATTTGAAAAACTATTTACAAGGCTCCGCCGAAAAACGTAGACAAACGAATTACAAGACAAAACACGACGCGTTTTGACCTCTTAGGTCTTCTTCAGGCAAGGTACAAAACACTCAGGACAACGAAAATGAACGAGCAATCACTTATATTCTTCCAATGCGGCGTCAGATGTGCGTTTAATGTCAGAACGAATCTGTCTGCTCTTTCTTGTATGAATTCTCGCTTCTCTTTGCTTCTCTGTGTGTGGGAAGTCCTACGCAAAGCTTCATCTTGATCCGATTTGGATGAAGATAAGTGATTGCTCGTTCATTTTCGTTGTCCTGAGTGTTGTGTATCTTGCCTGAAGAAGACCTAAGAGGTCGAAACTCGTCGTGTTTTGTCTTGTGGTTCGTTTGTCTACGTTTTTCGGCGGAGCCTTATAACTTTTTTGTTTTCAAATTTGTCCTACGAAGTCACATTTGTAGAAGAGGACCATGCGTATTTGCAATTAGAGCTCAAATGCTTATAAGTATGGGAGAAAAACCAGAACATCGTCTTCCACCCCGAGAAATGCTACTTGCAGCCGGTCTCAAGACTTAGAAGAATGACTTACTATCCTCTCCTCTCCATTTGACCAGCCAGACTGTGCCCACTGTGCAGGAAGCTGAGGACTCCGAAGTCACTTTGCAGGCGAGTACCATCTCGAAGGACTGTGTAGACTCCTTAACAGCCAACGTCAGCAGGACCCTGTGCTTCCTGGATCAAAACTCACGATAGCCTTCACGAAGCTCCGTGAAAGGACATATAATTCTAGAGTAAAAAAAAAAAAAAAACCCTTTGCGGACGACCTCTCATACATAGAGAAGCAAAGAGAAGCGAGAATTCATACAGGAAAGACCAGACACATTCGTCCTGATCCGGTAACAAAAGATCCCAAATCAGGCTTGGAGCTGCCTACAGCAGATAACGCACGGTGGCCAAACTCGTCATGCCCCTTAAGATCAACATTGGCTCAGTACATGTGGACAGGATCATCAGTCCTTCACGACCCATGGCAGCCCAGAGGAACAACCAGCAGTTCACATTAACACAGTAACGTATTCAGTACAATAATTCGTACTCTCAGAATTTCCTTTTAACTGCCACAAGCTCATCGTGGGCTGCCCTCTCTTTTTCTGTCCTTTTGTCCTTCAATGGTTTGCTTTGCAGGTCATGTCGTGGGGAGCCTCAAGATATGCCCAATTCATACAGTCGCATAGTGGTTGACACAGGAGATGCTGGACCTCTTCATCTAAAGCAAAGCCATTCCTTTTGATGCCACGGATTTTACGTAAGCATCTGAATATTGAAAGTGTACAATGTTTTCCAACAGGTGGTTTTCAGTTGCCTGGTATCCAAGCTGTAGTAGTAGAAAGAAACTCGTGGAGAGCGTGGCAGCAGAGAGTCCTCAGAAGAGAAGCCCCCTTCAAGGAAGTGTTTCGGCCCTTATCTCCGGACACTCTAGGGGGGTTGGGCCACGCCCGGTTCATGACTCCGGATGTCCCTCTGCTGCCCCTTTTTTTTCCCATCTTGGGACGAGCCATGGCTGGGATTCGAACCCATGACCCTCTGGACATGCTCATTTTCCACTTAATGACTCGCGCTTTAACCACTGAGCCACAGGGACACCTGATATTTGTAGGGAAATTAGAGTATAGTGGATATTACGTTTTAATTGTGGAGGTGCAGTTGGACTCAACTGGACAATTTCTTGCTGTTCCTTTTTTTTTCTCAGATGGTTTAATTGTTGTTGTTGATTTTCCATGACAGAGTTTTAGTATGTGATCATTGGCTCTGCTGATGGAATTGCCGAGGTCCGTGAAGTTTACTACCTCCCCAACCTGCTTCTTTGCCATGAAAATATCACCTGGTGATATATGTTCTTGGTCTTTATGGCACTGACGGTAACGCAAGTGCTTACTGCATATCTGCAGAGATCATCCACAAGCAACCACGACCTTGAGGGTTACTTGCCACAGCAACTATGTCTTCAGGAAAACTTCAAACAGGATGGTAACTACCTTCAGTCGACTAGATTTACTTTCCGTGGACCGCGTGCCTCAAAACCTGGTGAACGGCAACTATGAAAAGGAGGGGCTATAAACGACACCCTTGTCTGACCCAACTGAGAATTTCGAACCAAGTTACTTAAGGCACCACCTGTCCTGATCCGACACTAAGACTTGGTGTAGATCTGTTCTATAGCTGATTGCTGATACCCACTGGTTTAAGTTCTAACTGAATGAGATTTATCTGAAAGCTGTGAAGAAAATCGCAAACTGCTTCTACACATGTTGGCTGATCTGTAACTTGCGTCGTGACTGACTATATGAAAGTAGCCAAGCCCATGGCCGAACGTCCAAATCTCAAATCACGCGAGGGATTTGTAATTTTTTGTCTTTGAACAGTATTACCAACATTGTACCAATGGCCTGATATCTGGTAGCATTTTTAAACGATCAAAAAGCACCAGCAACTGTAAACCTAATGTAAAGCAGACACAAACCACATGCCAACCAAACAACCGAAGGGGACCAAGGAATCACTGTTCAGAGTTCTGGGATCCCAGTATTGATGCGTTCATTGTTTGGTTGTTATCAAGAAAATACCGTCCAGACGATTGATTGACACACGTTTTAAGACTAGTAGCAGACAGTAAGTAGTCTGTTGGCTATGTTCCAGCTCTGCTTTAAGTGAATAATTTTGACGACTGAATATTTGAAACAGACATTCACACCAAGGATATCTGCTTTGATGTTAATTGCTGACAGAGATTTGGAGGCAGCTCAAGTACTCCCCCCTGCCTGCGCGCTACATCGAGTCTACTGATGGCAAATGTTATAATGATAAGGGATGAAGTGTGGTGTGTGTGTGTGTGGGGGGGGGGGGGGGGGGTTACACTTTACATTTGATGGCAAATGCTGATTGTGGTTGTCTGTAAAATATGCTAATTTAGTCTCTATCCGAAAGTATATGACCTTGTCTTTCCTCGAATAACTCTCTCTCTCTCTCTCTCTCTCTCTCTCTCTCTCTCTCTCTCTCTCTCTCTCTCTCTCTCTAGCTTCCCTTGCCTGGCTGCCAGCAAGAAGGCAAACTGCTTCAGGATGCCAATGACAGGGCTCCCATCTCGCTTGGTAGGCATTGTGAACAGTCTCCTGCAGGACCCGTGTCTGTCGTCATTCCGTACAGGAGGCAGGGAACATCGGTCCGTTGCAGTGCTCCGTCTGACACCATCCCGTCAGTCCCCAGTCAACCAAGGTCAGTGTGGCACAGAAGCTTATCGCAAGAAATTATCCATCGCAGATTGCAGTCGACCAAAGAAAAGCCAAGACACACAGGACAATATTATTTCAAGAACAGAGAAAGATTCTTTTTCATCTCCCCAGGCCCCTTTTTTGCCCACTCCTCCAAGTCTTTTTTTTAATAGTAAAATTAATGCAGTTGCACAGAACACTTTCCATGATGACAGCCTCCACAGTCAGTGCCGTGTAGCAGAGAGTGCACGGGCGACACGGCCTGACGACCAGCTGCTGAACATTGTGAATGACATTAATACATCGTCGGTGACAGTGAGGCAGACTGACCTGGACTCTGCGAGACTGGACGGACTGTCCACACTGCCGCAGACGGTGAGGAAGAACATGAAAGTTATTTTGAATCGTGTCATGGTGGAAATTTTACACAGTCTGTGGAGCATCATGGTACGTCAGCTGATTTGGGTGAAGAAAACAAGACTTGTGCGAAGTGGTGACGGTGTCAGAAGTGCTAACTTCAGTCAGCGACACGGGACAGATTTTGCGGTATGACAACTGACATCTTCAGTGAAATGGTGACATGTTTAAATCAACAGTCAGAAGAAATGACAAGACTGCATCAAAGTTTTCAATCCAAATGAAGACCGTCCCCGTTCATAACTAAACTGGTGTAGATGGAAATCATCTGGATGCAGGCAGTGTCAGTGCTTTCTGGAAATGAGTGCGCATATCTGCTGCATTGGACTATCATTACCCCCTCTCTCTCTCTCTCTCTCTCTCTCTCTCTCTCTCTCTCTCTCTCTCTCTCTCTCCACACACACACACACACCACACACACACACACACACACACACAGTACATTCACTGGCTTTTCAAAGGTTCGCGGACACACACACGCACGCGCGCGCGCGCACACACACACACACGCACACAACATTACAGTCGCTGATTTTTCAAAGGCATGCAGGCTCACACACACATGCACACAGTCACTCAAGCAAACGTGCGCGCACACACATTCACACATCAACACACACACACATGGAGAGAACATCAGAATTTGTCTGAATCACTTTTAGTGGAAGGACGTTAAACTGAAGAACAACAACAACATCAGAATTTGACAGGCGGAAGTCGTGGCTGCAATCTTAAACAGACAGATACTGTTAAACATGATGTGACTTGTCTTTCAGGTTATGTTCTTAGCAAGAATTGACAGTAGTGTTTATGCTTCAGAATTCAAGCAACAAGACGGAAGAACATACTGTGGTTTTAATCACAGTTCTCAACATGTTCCTTATTTTGTGGTGAGAAGAGGTGGGGCTGGGCAGGAGTTGCTTTGGGATTTTTCTCACTACTGCCAAGTTTTTTTTTTATTTTTGGCGCTGCCGGGATTCGAACCCGCAACTTACGGATGGGTCGGCGTCTAAAGGCATGCCTATTTAAACGGTTGTCTTACCCCACTGCTAACGGACTCCTTTTAATCATTTTTTTTTCTTTCTGGCGCTGCCGGGATTCGAACCCGCAACTTATGGATGGGTCGACGTCTTAAGGCGTGTCTATTTAGACGGATATCTTACCCCACTGCTAACGGACTCCTTTTCAAGGTGGGGAAATTTAAGCCTTGTGAACTTTACTTTTGATCTTCCTTGACCAGATCCAGCTGGAACTCCTTTCAGCTGCCTCTGCCATTGCCTTCAGGGTTCTGGTCCTCTTCATGCCTGAAATCCCGATCTGCTTCATGAATTCATAGGCTGATGAGCTTACAGTTCCCCTTGCTCTAACCTCTATGGCCTGGAAGCCTGATTCCTTCAAGCTGCTAGCTAAACTTTCATTCTTCTCAGTCTTGAAGATGTGCACGTGCTCCATTCTGCTTTCGTATGGCACAGTGAGCTCGATCAGAATCATTTGTTTTGATGAACCTGAACGGAGACCAATATCCGGCCTTATGCCACTTTTCCTGATGATCTCTGGATGGTTCTCTCCTTCTGGAAGATTCTCTCTCTGTCTCTGACTGAATAGTTTATCATGGCCTAATCATATACTTGAAAAGGGAACACGTTGACGGGCACAGTGGTTAGCGTCGTGGATTCTGGGTTGAGAGGTCGTGGGTTCCATTCCCATCATAGACATTTCTATGTGTTGTAGTTTTTCGGCCCGCGACTAAGCTCCTGTCCAGAGCTGAGTTTGGTGTGAGCTCAGTCGTGATTCAGTCACGGGTAAGTCTGTTAAAGTGTTGCTCAAATTTCCTGACAGTACTGTAGATGTCTGTTCCTCTTGCGCTCGGTTCATGCCGGGATATATTATGAAAGTAAATTCTGAGTACAGCCCAGCCATGCAGTCTCAGGTCAGAGTGGAACTTCGTAATGTTATCTTTATCATCATCATCATCATCATCATCATCGTCATTGAAAAAAAAAGTATCAAATTCTGTGGCCATTCATACCTTTCTCTCACAGTTACATCAGTCTCCGTTGCCTCTACACACGAATGCCCTTGGTGAGTTCTTCGCTGTTCGCTAGTTCATGGGGCTGGTTGCTGGACTGACGTGGTGGCACCCTCCGGAGTTGGGAGCTCACTCAGGCTGTCTGCACGACGAAAGAATCGAAGAGTTCACTATGGGACTTGGAAATGGGGTTTCATGCGTACACTGGATCAGAACAAGCACCCCCTGAACACCACCGGAGTGACTCAGCAGCTGCGCGGTGTCTCCTCTGGTGGGTGGCCTCATGACGACTTCACACCGACACTTCCTTTGGATTGCCGATGCCAGGGTGTGTCTGTGGACGAGGAGCCAGAGTGCACGGCGTGTCGGTGATGCCACACTGGAGTGGCTCAGGAGATGACACAGCAAAGCAATATCAGGAACAACAAGAACAAGGATAACAAGAACAACAAGAACAAAAACAACATCAAGAACAACAGCAGCAACAACAACAAAACAGCAGTCCTGCCATTTCTTAACAGACACATAGAAACACTAATACAATATCACTGACTGGCAAAAAAAAATTATTTGGTACATCGCGTTGAATTTCGAGTAAAACATAATCAGTTTGGGCGACAAAATTCCCACGGGCTAGTATGTTTCAAAATCCATTATATTAAAGAAGCATCTCTTCTGAAAATAATACAACACCACTTCCAGTCATTCATGAGGTAACAGAGCAAATGAATCACAGCTAAATAAATGACTAAGCGAATAAACACCGACAAAAAAAAGTTACAAATAGGGCTTATGGACAAGACTCGGGTTAGTACGGTTTCGGTAAGCACAAAGTTGAAGAGGAGATAACGTAAGGATGCCGAATGGTTTCCCGCTATTCTCCCTTATCAAAGTCCACGTTCATGCCCTACAATGACGGAGAACGATTGCTAGACTGATTTGTCCAGTTGGCTGGACTGCCATGTCACGTCACCAGTAAAGTATACCAGTTTTTGCTGTTCTCTGTTCAACTAATTCGGCTCACCGCCTGTACACATCCTCAACACGCCCACGACCACCGTGCAAGTGCTTAAAACGTGACAGCGTGGGTAGGTAAAGTGTTGCAAACAGCTAGCCATGTGCGGAGAAAGAGGTAATGAGATGTACAGGAAGTGCTGAGTGCCTTCAATATGCGTGTTACGGATTGTGTGCGGTGCGTGTTTTGCTGTCCGACTCTCACCTGAAGAAGTTTGGATGCGTGTACGTCTTTTCCCTACACACACCCACACCACACGAACATAGACAGCCAGGCAACAAGTTCAGTTTCCTTTTTTTTTTTCTTTTGCTGCCTGAAACATCAAATCAAAACAAGCGCATAATACATAGCAAACAAAAGCAGACCATCAGTATGCTCTCGCCGCTATCATCGAGGGCGTGCAACAATACTAGCGACATATAGTGACTACTTACATAATCATTAAATATATATTTTCCTGCGCGGACTTCGCGACATCCACAGCAGTGTCACCACAAACAGTTCATGCTCTTGGCCGCGTCTGGCCCAAGTCACACAGTCTTCACACAGATCAGAAGTCGCTCATGGAAGCAGTTCG
>CM065731.1:23245356-23257856 GCA_033310375.1 Conus canariensis | reverse complement strand
AGTACCTTCTGAACAAAGCTAGGAAAACACTAAACTTTTTGAAAATTATCAGTAAACAAAGCTGGTGTCAGGATATAAACACTTTAAAACATTTAGCTACATCACTGATCCGATCAAAATTATGCTATTCACAAGAGTCTTTCTTCGGTGCCACTAAACACCTGTGACCAAAGCTGCAAAGCATAGATAGTAAAGCCTATAAATTATGTCTTGGTCTTCCGTTCCATGCTTCAACTTACCGAACTTATAAGGAAATCAATATTTTACCATTAGATGAACATAGAAATCTAACACTTGCCAAATATGTAATGAAATGTTCAACGCTCACAGGTGTGAACGAAAACGAGATTGCTATAAAACCTGAATCTCATTATCCAAAAAGAGCTCAGACTATTTCATCATATTCTACCATTGGTTCTTGTACTGAAAATCTTTTGAAAGAGTCAACAGTCAGTTCTGAGACATTAGCGAAGGTGGCCTTGATTTCTCCTCCAGCTTGGGAAAGAAACAGGGCACATTTTGATCTTGATCACACTGATGTGAGCAAAACTGACCAGCCAAACATGTTATCTTATTCTGTAAAGATGCATTTACAAGAGAAATATCCTCAACATCTTAAAGTTTACACAGATGGTTCAGTATTGTCTAATAATCAGTCAGGGTCTGCTTTTGTTATACCATCACAAAAGGTTGAAAAAATATACTCCATCGGAAAAGGCAGATCAATATTTGTCGCCGAAATGATAGCTATTGATATGGCATTGTCATATTAATTGACTTGCCACAATCAATATTTAAAGTAGTTATTTGTGTGGGTTCAATGTCTGTTCTGCAAACCATACCATTTCCAAATACCGTTTCGAACAACGTGCTTGTAAATGAAATATGTCATCTTATTCATGTCTTGATATGTAAAGGAACTGATGTTACCTTCTGTTGGATTCCATCGCATTGTGGTATTTGGGGTAATGAGCTAGCTGATATATGTGCAAAGAGAGGAGCCAGAAATGAAAAGTATGCCACGGTAGTGAATATATCCTTTTCTTTACCTGAAGTCAATCAAATATTAAAGCAAACCGTCTGGTGCCGATTCAGAAAACATTACAAAAATACGCTGCTTGGCGTGGCTGATAAAAACACTCATTTAATTAATTATGAACATGTAAACAGCATTCCTCATTTACAAGTGAAAAATATGTACCAGTACAGAAATTTGATTTCAATATTCTATAAATTAAAACTTGATGCCTTAAAAACTAAATACACAAACGAAGCAAAAGGTATTTGTGAATAACCAGCAATCATCAGCTGTTTGACTGTTTACCTGTTCAACCTCATTTACCACCATTATCAGGCATGTCTTTGTGTGATGTCTTTTCAGATTTAAAGCTTGCCTTCAATGTTGTTTTCTCTTTAATTTGTAGTCCAGTTAAGCATTTGCTTTAAGATTATTTGCAGGTATGTTGTAGGGATGCTTAGAGTGACATACATATGCACTTAGATAACCACATTATGCATACACTTACATAGTCACAGACATTTATGCATCTCTCTCTCTCTCTCTCTCTCTCTCTCTCTCTCTCTCTAATATCACATATGTGAAAAAACGTAAAACTGAAGTACTACACACACACACACACACACACACACACACACACACACACACACACACACACACACACACACACAATCCACTCTTCATAACTCAATTCAATTAATATCTGAGTACAGCTCAGCCGACCATGATGATGGATCATATGAGGTCTGTCATGCCATCAATTCATTCCCCACGGTCTTTACAACTATTGACGAACACATATCCTAACAATATCACTGAATAACACTATGTGTTTTAGACAGTTTATTTGGACACGCTACATTGTATGTAAGGCGGAGTAAATCTAATTTGGTAAAAAAAAAAAAAAAAAAAAAAAAAAAAAAAAAAAACTCATCACTAAACAGTATACTTCAGTATCAATTCTATACAGGACGTTTCATTGTGTGCAGACTGGTCCATATACGCCACACCACATCTGTTCGTCCTTGAGGCCCTAGCGGGCAGGGGTCACAAGCAAATAAACGGGTTAATACATGAAAAGGTGAAAAGATGAAAGAGTGTATAACCTAAATGGCCGCAGAGGCAGTGAACAGTCAGAGGTTCACCGTGTGTGGGGCATGGCGTGATGGAGGGCGGAGCCCATCTATCTCCTTCCACCATCTTTTCATTAACCCCTGACTTGACCAGCCGCCGTGGCGAAGTGGTTAGCGTCGCGGACTCGCAGCTGGGAGGTCGTGGGTTCGATTCCCAATCAGAGTCATGTGGGATTTTTTCCGCCCCGACCGGCTCCTACCCAGAGTTGAGTTTGCTACTGGCTCGGTTGGGAAGACTGGGACCACACACAGTCGAGTTTCATCCACTTAATGGATGCGTCTCTGAGAGTGTTGCTCAAACTTCCTGACCAACACTGCAGGTTTGTGTATCTCTCGGGCCAGGTTGACGCCGGGATACATTATGAAAGTAAGCGTAGAGTACAGGACTGTCATACAGCCTCAGACCGGAATGGAAATCTGTAGCATCATCTTCATCATCCTTATTCTCATCGATCAGCATAACAACATCTCGAATTCTGTGGCCCTTCATGCCCTGCTCTCATGGTGACCTCAGGTTTGATGTCCTCTCCACGTCTGTGACCTTGGTTTGAATCCGTCGGGTCACAGGTCACAGGTAATCCATGGAGGCTGTCGCTGGACGGACGTGGTGGCGCCCTCCGGAGGGAGAGCTCACTCACGCCGGCTCCGCGATTAAGCAATTATTGTCGTCAGTAGGGGGCTTGGTAAGTGGTGTCCTGCGTATGTTGGATCAGATCAGAACAGGCGCCACTAAACACCACCGAAGTGACTCAGCAGCAGTGCTGTGTCTCCTCCGGTGGGTTGCCTCTTGACGGCTTGACATTGACTGTTCCTTGTGGATTGCCTGTGCCGTGGATGCGGCGGGCCGGGACAGTTTGCGTCTGTGGACAGGGTGTCGGAATGAGTCGCATGGATGCAATACCACTGAGGTGGTACAGAATATGGGACAGCAAAAAACAAAAACAAAAAAAAAAATAAATAAAAAAAGAAGAAGAAAAGAAAGAATAAAAAGCCTCTGAACTACTTCCCTGCTGGGTGGACAAAGACGAGTTTTTAAGCCTGACACCCCCCCCCCTCCCTCCCTCCTTCATCCCCCCTCCTCACCCCCCTCCCCCCCAAAAAAAAAATTCCGATCCCGCTTGTGGTTCAAACACCTGAGCGCCTGTTCCGCAGGCAAACGCTCTAACCACTTGACCAGATGCCCCTGTAATACGTAAGCGATATATCAAATAATGGAGAGAAAAAAATAGGAAGAAGGATTAATGAACAATACTCGGGATAACATGGTGATCAATCAGTATGAAGCTTTTCATTGCTCTTCTACGCAATGACCCTAGCCAGCGGTCACAGTGAACATAAATGTGGCTGATGGCTGACAGTTGACATGGAAATGGCTGCTCGTTTGGCACTGAGCACAGGGTTGTTGTTGCTTTGTCAGAATTAGTATCCAGTACCCAGTAACTGGTTTCTTTTTCAAATATCACATTTCATGTCCATTCGTCACTCTTTCCGCTTCTTCGTCTTACTTAAGATTTCCTTTAATACCTGGTAAGCACCCTGTGTTTGTTTCTTTACGTTTGTCGGTTATGTGTGTTACTGTACAAGGTCAAAAGTAGAGGCACAGCTTTAAGTATCGCATTCCACGGGCTAGGGGGACGTGGATTTAAAGCTCCCCAGATTAATTTATTTGTTTGATTTTTTTTTTACCTCTATCAGTTCCTACCCAGAATTGAGCTTGCTCTGGGCGAAAGCAGGAAGACTCGGACCACACAGTCAAGTTTCATCCTGCTCAAATTTCTGACCAACACTGTAGGTGTGTGTGTCTCTGAAGCCTGGTGGACGCTGTGATATATTATGAAAGCAGGCGTAGAGTACAGGCATGGTACGTAGTCTCTGACCAGCATGTAACTTACATAGCACCACTTCGCACCATCTTAATCATCCTGACCCTCATCCATCGACACGAAACATGTCCCAAATCCTGTGGTCAGCACCGCCGTCGTGAAGACTACAGTACCGGTTTCTTTTCCACATCGAAGCCGTTGGTGAAAGCGTGTCAAGTTCATTGGTATTGGCCAATCCTTGGGAGCAGTCGTTAGACGGATATGGTGGCGCCCTCTAGAGAGAGAAGCTTATTCATTCTGGTTCTACGACTAGGCAAGCATTGTTGTCAGCAGGGGGCTTAGTAGGTGGTGTTCGGTGCACGTTGGATCAAAACAGGCCTACCGAACACCATGGAAGTGACTCAGCAAGCTGTGCAGAATCTCTTCTGGTGGGTTGCCTCATGACGGCTTGATATAGTGACTGTTCTGAGGAAATAACCAGGGTGTGGCTGTGAAAGGGGACCCAAACTTAGCGGCGCAGGAGCAAGGCAAGCAAAGTGGCTCGGAATAAGTACCAACGACGGCAAAGAAAAGACAAACGCCACACGAGTGTTGAATGAAAAATCGATCAGTGTTTTTGCACGTACCTTTTCCTGCTGCTGGGGTCAGTTTGGAGTAATGGCCACACCTTCAACTTTTTTCTTTGTCTTCTTCCCCCCCCCCCCCCCCCCCCCCCCTCCTTTTTTTTTGTTTCGTTTTTTTGTTAAGGGAAATTCCAAGTTTATGGTGCACATGGATACGTACAATAAAACAACATTAATGTGGCGTTATGCATATGCAAATGTTTTACCATGTGAGTTCTCTCTCTCTCTCTCTCTCTGTATCTCTCTCTCTCTCTCTCTGTCTCTCTCTCTCTCTCTGTCTCTCTCTCTCTCTCTCTCTCTCTTCTCTCTCTCTCTCTCTCTTTCTTTGTGTTTTCATTGGAAGGGTAAAACAAAGAGAAACAAGCCAGAAGACACAATGCCAGAGATTATCAGAACGAACAGCTAAACGGTCGAGTCTTTTGCGCGCTACAACAGCATGTGGATGTGTTCAGCCGAGAAATTAGTGGTCTGCCAATTGCATCAGGATAATCAGCCCCAGACCTTCAACTTTCGGTCAACGTCTGATCTCACGACCTTTCCCTGTACACCTCCCCATCTCCCATCCCCTCACCCCACTCCCACCCTCATGTTACCGCCAGACCTCACTCCCACCCTCTTGTTACCGCCAGACCTGGCAGTGCGCGCGTGCACGCGCGCGCGCGCGCGTGTGTGTGTGTGTGTGTGTGTGTGTGTGTGTGTGTGTGTGTGATGGACAAGCCAGAATGAGCTTGAGCGGTATAAAAAAAAAGAATAGCGAGCGAGAGAGAGAGAGAGAGAGAGAGAGAGAGGGAGACAGAGAGGTAGTGGGAGAGAGAGAGAGAGAGAGAGAGAGAGAGAGAGAGAGATGGTGGAAAGAGAGAGAGAGAGAGCGAGAGGGGTGGGGGGAAGAGGTGGGGGGAAGAGGGGGGGGGGGGGGAGTGGAGCGGGCGCACAGATGTGGACACAGAAAGAGAGGCGTGTGTATAATGAAGGCAGGGCAGGAGATGAAAACAAGCACCATGTGTGTCTCATGTCTCTGAAGACTGTTTTATCCAATCGACGAGGCGGGAGGCAAAGGGAGGTGTGTGTGTATATATATAACACAGCCTTTCCACCGCCAGCTTCTGCGTTCTTTCTGAGCTGCCAAAGACGAAGACACAGACCTTCCTCTTCCTGGATCAGGTAAAGGAATGGGTGGAAACCTAGGCATGAAACTAACCCTATCGTCAAGTGATTTCCTACTTGATTTTCTGTTTGTTTGTTTGTTTGTTTGTTTGTTTTCTGGTCGGGTTGTCTTCATTAAGTTCCAGTAGCAGTCCGCTGTGCCTGTCTTGTGTGACTGATGTACAGCCGCTCATGTTGCTGCAGATTGACATTGGTTCAGATTGGTGTTGAGGCTGTTTCGTGCTATTTCTCAGTTTGTGAGATCTATCGATGGACTTCTTTTGCTGGGTTGCATATCATTTTTTTTAATATGCATATTAATTCATTATTAATTACCAAGCAAATGTGTTCTTGATACAGTGTCAAATTTAATACATGGACAACCCAACATGATAACAAATATCAAAATAACCAAACACACACACACACACACACACACACACACACACACACACACACACACACACACACACATACCCACGCATGTACGCACACACACATACGCACGCATGTACGCTCACACACTCACAAACACACAGAGAGAGAGAGAGAGGAGAGAGAGAGAGAGAGAGAGAGAGAACATACAGATGAACTAAAAGTGGTACACAAAGTAATTTCACTAAATGTTGTCATGAAAATAAATCATATGGGCTTAGAAGATCTGATGTATAGTTAAAAATCGTTCATTATATCTTTTACATATTGAAAAAAGTATGGTTTACAATATTTAAGTATTGATTAAAAAAAAAAATGTCCATTAGTTTACAACATCGTTCATGAACAAACAAACAAACAAACAAAAAACACGAAAGCCTTGATTTATGAATACACTCTGTAGTGAACCTCAATCTGGAAAGATTATCATTTTCTTTCACTACATGCTCGATCTTGTATCTCGCAGTGTTATTGCAAATTTCTTGTTTGTTCTTCTGCTGATTGACATCGTTTATTTGTATCCCGGTTATCCATATAATGATTAGCTTTGATATTCACACTATACTCCCTTCCCCTCTGCCATCAAGGCGTATACCTCTGTGAGGTATGGACGTTAAAAAAAAAAGCCGATATGCACACTGATATCTGATGAGAATGTGGTTTCCTTTCTGGCGGGGAAAAAATGGTCACATACGCAAAAAAATCGCATTAACGGAGAGAGAAGGGAGAAGGAAAAAGAAAATGGTGTTCCAATAGAGAAAAGTATTAGCTTGATTTATTTACGATTTTATCTGGGTAATTAGACATAATTAGTAGCCTTTCTCCGGTCCTAACTGTCATTCTATTAAAATTTACTTTTGTGATTTCTGTACTGTTTTAACGATCTAATTGACAGTTGCTACAGTTGTCCATCACGCGCTGATAGAACAACCTATTTCGTACATTACACATGTTAGCTACTGTTGTCAACTTTCATGCGCCCAAGCATCTGTTCCTGTCAAGGGACTACAGCATGGTACTGGAAAAAAAAAAGTTCGACTCTAAAGGAAATTTGACGTCCCCAGTATGTTCCCCAGTAGCCTGTCCACAAAAGAAAAGTCCGTGCTTCTGCTCACTCTGTTTGGCTGGCTGTCTGTCTGTCTATCTGTCTGTCTCTGTCTGTCTGTCTGTCTGTCTCTGTTTGTCTGTCTCTGTCTGTGTCTGTCTGTCTGTGTCTGTCTGTCTGTCTCCCTCTCTCTCTCTCTCTCTCTCTCTCTCTCTCTCTCTCTCTCTCTTTCTTTCTCTCTCTCTCTCTGTTTTTTTTTTTTTCAGTCACCGTTTTGGTTTTTCAGAATCACAGCTGTCAGACGCACTATCAAATGATCAACACCAGGCTAAAGTCTACTTCTCAACTGGAACTAGGTTTAGTTACATATGTGCACAACTCCGTAAATTGTGAGGAGTTCAGTATGTTCGACACGTACAACTCTGAATACGTTTGGATACACATGTGTTTGAAAGCAACGAAACCAGTTTAGATAGAAACGGAGAGGGACGTGTAGAATGGTTTAATGGCTTTGTGCTCAGGAATGATATCTATAGTTACTCAACATAGAATATTTTGTTGAAATATTTTGATATTGATTTACTAAAATCCAATGACACATGGAAAACTTTTTAAACCATAAATTGTAACAAGAGCTAATTACACCCTCAAAATAGAAAACAAACAGACAGACAAGCAAACAAACAAACAAAAACATCACGATTTGTATATAACACATCATAGAAATCTCTGTATCTTTGAATAGCCTTACTAATCACTTTCTCGTATGTTTACTGTGGTCTTTAAAAAAGGGAACAAAAATTTACAGATCTTTGCATCAGTACATGTCTTTTCGTACTTTTAAAATAATACTGTTTTTTTTTTTCATCTGATTTGTGTTTTGCTTACTTTTCGAAAGTTTATCAGCATAACGACCCTAACAAGGAACTTGCAGCTTGGTATCGCATTTCTTTCTCTTGCTTTGTAACATGCGCCACCTACACTTAGACGTGCGAACCACAATAGTTAACTGGACAAATTAATGCAGCTAGTGAAATTCGTGAACATTTACGAAAGTCAACAGGTAAAAATGCTCAGTCAAAAAACCAACAAAATCTAAGAAATGCCATGAAAAGATGCGCTCGGTGAAATTATTTCCGGTAAATTACTGTTTCTGAAAAATCTATCCTGAGAGCCATTAATAAACAGAAAAAATCCGCTACTGGTTTTCCTTCTGGGACAGATTTAGCTCATCAAAAAAATTCAGTAACCACACTTGAACAACTGCAGAAAGAAAAGGAAAAAAAACGTTGACGTTACATAAAGTAATTGTTTGCACTTAATGAAAGAGTTTTGTGAATCTGGGAGTAAATGATCAAATCTTAGGATTCAATGTATAAATGTTCACTGAATCTAAACCAAAGTCTGCACATTAAAACAACCTGATTTTTTTTCAGTCTTGACAAAATCGAAGCAAAATTCTGAGAACATCGGCACCTATTATGTCTAAGCATTTAACCCATATTTGCAACCTCTGCATCGATAAATGTTGCTGTCAGCAAGCTTTTAAGGAAGTCTGAATACGCCTATTCTTAAATTCGGTGATCCAAATGATCCTTCAAAAGTATAGACGAATATTGGTTCTGTCCAGCTCGTATAAATCTCCCAAAAGGCATCTTAAGCAAAATGTTCAGTTATGGTTTATTAGATCATCCAAACCAAAGCGGATTGAGAGAGCATCATTCCTGTTATACTGCGCTAGCAAGTCTATTTGAACAGAAGCATTCAAACATGCATAATTATCTTCAGAGGAGTGCTTTTGTTGATTTTGCCAAGGCCTTTGATATCATTGACCTCATTCCTCTTAAAACCTGTTATTTATTTTATCCAGTGAACTTGTCAAACTTCTTTTGCCTTTTTAGAAAAACAGAAGACGGTTTTAAAAGGTTTTGAAACATCCTCTGTATCATCAATTGATTATGGAGTGCTGCTAGGATTAGTCTCAGCTTCGGTTCTCTTCTCAGTGTATACTAACGATCAACCATTGATAATTTCTTCCTCATGCATACTCTTTGCCGATGATTCTATAAAATGATGATGTTGACGACGACGACGATGGCGACGATGATGATGATGATAACAACAGTAGTTATAATAACGATGTAAACATGCACATAAAATGTAAAGTGATTTGCGGATAGTTCTGCAATGAGTTGTTAAACAGCCAAAACTCGATCATATGGCCCATCAGCCCTAAAATCCAAATATATGTTGGTTTAAATGTAACAAAAACGTGACAACATTAACACGGAATCACTACATTGAAATTACACGACCAGACCAAGCTTTTGAGGAAACTGATTCTCACAAACTCCTTCGCCTTGCTGTCGACAACAGTTTTTCTTGGTGTAACCAGGTTTTTACCTTATCCCGAGAGACTTGGAAAATAAGATTGAACAAACTTAAATATTTACTCGATCAGCATGTTCGGAAGTGATTTTCTCAACACATGTATACATCCTGACATTGATTATGCCTCAGCCATCTGAGACTCAGGCAGTCAAATCTTAAGAACCCACCAAAACGCTGGCACATACGTTTCTTAAGCTTATACTTTTGTTCGTTCTTTGCTTTTTTTTTTTTTTTTTTTTTTTTTTTTGCTTTTTTTTAATGCCACTTACCTCGCGTAAATAAGGCCGATAGGTCGAAACTCGTTTTATCTGTTTTGTAATTTGTTTGTTTCATTCGTTTGATGGCCTAGTAATTTTACTTTTGCTCTTATCATACTCCTCAAATTTTCTTCTAAACGTCACTGATTTAGATAATTTAAATGGTTGTAACAGAGGTTGCTTTAAGTATAAAATCACGAAGAACCTAGCACCTGCTTATCTAAGTGCCAAATTCCCAACGAATACCTTTCACAATCAGCATAGAAGATATGTCTTCTCATACGTATTCGGGTAAGAAACCCTTGAACGAGCTCCCTGATAATTTGAAAAATAAAGACAGCTTATCTTTTCTTCTTAAACATCATGGAAAAGGTAAACTGCACTATGTCTGCTCTAACGGGGAGTTTTGTCCACAATGTTTAATTGTGATTGTTCTCCTGAAGTCTCTCCTCTCATCATTTGCTTTAAGAACTTCATATCATGTGTAAACGCTTATGCACATATCTTTCTGGATGATTCTTTTTTTCTTTTTTCTTTTTTCTTTGTCGTGACTACTTTGCTTTTATATCCCTTTTGGGGCTCTTTCCAGTTAATTGATTGTGCGTCTGTTTGTGTCTTTTTTAAGGGAGAGCATTATGCAGACAAGCTGTCAGCTCAATAAAACATTCGTATTCTCTCTCTCTCTCTCTCTCTCTCTCTCTCTCTCTCTCTCTCTCTCTCTCTCTCTCTCTCTCTCTCTCTCTCTCTCTCTCCATATGCTCACTTCATTTTATTTCATATTATGCGTACCCACCCCCCATATTTTCTTTCACTTTTTCAAGTCTTTCAAATGACTTAAAACTTACTTATTACTTCCCTTGTTTTCGCCTGCTTTCAAATTGTTCAGTGTATGCTGTTATAAAGAACTATTTCTAAAACTGAAACTAACTATGACAATCGCAGAATGAATAAGATAGTAATAATGGTGATAGTACTAGTAACGATAATAATAATAATAACGAGAATAACGATAATAATCAAATCAACAGAATCCGACGCAAGTGAGCACTCGTCAATAACTTATACACACTTGAGTAGCAAAATAACCAGACATCTTTAAACGTTCGCAGGGGATCGACCCATTGTCACTAGACCATCAAAATTCTCAGACCAATGTACGCAGTCATCTATAAAAGAGCAAACAACAGGGACAAGAAAAACACCAGACACGTGTAAGTATCCATGTTGAATTTAAACTGTAGATACTAGAGCAACAACAACAGCGAAAGGAACAACAACAACAACAAAACAGATGCTCGCAGCGACTTCTGTGTGTTGTCGATGAAAACCAAAGTCGACTGACATGGTGTGACATCTTAGTGTTACCATCATCCAAAAGAAGAAGAAAAAGAAATTGTCCTTATATCTGTTTTGCCGTTGAAGAAGGTATGCTAGATCAATCTGGAAGTTGGCACAGCATCTTAGCTGTGCAAGGTCTCCAATTACACTAACGTTGGCAATGCAGATCATCTCCAGAGTAGCCATGAGCCGTACATGTTCAGCATGCCTTAGGAATGGGTACCAGCTGCACCCTGTAAAAGCCTTGATGGTTGACAAGACAGCCCTTTCCACCAAAGAAGATGGAACACACAAAATACTGAAGCAATTAAACAATTTAACTGATTCATTAAAAAGAAATTTGAAATGATTGTGATAATGCGCCGCAAAAAAAAAAAAAACGTAGACAAACGAATCACAAGACAAAACATGACGCGTTTCGACCTTCAGGTCTTCTTCATCAAGGATGAGTTTCAAAACCAAGGGAATCATGAAGACTGTCGATAGAAAGAAAAAATTGCTGAAACAGTTGCGTTCACTGTAGCCAGCCAAGTCATTCCAATAGTGACTAAAAACAGTAAAGTGGTATGATGATGCTTTGAAAGACACCAAAAGGGGACCTTGCGTATGTTCTCTGGAGGTAAATAAGTTATGAAGACTGTTCACAAACTGAAGAATGGTGTTCTCTGAAGAACTGAAGATGACACAAACATCTCAGAAACCAAAGAACGGGATGATGAAAAAGGAATGAAAACTATTCAAAAACAGAAGAATAGTGTTCTCTGCAGGGAAAATATCTTCACAAGTAAAAGAACAGTGTTCTCTGAAAATAGGAAGACGACATGAAGACTGTTCACACACTAAAGAACAATGTTAAACATAGAGATAAATAAAATAAGATCTTCACAAATTGATGAAGTCTTCTCTAAAAATAGAAAGACGACATGACGACTATTCACACACTACAGGACGATGTTGAACATAAGATGACTTGAAAGTTGTTCACAAAGTAGAGAATGGTGTTCTTTAAACATGATTTGAAGACTTGATAAAGACTCCGTAAAGATTACGTAAAAGGCCATTTCATTGGGAAATATGCAATGCTTTAGTCTCTTCACTTTGGCGTTTTTCACAAACAATAATTTTATATCAATGGTCGGCAGCAGAAACTACTGGTGAAACACAGAATTAAAAAAAAGATAATTGAAGAAAAAGACAGGTAAACAAAACCATACACAAAAGAAAAGAAAAATATGAGTCGTGCAACACTAGAAAGACATCTCAACACAGGGTAACTCGCGTGTCTTTCACACGG
>CM065731.1:23232856-23240356 GCA_033310375.1 Conus canariensis | reverse complement strand
GTGTGTGTGTGTGTGGTGGTGTGTGTGTGTATAATGTGTGTGTGTGACTGTGTCGTGGCGTGCCCTGTGTGTGTGTTGTGTGTTTATGTGTGTGGTGTGTGTGTGTGTGTGTGTGTGGTGGCGCGCGCGCGCGCGCGCGCGCGTTGTGTGTGTGTGTGTGTGGACAGTCTTAAAATTATGGATAGGCAACTAAACCGATTCTGCCTGACAATTCTAATAGCAGCCTCGAAGAGGCAAATGTGAAAGTATTTTTTAAAATATTAGTGACATGCAAAGTCCATAACAACACGGTGCCACCCTGTCATTCTGAGAGTGTTAAAATAGCGTCAAAACGTTATTATTCCAAAACCTATATTTTCGACGGATTCGCATTGATTAATTCAAATTCAGCTGTGCAGTAGTGAACCATCAGTCGATAGTTCCTCTCTCTCTCTCTCTCTCTCTCTCTCTCTCTCTCTCTCTCTCTCTCTCTCTCTGTGTGTTGTTTTGGGTGTGTGCAACGTTTCAAGATATGATTCGTGATCGCAGTCTTTCAAAGACTGTCGCACAAAATTGAACCTGGTAAAGAAAAAGGCAAATTTAAATGAAAACTCACAAAGGAGTGAAAAGGTACACTGGTTTAACACTAAATACAAAACAGACAATGGAATTTGTGACAAAAAAAAAACAAAACTTTTTTTCGGACGTTGAAAGCAACAGACATTAAAAGACACTAACAATTCTCCCACGTTAGCAGTGAGCATGTATGTATCTTTCTGTCTGTTTCTCAATCTCTTATTTTTCTTTGTCCCACTGTCTGCTCATCTATTTGGCCTATGTAGCTGTATTTCAATTTTTTTTTTGTACTCTAGTTCTTATGGAACAGGAGTACTTTAGAATGGGAACGAAGAAATGCTGTCTGTCTGTCTGTCTGTCTGTCCGTGGTCAAAATGTGTTCCACTCGCTCCAGACAAAACTACTGGGCCGATCTCTCTGAAAATTTGTAGGTATGTTCATTATGGGTCACGAATGATGCCCGATGTTTTCATTTACCATTATATTCGTTACTAACGGCTATAACGGCCCATAACGGTTTTTCTTCTTTATGGAATATCTCAGAAAGTACTTGGCCGGTCTCTCTGAAAATTTGTAGGTATGTCCATTATGGGTTACAGATGATGCCCTGATGTTTTATTTTACCGTTATATCCGTTACTAACGGCTATAACGCCCCATAACGGTTTTTCTTCTTTTATGGAATATCTCAGAAAGTACTTGGCCGATCTTTCTGAAATTTGTAGGTATGTTCATTATGGGTTACGGATGATGCCTGATGTTTTTATTTTCGTTATATCCGTTACTAACGGTTATAACGCCCATAACGGTTTTCTTCTTTTATGGAATATCTCAGAAAGTACTTGGCCGATCTTTCTGAAATTGTAGGTATGTTCATTATGGGTACGGATGATGCCGATGTTTTATTATGTATATCCGTTACTAACGGCTATAACGGCCCATAACAATTTTCTTCTTTATGGAAAATCTCAGAAAGTACATGGCCGATCTTTCTGAAGATGTGTAGGTATGTTCATTATGGTCACGGATGATGGCCGATGTTTACCAGAATAGGCGTTACTAACGGCTATGACGGGCCAAAACGGTTTTTCTCTTTATGAATATCTCCCCTTGTATTTCAGTAAACTGGGAGTAACGTTTATTGCTTTGCATCTTCTTTGTATTTCTGTCTATCCATCTGTCTTGTTTTCTATTTGTATATTATCATTTTTCCTCCCTTTTTTTCTTTACTGTCCAGGTAAGTTGTGCTAGTTCATTTCCTATGTATTCTGACCTTTCCATGCCTGGTTCTATTTGCACAATCATATATTTCCTCCTACACCTATTTTCTTAACCTGTGCAGACGTCGTGCCGTACCACCCCAGGGAGACGACATTACGACCTGGAAATCTTGGCGCGAGACTATACCCTCCATGCTACCACTTCAAAATCTGGAGACGTCTCCCCACAGTCCGTGAAACGAGGCTGACTTGTGGCGAGAATACACCACGATGCTATTTCCACGTGTCCCCTGAAATTTATCCCGGACTGTCATAGAGAGAGGCAAAATATGCAGATCTGGAAATGTTTCAGGATGACCAAGACTGATTGAAAAAGACCCAGATGCGTTGCAATGGGTCGTGAAGATGTCGTTTGAGGATGATACCGTTTAGTGGTGTGTGTGTGTGTGGTGTGTGTGTGTGTGTGTGTGTGTGGTGTGTGTGTGTGTGTGTGTGTGTGTGTGTGTGGTGCTCTGTCTCTGTCTCTGTCTCTTCTCTCTTCTCTGTCTCTGTCTCTCTGTCTCTCTCTCTCTCTCTCTCTCTCTCTCTCTCTCTCTCTCTCTCTCTGTGCCTGTGTCTATGCATGTGTGAGTATCTGCGGTGTGTGTGTGTGTGTGTGTGTGTGTGTGTGTGTGTGTGTGTGTGTGTGTGTGTGTGTGTGCGTTTGTGTGTGTGTGTGCGCGTGCGTTTGAGTGCGCGCGCGTGTGTGTGTGTGTGTGCGCGCACGCGTGCTCGCGCGCTCGTTTTCACACACATCATACAATCATCTTTAAATTCAGAGTGAGGGAGCGACATGTACTCACTTATATTCTAAGCAGTAGCTTTAGTTTGTTTTGGCTTCAGGTCCTTGGCATCCACGACTGGTCCAACGAGTCCAGAGTGACAACCGACACACTTCTTTCAGGCGGCTTGTTCCTGTCCCTGATGGCGACCAGAGGAAAGGAACGTTTCCGGCACTGGACTTGACACAGTCAATGGTGTGGCTTCTGTACTGCCAAAATGTTGCACTGGTGTTGTTGGACTTGTTCACAGATGCCTTTTCGCTTAAAGTTTTGCCCAAGTCTTGCCAGCTTTCTTCGATGCTGGTAGAAGAGCCACTGCACTTTTTTTCAACCATGGCTGACATTGTTAAAGTGTTGTGGCAGCCACTGACTACTAATCGTGCAACTCTGCTTTGGAAGGCACGGAACAGTTCGATCTTACCCTAAGTGCGCAGGTTCCGAACATACAGGCGTGAAGAAGAATGGGGCGGACAACCTTTTCTTTTTAAGGATCATGTGGTCTCGATGAGGGTGGCGTCAACTGAGATCAAGGGTGATGGTAACACCGAGATACTTAACGCATGTCAACGTGTTCCAGGATTTTGCTGTGTAGAGGCCACCGGTATTCAGCTCCGGTCTTCTTTCTGGAAACGGACTGCAGTGGAACACCGTGTCCCATCTCTCTTACCATCGACATATTACTTCCTTGCTGGCAAGATCAGCCATGCACCTTTTCATTGTCATGACAAAATGGGGGAGAAAAAAAAAAGCGCAATCGCGGTCAAAATCAACAAGTACACCAGGATATGACCCGGTGTCGAACCTGGTCAACTCTGAAATAGCCCTCTACTGTCCGGCCCTGTCAGAAAATGAGATTGATTTCTCGGGTGTTGTCTTATTCTATCTATAAAGTTGCGTGTGTTTCAATGCAATTTTTTTTGTTTTTTGTTTTTTTGTTTTTTTTTTCATACACTTTAGAATATACAGTAAATTTTTTCACGTTTCATGCTATTGGCCTCTGGCCTTTCACACTGGATTTCGCCAGCCTTCATAACGTGAATAGCTAATTGGTTACACATTGTTGTAAATCTTTTGCAGGTAGCTTCGATGTATTTCTTTTTCCTTTTTTTTTTCTTTCTTTCCTTCAAGGCAAGACATATTCCTTCTGTCATCTGATAATCCGAAAGCAGTTCTAGATGATTAGCTTGGCTGTATTAACACTGAAGCTGAAAAAGGCAATAGCCTTGATAACATTTACTCTGAAAGAGGCAACAACATTGATCAAACTGCAATCTGGGGAATGCTCGTACCAGCTACTGCCTGTCAGTATTAGCTGTAGATTGGAAGTTTCACCTGGTACAGATAAGTTAACATGCGCTACACCACATAAGCAGGCCATGCAGTCACCGAGCACTGGAATCGTGGGTAAGTATTAATTTTAACCAATCAATCAATCGATCAATCGATCATTCGATTAATGATTTGGGAAGAAATCGGGACAGCATGGTTGTCGGTCAGCAGAAATCCTGCATTTTTAACCTCCGTGGATTGCCACTAAGTGGAATCATTTGCCGTTCAATAGAACGATTTTAAGTGACATTTGATTTCATTGCTGACTGGCTGTGGTCATAGAATTTACTACTCATTTGCTACCGAGCACACTGAGTACGCAAGACATGAACTTATATAGGAAATGTCTGAATCAGTATCCAGTAATCAAACTGACTTTTTCTTTTCTTACGGTTACCTTTTTCATCATAAGAGTTACCGTTCCTGCCTGTCCGTCTCACTAGATCTTGCTTTTCACCAGCCAAACCAAGTTTGCCTGCATTTGCTTTTCGTTGGTCTGTGTGTTCAGTGTGACAATGTTCTAGGTGAAAACACTTCACAATTCTTCGAGAAATGTTCATCTGTGCTTGTCCATGTTCTCTTCTGTGGTAGCTGTATGCATGCGCCAGCTTTGGCCAAGCATGGAACTGTTTGTAAGGAAAGTTTCCTTTGTTTTGCTCAGCATGTCTCCTGTCTGCGTAGGTACCGGGTGAATGTGAACCGCGAAACAGCGTCAGTGCGGAGTTGTGTGTATGTAACTATGTGGGGTTTGTGCTGCAGAACCATGTCCTAGTATCAGTGGTGGCGTTGTGTGTGGCTGGCTATCAGGTGAGTCTTTTCAGCGTTGATTTCCATGCCGTTATTGGTGACGTTTCGTGCCGTTTGTCAGCGATCTTTGTGAGCTCTTGTTCCGTGCCTGCCCGACCATTGACGCCATCTGCAAATCAAAGGTTCGTGATCGTTCTCCCTTCAGTGCTGACTGTGATGACACGATTTTCACGTGCACCAGTCATAATGCGTATCAGGAATATGTGGAAAATGTTGGGGACAGAAGGCAGCCTTAACGAACTCCAACCGAACTGTAAAACCCCGTCACTGGTATAATCATTAAGTGTTTATGCTGTAAGGCGCACAAACCGGAGGGGGGCACACGCTGTACTTCATTCCTGTTGCGACTTCTTTGGAGCACGTTTTCCCATGTAGTCCACTGCCTCTGTTTGGCCTTGCTGGACTGCCTTCTAGATTCAACTGGCATGTCATTGGTTTCTTCAACGCATGTAATACAATGTCTTTTTGTGCTTTCCGCTTTCCCTTCACTTCTGTTGAATCGAGTCCCGGCGTGTTAGTTCACATACGTGCTGTTTTCACCCTGATCTTGAACTGTTTCCACGCCACATCAACTGCTCTCCTCTTCTCAAGCATAGTTAGAAATTTTGCTTTTTACTCACTTTAAACTTTCCTGGAAAAAAAAGTGGACAGTTTTGGACGACTGTTCAATCCAGTAGAACGACGTGAGTATGGAGTTTTCGAAATTGGATCAATTTAGCATGAATTTTATCCAATTCATCTTCCGTACTCGCCTTATATATATATTCAAGATAGTCAGTTGAGAGCATATGTGCAGTCGTATGGATTTGAATGAACAGCAGTATTCAATGGACCGGGTCTAAATTTTGTAAGTTATGCACGAGAGAGAGAGAGAGAGAGAGAGAGAGAGAGAGAGAGAGAGAGAGAGAGAGAGAGTGACACTGACACTGACATGTCACTGACACTGACACAATGTTTATTGAAATAGCAAAAAAGTCCTGTTGGTTAGGAGATTACAATTCAGAGAGAGAGAGGGGTTGGGGGGGGGGGGGGGGGGCTTTTTCCGTGCAAAGACAAGGAGGATTTGATATTGTTAAACAAAGGAATATCTGCCATCGAGTATCAAAGGCCACAGGCTCTTTTTTGTGACTACCATATAGAATCAACAGTCTGATGTACAGAGAGAGAGAGAGGAGAGAGAGAGAGAGAGAGAGAGAGAGAGAGAGAGAGAGAGAAGCGTATAGCCCCGCCAACCGGTCTGGTGAACACACAGAAATAGGGAACAGCAAGATAAAGTATCCATCATTTCAAACCACGGTCAATGGCTGGGGTAACGGAGTGGATGCTCGTTCAAAACAAGAGGCGGTATCAGCTGAGCCCAGCGTTGAACATACAGAACAAGAGAAGCGTACTTGCCACCCTAAATTAAAGTGCGTGTTACACTAAAGAACGTGACGGTGATGTTCCTACTGTATCTGAAGCCAGGTGGTTTCAACGTTTTGGTTGTTTTACTTAGAAATGTTGGACAAGGGCAATGACGATACTTAAGGTGTGCTTGTGTACACGTGTGTGTGTGTGTGTGTGTGTGTGTGTGTGTGTGTGTGTGTGTGTGTGGTGTGTGTGTGTGTGCGTGCGTGGTGTGTGTGTGTGTGTGTGTGTGTGTGTGTGTGTGTGTGTTCTCTCTCTCTTTCTCCTCTTCCACACCTTTCCAGTGGCCCCATACCACCGCTGCTCCTTCCAGCCTCCGCTCCCTCCACAGCCACACCCAGACTTTTTCTATGGCAAGCCTCAACATCGGCAATCCACATGGAACAGTTCATATCAGGTTGTTGTGAGCCCACCCACCAGAAAAGACACTGCACTGATGCTGGGTCACAATGGTGTGTTTAGTGATATCTTTTTCTGATCCCGCGTAAGCAGTATACCATAAATTAAGCTCCTTACTGACAACGACAAGCGCCTAGGCGTGCAGTCAACATGAACAAACATGTCGATTGGTTTTGAAATAACTTACTTCCCATTTCGTGGTGTTCCGTTCGGCTCTTCAACCAAATCTAACTAGTCTCAGAAGCAAGTCGCAGGAGTTCTGAAAACTTATTGGTACATACTCCCACTACACACGTCCGATTCACCAACCGATAGATCGTCAACGGCCCAAATCGTCACTGCTTGTGTCCAGTTTTCAACAAAGTGTCAACGGACAGATGGCCGAGCAGATAAATGCCCTCCCCTTCAAAGGGAGATAACCCGGGACACGTGGTTCCACTGTCCTGCGCATGCGGGATGGGTTATTTGTTCTCGCCATTCCCACTTGCTTTGGTGGAAGTGGTGTTCTTCTTCTTCTTCTCCTTCTTCAGCGGTCGGTTGTATTGGTTGCGTCATATCTTCATTCTTGTCGCCACGATGAATCCCACAGTCTTCTCGAGGTCTTGATGGCTGCCCCAAAGCTGCATCTGCAGCTCTGTACCCTCTGGCCAGGTTTGACGTCGTAAAACACCATGCGTTGGACTGTTTTGGAGGATGTGTTTTGAGGTCTGAGATCCAGTTTCACATGGACGTTCGTCTGTGTGGCCAATCTTAATACGGCTGAGGTGGCTCAGCAGTCGGCGTTGGCCAGTTCTCTGTCTGAGGACGAAGTGGTGGTCAGAACTCTAGTCTTTCGGAGGAGACCATAAATCGAGGTCCTGGATATAAGGTGTGTTCAGTGAATGTACGAGAATCTATGACAGCACATGAGTTGCAAAAAAGCGAAATTTGCTTGAAAAAAGATACAGTTTGTTAGGTAAACAA
>CM065731.1:23220356-23222856 GCA_033310375.1 Conus canariensis | reverse complement strand
GTATGGTGATGGTGATGATGATGATGATGATGATGATGATGATGATGATGATGATAGATGATGATGATGATAGTGGCCATGATGATGATGATGATGATGATGAGAGTGTATGCAGTGACGTGGTGATGGCGGCGCGTGCAGTGGCAATGATAATGATAATGATGATGGTAATGGTGATAGTGATAATGATAATGATAATAATGATCATTTAAGAAAGTCATGACGCCAGACCAGCTCATCCAAACAGACGGACGCACTGACACAAACCAATGCCACGTCTTCGAACAAACTGTTTCATCAGTGGCAGAGGACCAGAAACGACTCGGGGCAAAAGACAACGGTTTCATGTGTTGAACATCTGAAGCTGGCTGATTGCAAGGCTATTTGGGCCGCCCCGTTCAACGCCGTTAACTTCTTTCTAAAGGCAATAGGCGATGGGGTATCCAGGTAGTAGTGACACGTTGCGTTGGATAGCAGTGTGTTCTTCGAAAGGCTGTGTTCGTTTTTCCATTCTTGCTCTCTGCGTCATAACTTGGCGTGTGTGTGTGTGCTTGCGTTAATTGGACAATAAGTAGGTAACTGTAAGTTTCATTTATTTAGGTTTTGCTTTAATTCATTGTGTCTTCTTTTTCTTTTTCTTCTCCTTCCCTCCTCCTCCTCCTCCTCCTCCTACCACCTTCTCCTGCTCCTTCGCCTCCTCCTCTTCCTCCTCTTCCTTGTTCTCTTCCTCCTCCTCTTCCCTCCTCCTCCACCTTCTTCCTACTCCTTCGTCTCCTCCTCCTCCTCCTCCACCTTCTCCTACTCCTTCGCCTCCTCCTCTTCCTCCTCTTCCTTGTTCTCTTCCTCCTCCTCTTCCTCCTCCTCCACCTTCCTCCTACTCCTTCGTCTCCTCCTCCTCCTCCTCCACCTTCTCCTACTCCTTTCGCCTCCTCCTCTTCCTCCTCTTCCTTGTTCTCTTCCTCCTCCTCCTCTTTTTTCTTCTTCATCGTCCCTTTTCCTCCTTTGCTTTCTTCTTCTTCTTTCTTCTTTTCCTCCCCCTTCTCCTCTCTTTCTCCTCCTCCTCCTCTTTCTCCTCTTCCTCCTCTTCCTCCTCCTCCTCCCTTTTCTTCTTCGTCATCAACAACATTATCATCATCATCATCAAATTCTCCTCCGCCTCCTCCGCCTCATCATCATCATCATCATCATCATCATCATCATCATCATCATCATCATCTCTTCTTCTTCTTCTTCTTCTTCTTCTTTCTTCTTCTTCTTCTTCTTCTTCTTCTTCTTCTCCTCCCCCCCCCCCCCCTCCTGTTCCTCCTCCTCCTCCTTCTTCTTCTCCTCGACGTGAATGCTAATGTTGTTGTTTGTGTTGTTGTTGTTGTTCTTCTTCTTCTTCTTGTTCTTGTTCTTGTTATTCTCCTCCTTCTGCTCCTCCTCGTCCTCCTCTTCATCCTCTTCTTTTCTTCTTCTTCTCCTGCTTCTTCTTCCTCCTCCTCCTCTTCGTCCCTTCTCCACGTTCGTTTTCTTCTTCTTCTTTCTTCTTTTCCTTCTCCTCCTCCTTTCTTTCTCCTCCTCCTCCTTTTTCTCCTCCTCCTCCTCTTCCTCCTCCTCCTTCTCCCTTTTCTTCTTCGTCGTCAACAACATTATCATTATCATCATCAAATCCTCCTCCTCCTCCTCATCTTCTTCTTCTTCCTTCCTTCCTTCCTTCCTTTCTTCTTCCCCCTCCTCCTCCTGTTCTTTCTCCTCCTCCTCCTCCTCCGCCTCTTCGTCCTCCTCCTCCTCCTCCTTTTCTTCTTCTTTCTTCTTCTTCTTTTTCTTCTTCTTCTCAACGTGAACGCTAATGTTGTTGTTATTTGTGTTGTTGTTGTTGTTGTTGTTGTTCTTCTTCTTTCTTCTTCTTCTTCTTCTTCTTCTTCTTCTTCTTCTTCTTCCCCCTCCTCCACCTTCTCCTCCTCCTCCTCCTTCTTCTTCTTCTATTTAAATATTTGACAAGAATACACTGCATTCAGTAATGCTGCGTAACTGTATACTGTTGAAAAAATTCTCTCTCTCTCTCTCTCTCTCTCTCTCTCTCTCTCTCTCTCTCTCTCTCTCTCTCTCTCTCTCTCTCCCTCTCTCTACGCGCGCGCGCGCGCGTGCGTGCACACATGCGCGAACAGACACGATTACTAAGACATGTTATGACAAAAGCACACTCGTGGCGCATGACATGATGCTATGGTAAAAATACTCACTAGCGTTACAAGTTTATGACAAAATGGCAGTTACATGCTTTCAATTGTACTTACATGCAGATGGTTTGGTCACCCTGGGACTCAGAAGTAAAATTCTTTGCTTACCTCAGCGAGGGCAGCGGGTTTCAACCTGTTTGCCGGTTGGTCTGTGATAATGCAAAAGCCTATGGAACCGATTTTAAACAAAGCTTGGTAAAAAGATTAAACGCGCCTTAAAAAAAACAAACAAACAAAAAAAACAAAAAAAAAAACGAAGACATCCAACATGGCTGCGT
>CM065731.1:23207856-23212856 GCA_033310375.1 Conus canariensis | reverse complement strand
TTATGGGAAGTATGTGCGTTCATATTAGTTAGTTAGTTAGTTAGTTAGTTAGTTAGGTAGGTAGGTAGGTAGGTAGGTAGGTAGGTAGGTAGGTAGGTAGGTAGGTAGTTAATTAATGAGTTGGTTTGTTGGCTGGTTGGCTGGCTGGCTGGTGGGTTGACTGGCTGGCTGGCTAGATGGCCAGTTAGTTAGTTAGTTAGTTAGTTAGTTAGTTAGTTAGTTAGTTGGTTGGTCGGTCGGTCGGTCGGTCGGTCGGTCGTGTCAGTTAGTTAGTTAGTTAGTTAGTTAGTTAGTTAGTTAGTTAGTTAGTTAGTTAGTTAGTTTGGCGTTCGTTCGTTCGTTCGTTCGTTCATTCGTTGGCTAGTTAGTTATTTGTAGTTGTTAGTGAGTTAGTGAGTAGTGTTAGTGAGTTAGTTAGTTAGTTAGTTTGGCGTTCGTGCGTTCGTGCGTTCATTCGTTCTTTCGTTCATTCGTTGGCTAGTTAGTTAGTTAGTTAGTTAGTATAGTTAGTTAGTTAGTTAGTGTAGTTAGTAGTGAGAGTGAGTGAGTGAGTGAGTGAGTGAGTGAGTGAGTGAGTTAGTTAGTTAGTTTAGTTAGTTAGTTTGGCGTTCGTGCGTTCATTCGTTCTTTCGCTCATTCGTTGGCTAGTTAGTATTAGTTAGTTAGTTAGTTAGTTAGTTAGTTAGTTAGTTAGTTAGTTGAGTTAGTGATGTTGGTTGGTTGGTCGGTCGGTCGGTTGATTAGTTAGTCAGCTAGTTCGTTCATTATTCACGTTCATTTCTTTATTCACTTATAAGTGAGTTTGTTTACTTATGTCTTATATATGGAATTTCGTGCGTTTGTTTCCATTTGATTTGATTACTCGTCTTCTTCATATAGTCATTCAATTGTCGATACTCAGTGTGTGTGTGTGGGGGGGGGGGGGGGGGGGGAGGGGGGCGTGTGCGTGTGTGCGTGTGTTTTGACTGTCTGTCTGTCTGTGTTTGTGTGTGTCTGTGTCTGTGTGTGTCTGTCTGTATCTGTGTACACGTGTGTGTGTGTGTGTGTGTGGGGTGTGTGTGTGTGGTTGTGTGTCGTGAGCGCCCGCGTTTGTGTGTTTATGTGCGTGTGTACGTGTGTCTGTTGTCTGTGTGTCTGTCTGTCTGTCTATCTGTCTGTCTGTCTGTCTACGCAGCTCGCTCCAGCTTTCCCATACACCGCTACCACGAATCATCCCTCCACACCCCACAGAGTGCAATCGATATCAAGCTGTTTTCAAGCACCCCACCAGAGGAGACACTGCCCTGCTGCTCTGTCAGTTTGATATAGTTTAGTGGTGTCCCTTCTGTCCCAAGATACGCAACACATAACCTTCGGCGCGCCGCACTGGCCGCAATGAGTGTTCAGTCACAGGAGCCAGTGAGCGAGCAGTGTTTCTCTGGAGAGCGCCGCCACATCCATCCAGCAACAATCCTGTTGGTATTTGCCAATAACTATGAACACTCACGATCGGTTTTGATGTGGGGAAGAACTCAAAACGTAGTGCCTGACACTTTGTATCAAACGCCAAAACACTAAAATCAGCAAGAATAATTATGTCCATTTGTAAGAGAACATACAGACTATGCATGGCGTGTAAGAGACTGGTTGAGAAAAAAAAAAAAAGAAAAAAGAAAGACAGAAAGAAAAGGAAAAAAAAGCTAGTAGTAGAAATTGTTTTTGTTTTGTTTTTTCACCGCGGTTTTTGTTGGTTGTTTTTTTTGTTTTTTGTTTTTGCAGATGAAGAGGACAATGTGAATCACCAAAAAATGAAGAGGTGGATTTCGGCCTTAGGAAAAAAAAAAGGAAAAAAAAGTTACTGCCTTAGGTGCTCCATTGATCCGACAACTGATGCCACAAAAAAAACACGAGTGCACCACGACAGCATTCTATGAAAGGCTACATCATTTTTTTTTTCTTTCAATGACATCAATGAGGCAAAACAGAAGTTTTACGCTGGGGCTCTGTTTAGTCAGAGATCACATGACAGGGCTGTACTCTGCGATTGCTTTCCTAATAATTATATCATGACGCCCACCAGGCCTGGGAAATTCAAACACCTGCAGTGTTGGTCAGAAAATTTGAGCTGCACTCTCATAGACGCATACATAAGTGGATGCAGTTTACCTGTGCGGTTCCAGTCTTTCCATCTGAGCCCACAGGAAACTCACTCTGGATAGGAGCCGGCAGGAACCAAAGTTTCAGTTTATGAAGAGGTGTCACTGCGTGCGGACTAGTCCATATACGGCTACACCACATCCCTAAGTTTCGAGACCACACTGCGCATGATTTAAAGCTGATGGATAAATGAATTAGAGAATATAAGAGAAGGGTCTCGTGGCTACAATTTCGCAGATGTCTGACCTACGCATTAGCCCAACGCGCTGGTCAGACCTTGGGTACCTACCTAACATTGGCTGTGCTATATTATCGTTGTATGTGTGTGTGGTGAGTGTACACATGTGTGTGTGTGCATGGATGTGTGGGCAGGGCCTCATCGTGTGTGTGCATGAGTGCGGTGCGTGTGTGTGCGAATGTGTGTGTGTGTGTGTGTGTGTGCGCATGCGACGTGTGTGTGTGTGTGTGTAATGTGTGCATCAAGTAGCGACCGCGCGCGTATGTGTATAGGCAGATGTGCATGTGTATGCTGTGTGTGTGATCTGTGAGCTTGTTTGAGCATGCTCCTGCACGCACGCATCTGCACATGTATGTGTACATAGCAACGTATTATTATCCCCGTACTCATTAATCACCATGTGTGGCTTTTTATGCTCTTCTCCCATGCTCTTTTCGCAGTCTCTTGGCGCCCTTTCAGCGAAGCGCTGCAGTATCACGACGTCTCTACGACAAAATAATCATGGAAGTCGGCGACAGGTTTAGTAATGATGTCCGGCTAAGTTGGATCAGAACAGGTGCCGTTTAACATTGCCAACATGACCCAGCCTCTGTGCAGCGTCTCCTCGGTGATATTAAGTGCTCCCTGTGGACTATATCGGCGAGGAAGCTGCGACGGGATGAACCCGGGTCTGACGAATGGGACAGTAGGGGAACGGTTTGGTGTTGTTTTGCAGGACTGAACTGGAGCCTCGCCGCAACAGCCAAGCCATGTACAGGATCCCCGACTGGGCCACTACCTGTGCATTGGGGACTGCTCTCTCACCTTCACTGTCTACCTGAGTATCCTAAGGTAAACACTGTCTTCGTGTGTTGCTTTGCCTGTCTGTCTGTCTGTCCGCGCCTTTCTGTCGGCAGGCTTAGCCTACTGATTTATATATTTGCAACTGCTCTCTCCCTTCCCTGTGTAAATAAGCGTCCTCAGGAAGATACTGTTTGTTTGCCTGTTTGTTTCTGCTCTGACTGTCTGTTCTGACCGTACTTGTACAACGTATAATATTAAGTACAACGCGTGCTTATAGAACATCTTTCCCATTGTGACGGCCAAAAGTTTGCCTTGTCTAGGTATACACACTTATCAAGTAGCCATGACTTAACAGGAACGAGTTCTCTCTCTCTCTCTCTCTCTCTCTCTCTCTCTCTCTCTCTCTCTCTCTCTCTCTCTCTCTCTCTCTCTCTCTCTCTCCCCCCCCCCACCCCCACCCCCCTTTCCTGCACGTCTTTCTCTCTCTCTTTATTTCTTTTTCGTTCTGTCTTTCGTCCAGTTTAGCAGAAGTGTCCTTGCCTGCTCTGTGTGCATTCTGCCAACCACTGTGGACGCCGTAACAAGAATACATGTTGAGTTTTGTATGCATAGTACTAGTATTGTTTGACAATGGCAACAAGAGTGGCTTTCCTTACCTACTGTTTTAGTATTGATGGTCTCCCCTACGTCATTAGGAATTCGTTTCCCATCCTTTTATTCTTTTTTTCTTTTTTAATTGTCTGTTTATTCATGTGTGTGCTACCATTCTTCTCTAGTTCTTCGCCCACCATTTGATAGTTGTAATGTGCGTAACTTGAATACTGAAAACGATTGGTGGGACCGCGCCGGATCCAGTGTCAATGCAGTAGAAAAATGGTGATTCCATGTGTGTGTGTGTGTGTGTGTGTGTGTGTGTGTGTGTGTGTGTGTGTGTGGTGTGTGTGTGTGTGTGTGTGTGTGTGCTGTGTGTGTGTGTGTGTGTGTGCGTGCGTGCGTGCGTGGTGCGGCTGTGTGTGTGTGTGCGCGCGGTGTGTGTGTGTGTGTGTGTGTGTGTGTGTGTGTGTGTGTGTGTGTGTGTGTGTGTGTGTGTGTGTGTGTGTGTGTGTGGTGTGGTGTGTGTGTGTGTGTGTGTGTGTGTGTGTGTGTGTGTGTTGGTCAGTGCCCTCCATGTGGCCGGTCTGCAGAAGGTCCTGATCCACGGCCCCGAGCCCCCGTCCGGCCCCTGGTGGGATCGCCTGCAGGCTGACCACAGCACCGCTGTCTTCTTCCTGCACAAGTAAGGCTCTGACGGACACACCGACCCTGCGCAGGTGGCACGATCGAGGCACTCCCATACAGAGCGTGTTGAGAGATTCGGAGATGTATGACCGAGTTTGACGGACAAGAGGGCTCTGTGTGTGTGTGTGTGTGTGTGTGTGTGTGTGTGTGTGTGTGTGTGTGTGGTGTGTGTGTGTGTGTGTGTGTGTGTGTAGTTGTTGTCGTTGTTGTTGTTCATGAGGGTTCATTTTACTGACGTATTGTATGGAACTTCTTTTTGTCTCTGTCTGTCTGTCTGACTCTGTGTGTGTGTGTGTGTGTGTGTGTGTGTGTGTGTGTGTGTGTGTGTGTGTGTGTGTGTGTGTGTGTGTGTGTGTGTGTGTGCTGCTTCTGCTACTGCTGCTGCATCTGTAGCTGCTACTATCACAATTGCTGCTGTTGCTGCTGCTGTTACAGCGTCTACTATACTACTACTAACTACTACTGCTATAACTGCCGCCGCCGCTGCTGCTCCTGCTACTGCTACTGCTGCTGCTTCTACTACTACTACTGCTGCTGCTGCTACTACTACTACTACTACTACTAC
>CM065731.1:23170356-23205356 GCA_033310375.1 Conus canariensis | reverse complement strand
GTGCGTGTGAGTGTGTCTGTGCGTGTGTGTATGCGCGTGTGTGGGCGCGTGCGTACATGTGTGTGTATGTGTGTGTGTGGTCTGTCTGTGTGTCTGTCTGTGTGTCTGTCTGTGTGTCTGTGTGTGCCGAATGTGCCCCAACCCTTTCCCCATCTTCACAGCTCTCCGCGCGCTCTTCTCTTCAAACTGTGTGCATGAGGCACCTTGTCATGGTGGTTGTGTTGGTGTGGTTGACAGAAACGTCACAGCAGAAGGAATTCTCTTCGGGCAGGCAGCTGCAGGCACCCCTTACTGCTTCATTCATAACACCACGTGTCCTTTCTGTCCTAGCTCCTCCTGTCTTTTAATGCTATGACAATATTCTATGAACGTTCTGAATTTATATAGTAATAATAATAGTAATAATTAGCAGCAGCAGTAGCATTATAATTATTGTTGTTGTTGTTGTCACTGTTATTATTATGATGATAATGATAATGATGATAACAATCATCATCATCATCATCATCATCACCACCACCACAATCGTCACCATCATCATCATCATTACCTTGATAATGATGATGATTGTGATGATGACAATGATTATGATGATGATGATAATGATGATGATGATAATGAAAAACCAATAGTAGCGGTAGTAGTAGCTACTAGTTAATAGTCAGAGCAATAGTAGTAGTAGTAGTAGTAGTAGTACTAGTTATGGATTGACAAAAACAATATCACTTCTACCACTGGCACCACCACTGCTTCTACGACAACTACTACTGCTACTATTAACAATAATGATAATAAAAATAATGATAACAATTATATCATTATTATTATTATCATTATTATTGTCATTATTATCATCATTATTATTATCATTATCATCATTGTTGTTGTTACTATTATCATTATTATCATTAAAAATCTGGTCTGTTTACTAGACTTGCAATAACCAACTTGACGAATACAGCTATTGAGCCTCTGAACACAAAGCCCGTGACCATTTGCTATGTTTCCGGTTTAATCACGCACAGGAAACTGATTTCCTGTAACATACAGCTTTATACTGCTCAGAAAAATCTCTGCATTCTATCGGTTCTCTCCTTTGTCCATGATACAACACATTGGCGACAGCTGAGATGGGCGTTGTTGCAGATGTACTGGGACAACGTCAAATCGGAAACGCCTTGGGTGGCTGACCATTACCTGTCCTACCGGCTGATTGAACTGGACCCCACCCTCGTTTACCTCCATCGTCGCCTACAGGTATGCGTACATGATCATCGACTTCCCCCTCTGCCACCTCATCCACCTCCCCCCAGACCCCCTATAACCCCAACCCACTTTCACAACTTTTTCCTCGTCCCTCGTCCCTCGTCCCCCCTCCTCCCCCCCCCCCCCCCCCCCCCCCCCCACACACACACACACATTACCATTTGCAGGTGAGTCGTTTGTCATATTCCTGGTCGCCTGCATTGTCATTAACAAGATTTTTTTTTCGTTATCACCACATTCAAATCATTCGTATTGTCACTTATAGCTGAGTCACTGGTCAAATATGTGGTTATTCGTATCGTCATTTATAGACAGATCGTCTTCTGGATTGTACGTATCAGCATTTCTAGGTAGGCAACATGTCACATTCTTGGATGTTCTCTCACGTCTACTCTGTTTAGGCTAACATACCCTGGAATATGCCCTCATGAGCCCATGTCAAGCTACGTTCACCGAAGGAAAATGCATATGGAGGCACGGCCAAGTGCTTCACAAGACTACACTTGTGACAAATACTGTCAGAGGAAACACAACGCCATCAGAAGCTTCATCAACAACTATCTACACGACAGGAGGCAGCACATCATGGTCGGAAACAGCTGTGCCACCCGGACAGGCAAACGGGTATCTACCGGGTGGAGTGGATTACTGGAGGTCCACTGAAGACCATCCAGAATGGCGGGAAAATCTCCAAATCATTAGAAAGAGCGGCGTGAGACCAGATTTGGTACTCCACTCAGGTTGATCAGCTCAAATGATTCAGACTGATACACTGAGCCGAGCGAAAGCAGAATGGACAAAACTCACAACTACAAGACTGAGAAATATATCAATCTAGCCAGCAGCTTGAGGGAATCTGGCTTCGCAGTTGACGTCTATGTCATGCGGTTTTGGGGATTTGTTAGCTTACTTCTAGGCAAACAAACCCTGGAACATGCCTGGCTGGGATTTGGAGGGGGGCGGGGGGGGGGGGCGGATCTGCCTAGAATGTCATGAAATGACTAACGATTTCTGGTAAGAAGAGAAGAAGAAAAAGACACACACGAAGAAGCGAGTGGGACCCAGAGAAGTACTGTCCTCAACTGCCGAACAAACCAGCTGGGAGCAATCCTGCATCACCCTTGAAAGCCTTCGCTGTGTTTACGTAGCGTGCAGGCATGCCAAGGGCTTCCATTAAGACATCAAGGGACATGATTGCTCCCTGGTAGATGCCATTGTGTAATGGCTACTGGTTGTGACACGACAGAACCTCCCACGGAGCGTTCCCATGAATGTACCAGCCTGTGTTTCATGACTGCGGGGCCTGTCGGCGGAAAACGCCGCTATCAAGCAATTGCCGTATGCATCCAGCTGCCTCACTCGTTGTTCCGCTGACAGGTGAAGACAGTACAATTCCAGACACAGCCAAGCTTTCGCCATGGATCTTACGTGCCCTCTGCACATGGTTCCGTATTACAGTCTTTCCTGCTGTCAACAGCAGTCATTTGGTCTTTTCTCACCCTCACTGAGCCTTTCCCCAGAATCGGACAAAAGGCAGACAAGAAAAAGATACACCCGAAGGTGCGAGTAGGACCCAGAGGAGTATTGTCCTCAAATGCCGGACAAACTAGCTGGTAGCAATCCTGCACCACCCGGAGTCTGCGCTGTGTTCACGTCAAAGGACATAAGTGCTTCCTGGCAGATGTCATTGTGTAATGGCTACTGGCAAAAGAGGATCAGAGCCCAAAAAAATAACGGTAACAGCAGCTGAACTGGTTCAGGAGCGTCAAAGTAAACTTTATTACGCTTAAATTTCCCAATGTATCCGTCACGTATATTATTAGTAAGATTTTCACCTCAACCAGCCGCCGTGGCTAAGAAGTCAGCGTCGCGGACTCCCGGCTGGGGGGTCATTGGTTCGATTCCCGTTAGACTCATCTGTTTGCTGGATTTTTCTGCTCCAATGGCTCCTATCCAGAGTTGAGTTTGCTAGGGGCTCAGATGGAAAGACTTGAACGGCACAGCCAGGTGTCATCCGCTTAAAGGATGCGTTCTCTGTGAGTGTTACTTAAATTTCCTGACCAGTTCTGCAAGTGTCTGTAAGTCGGGCCGGGACATACTATGAAAGCACGCATAGAGTGAATTGCCTGTTTCCGTGCAATAGTTAAGATCTGGCATTCCAGCCTATTTCTCATATGTAATACGTCCCAGCTGTCCAGCTAGATCCCTTCGCTTTTTCTCTGACTAGTAAGTCATAGCTGTTCCCAAATACTAATGCAAAACTAAGGGTTGCTGCTTCTCTTTCCTTGCTCCTAGAATTTGGAATTCTCTTCCACGCGAAATCGGGCACATATTCTTATCCAGTTTACGCGCGCGCGCGCACACACACACACACACACACACACACACACACACACACACACACACCGCACACGCGAGTGCACTACACACACACACACGCGCGCATGCGCGCGCGCACACACACACACACACACAACGCATGCGCGCGCACACACACACACACACGCGCGCGCGCGCACACACACACGCACACACACGCGCGCGCGCGCACACACACACACACACACACGCGCGCGCGCGCACACACACACACACACACACACACACACACACACACACACACACACACACACACACACACCTTCTGATATCAATACATTTTTGTAAGTCTAGTACTGGTAGACTAAAGTAAAACGTGTGTGTGCATGCGTGCTTGCACTCGTCTCTGTCTGTGTGTGTGTGTGTGTGTGCGCGCGCGCACGCGCGCGCGCGCATGTGAGTGTGTGCGCGCTTGTGTGTGCGCGCTTGTGTGTGTGTGTGTGTGTGTGTGTGTGTGTGTGTGTGTGTGTGTGTGTGTGTGTGTGTGTGTACGAGCATGCGTGTGTGTGTGTGTGTGTGTGTGTGTGTGTGTGTGTGTGTGTGTGCGCGCGCGCGCGCGCGCGCGCGCGCGCACGCGTGTGTGTGATGTCCAATCCGAAGTGAATAGAAGGTGAGTGTCTTATAACCGCAAAGCACAATAGAGCTGTTCTGGCATTCATTCATTCATCGCCTATTACCCCTCCTGGGGTGCAGGCCGCCAAGGACCTCCAGGCGTCTCTGTCCTGGGCTCTTTTTTCCAGCTGGTTCCATGTCATCCCCATGTTCCTGATGTCTGCATCCAGGTCCCTGCGCCAGGTGTTCCTTGGCCGACCTCTTTTTCGTTTTCCTTGGGGGTTCCATGTTAGGGCTTGTCTGGTGATATTGCTTGCAGGCTTCCGCAGCGTATGTCCAATCCAGCCCCAGCGTCGTTTCTTGATTTCCTGTTCTGCGGGCAACTGGTTTGTTCTCTCCCAGAGCTCGTTGTTGTTGATGGTGTCTGGCCATCGGATGCGGAGAATCTTGTGCAGGCAGTTGTTGATGAACACCTGCATTTTCTTGGTGGTGGCAACTGTAGTTCTCCAGGTCTCCGCTCCGTACAATAGATGTTGGAGTTGAGGAACCTGACTTTGGTGTTGATTGACAGCTCATTGGAGGAGCTCCAGATGTTCCGTAGCTGTACGAACACTGCCCTGGCCTTTCCCATCCTTGCTCTGTCGTCGGCGTCTGTGCCCCATGCTTGTCGATGACACTACCCAGGTAGGTAAAGGCTTCGACCTCCTCTAGCATCTTACTGTCCAGCATAATCGAATTGGTGCTGATAGCGTTGGCCTTAAGAATCTTGCTCTTGCCTTTATGGATGTTGATCCCTACTTGTGCTGATGTGGTTGCTACGTTGCTTGTCTTCTCTTGCATCTGCTGTTGGGTGTGCGAGAGTAGTGCCAGGTCATCGGCGAAGTCCAAATCGTCGAGCTGCGTCCAGGGTGTCCACTGGATCCATGTCTTCTCTGATCTGTTGAAGCCTTCATGATCCAGTCGATTGCCAGTAGAAGTAGAAATGATGAAAGCAGGCAACCTTGTTTGATGCCAGTCTTCACTTCGAATGCCTTCGTGAGCTGCCCACAATGGATGATTCTGCAGGTCAGATCCTCGTACGAGTTTCTGATGATGGTGGTGATCTTGACCGGCACACCGTAATGTCGGAGAAGCTTCCACAGGATGTCTCGGTCTACGCTGTCAAAGGCTTTCTCGTAGTCGATAAAGTTGACATACAGGGATGAACTCCACTTGTCCGATTGCTCAGCAATGATGCGAAGCATTGCAATCTCGTCTGTGCAGGATCGATCCTTGCGAAAACTAGCCTGCTGGTCGTGAAGGTGAGCATCAACGGGATCCTTTAACTTGTTAAAAAAAAAAACTGTTGAAACCTTTCCTGGCACAGACAGCAGTGTGATTCCTCTGTAGTTTGCGCAGTTGCTAAGGTCGCCTTTCTTGGGAATCTTGATAAGGCATCCCTCCTTTCAGTCTGCTGGCACTTGCTCCTCTTCCTAGATCTTCTTGAAGAGAGGCCAAAGCCTCTCCACTGTGATCTCTGTGTCTGTCTTCAGCGCCTCTGCAGGGATGTTGTCAGGTCCTGCTGCCTTTCCGTTCTTCAACTGTTTGATGGCCTTCCCAATTTCTTCTTTGGTTGGTGCCCCGCAGTCTATGGGCAAGTCTGAGTCTGCCTCTTCGATGTCTGGAGGGTTCTCTGGCGATGGTCTGTTCAAGAGCTCCTCGAAGTGCTCAACCCATCTGTTCTTCTGCTGCTCTTCTCCTCTTCCCTCTCTGTCTTTTATTGTTCGTTCTGGCTTCCTGTACTTTCCTGCCAGCTTCTTGGTGGTGTCATACAGTCCTTTTATGTTTCCATGTTTTGCTGTTTGCTCGGCTTCTGTTGCTAGGTCATCTACATATTTCCTCTTGTCTATTCTGATGCTCTTCTTTGCTTGTTTGATTCAGTGTGTTTTGCTTGTGCTTTGGCCTTCCCTGCTCTTGTTCGGCTGGTGGTGACTGCCGCCTTCTTCTCTTTCCTCTGTTGGATCTTGCATCTGCCGAGATCTAATCCTTGTGCTGGTGCTTATTGCGGCCAAGCACTTCCTGGCATGTTGATGTTACTGCCTCCTTGATCTCCTTCCAATTGTCCTCTAGTGTACCGTCTTCCTCTTCCAGTAGTTCGTGCAGTACTTGAAACTTGTTGCCAAGAGTTGTTCTATATTCTTGGATCTTGTTAGTATTTCTCAGGAGAGCTGTGTTGTACTTGTGTCGTACTGTATGTGCTGTCATCCAATTCTTCTTCAACTACAACTTAAGCCTGGTCACAGCGAGGTGGTGGTCTGAAGCCACGTCTGCTCCTCTCTTTTCCCTCACTTCCTGCATGGATCTTCTGAATTTCTTGCTGATGCAGATGTGGTCAATCTGGTTTTCCGTTGTGTGATCTGGTGAAACCCAAGTGGCCTTGTGGATGTTCTTGTGGGGGAAAACGCTGCACCTATGACAAAGTTGTTGAGTGCTCATAGGTCTGCAAGTCGTTCACCGTTCTCGGTAATGTCCCCTTGTCCATGACTTCCCATGATGGTCTCGTACCCAGTGTTGTCCTTTCCGATCTTGGTGTTAAAGTCCCCCATCAGGATGATGATATCTATCTCTGGGTACTTTTCTATGATGGACTGCAGTTTATCGTAGAAGTGGTCCTTGTCAGTTTCCTCACTGTCATTTGTAGGAGCATAGCACTGTATTACGTTCATGTTGATCTTCTTCTTCTTGGTTCTGAAGGATGCCGCCCAATAAGCGCTCTCTGGGCTGTTTTAGACAACATCAGTGCGACTCCTTAAGTATGGGGACCATTGTCCTCTTCATGTCCTGAGTACAGTAGCATCTCTCCCGAGGTCAATCGTTTCTGTCCGGACTGTATCCAGCGGGTCTCACTGACTGCAAGCAGGGTTAGGTTGTAGTTCTTCATCTCTGCCGCTTCTTGGAATGTCTTTCCTGTCTCATACATGGTCCTGGCGTTCCATGTTCCGATGTTGGCTGCCCTGGTTGAAAGAAAGGCAGTCGACCTTGTAGCTTCCCGAGATTTCAGGCTTTCATCACATGGCGTCATACATCTTCTTGCCGAAGACCCATCCCTTCCCAGGGCTAAAGTGTCGATTTGATTCTTGGCTGGCGTTTCTGTAGCTGTCTTTTGTTTCACGGGGTGGGTAGCTGGCCCCTCGCCCAACCCACCTGCTTTATCCGGGCTTGGGACAGGCATGATTCACAAATAGGGTCTCCTGGCGGAGTTTGTTCTGGTATTAGCGCCATGCAACCACTCGAATCATTATTACTGATATTATTGCTTATTTACACACACACACACCCTCTCCGCCCTCCCACCTCCTCCCTTTCCCCATACATTCTCTGATGCAGGTAAAGTGTCTGAACCATAACTGCCATCCCACGTGGAAACCAGGCTACCGCTCCCATTTCTTGTTGAACCGACCGGGAGAGGCCTTCGACTGGAAAACGGACACGTTGAGCATTCACTGGCAGGACACGTTTCAGGAACTGGACACCGATCAGATCCGCTTCACATCCGGGTTCATTGTGGACATCGTGCGCCACGTGCTGAAGACGGCGGGCGTGGATGTGAACAGTTTGTAATTGTGTCCTCTTTTTTTTTTTTTTCCTTTTTTTTTTTTTTTTTAATAACCCCTCCGCGTTGGAGGTACTGTTCTTGGTTCGCGGTCTGTTGCTTTGTCTGTCTGCAGGCAGGTTACCACACACACACACACACACACACACACACACACACACACACACACACACACACACTATTTTACCGATTAACACAAAACTCTGTGGAAATATGGAATGTGTTCCGAGGACAGAGTTGTCAAAAATTTTGTGCGAATCTGAGATGCAAATTCGGATCTAGGGACGGATCCAGGATCTGTTTGGCCTTGGCTGAGGTCTGTGCTCACTATAATGCTTGCCTACCGCTTTTTTTATGTTGAATGTTGGCTGTCAAAGGAATCGTTCTTTTTGGGGGGTGGCAACGCGTTAAGTGGGCAGAAAATAGGAACAAGTCACAAGCAAACTGACAGCTCTCAGCCAGTCTACCTGAGAGATGAATGAATGAAGGGAAAAATAAATCGATTCAAATGAATGAAAGTAGAAAATGTAAATCAAACAAAGGAAATGAACAAAGTGTAGAGCGAGAAGAAAGAGTTCAGCTTCAGAGTATGCTTCTTTCTGTTTATCTCCCATCTGAATGTTTGATGTAACACCACAGCTGTCTTCACAGAACGGAGACCAGAAAAGAAAATCGTTTCTAATTATGTACAGCCTTCGCTTCTTTCAGGACACTATCATAAACAACAACAACAACAACAACAACAACAACAACAACAACAACAACAACAACAAATCACTTGGATTGGTTGTGCATCGATACTTCGCAAAACTTCTCTACTTAGAGGAAATGTTCTGTCCCATGCTTACATAATGAACATTGAATTACTTAGGAAGAGGGGTTAAAAGGAAGTTTTAAGAAAAGTCTCCTTCTTTGTTCATTGTTCACCTCATCTGTAGGCTTGTGCTGGCTGATGTACAGCGTAAGCAGCATTGAAGTGAGATACTTTTCAGTTGTTATAGGCTAATGAAAGCAACAGTCACCGCTGTTACTTACTGATCGAGCTGTACTTGTATTAATGGTCGTTTATTCGCCAGCCGTGTCCCCTCTATGTATCACTTGCTTGACAGGGATTTTTTGTTTTTCCTTATGAGATGTTTTTCTCTCCGTTTATCCATTTCTTAGGGCTTTACTTTGTTTCTTCTCTTCATGCTGTTATAGCACCTGTGGACTGGGAGATCGTGAAGTTGATTTCCATCAGAGGCTTTTAGTTTTGTTGTTGTTGTTGTTGTTGTTATCATTATCATTATTATTGTTGTTATTTTTTATTTGTGAATCATTAGGCCTATTATTATCATCATTATGTTTGTGGTATTTTCCGCGGTCCCAACCGGCTCCTCCTAAAGCAGCATTGTTGAATTTGGTATGGAGTCAATCGGGAAGATTGAAACCACACTTATCCTCTTAATGGATGCGTCTCTGAAAATGTTGCTAATTCTAGCGAATAACGTTGCAGGCGCCTGTATGTTTCGGGCCTATTGCCTTCGGTATCTATTGTGAAAGGAACCATACTAGTGATGTCTAGAATGTAGTCTCAGATCACAGTAGAACTCCATAGCGTTATCCACGCTGGCTGCGCGGTTTGCATGTCATCGTCACCAGTAGGGGGGCATAGTTCGTGGTGTCTTCGATTGAAACAGACACCACTGAACACCACTCGGCAGCAGTGCAGTTTCTCCTCTTCTGAGCTACCTCACGAAGGCCTGATATCAACACCTCCACGCGGGCTGTCTCCTATGGCCTTGTGGCCGCACCAACCTAGGTGTGGCTTTGTACGTACAGGAGATTGGACGTGGGAGCAACTGAGAGTAATGCCAGGGAGAAGACACACACACACACACACACACACACACACACACACAATACACACATTTTTTTAGGATTTCCGTATAGTTTGGTTGTTTCTATCTTTGAATGTGTTCTTCAGACAGTATGTGCGATAGGATGCTCTGAACCGTTTATACCTTCCCCCAACTCTATTCCGCTGTGAACAACGTATTCTTCGTAGTCGATTATTAACAGAATGCTGGTCTTCTCATTCGCTTTCCATCGTTGTTTAATCTGAGCTTAGGTTTATGGTTGTTTACTCATTTGAAACAACAGATGGGCGTTGTGTAAACTCCACCATTTGCTTGTCATTATACTTATTTGTACAATCGAATAAGATAGTACATATTCTGATCACGCGTGTGCGTTATTTGCTGTTAATTTTCTCTAATTGTGTTTGAAGTTGTTTGTGTTGATTTTCAGAGGAGATATCGGCATACTTGCCACAGCATATGAAACTGCTTAGAGTATCATGTTGGAAAGCTGGGTTGAGAAACGTTTCTACTTGAAACAAAAACAAATGGGCTTCAGAGAAGCATGAGATAGTGTGTGTGTGTGTGTGTGTATCGGGGGGGGGGGGGGGGGGGGGGGGGGAGTGGAGAGTGGAAGGTGAGGGGATAGGGGGACACCAGCCGGCCAGGACTGGTTGTGGTGTTTGAGGCTAACGGTGAGTGGATGGATGGGTCGAGACTTATGTGATAATGGACGGACAATCCGTCAAACAAGATTTTTATTCTGTGGCCTGAACAACTCTTACTCAAGTAAACACTGCTTATATTTTTGCTTAGTTTCTTTCACACCTGCATCATAGTACCCCGTTTCCGGTTTTGTTATTGCTTAGTTTCAACTGCAGTATGTGCACAGACCATTCTGCACTGATTGATTATAAAGTTAATGACACCATGACTTTCTAGGACTGAGAAAGTTTTACACATGGCGTGTGCGATGTGTGCGTTTCCCAGTGAAATCATGACGTGTTCCGACAGTCTCCTGGTCCTTCTCCCACGTCACCTCTTCTTTCTTTGAGTGTCCAACTTCATCGAGTTGAAGATTCTGACACTTTTGTGTGTATGACCGTTTTTTATCCCGCCATTAAGGCAGCCATACTCCCAACTTCGGGGAAGGTGCATGCTATGTCATCCATACCAACGGCCAAACTGGCCTTCTCTTCCGGAAGTTGATGATGGGATTTTACGTGTGTGCAAGATGTTGTGCGTGCGTTCACACACGGAACCTCAGTTTATAGTCTCATTCGAAGGACTGTTTGGGGAATGGAGTCAGAACCAATGTTAACTCCGAGGGGAAAATCCCCCTGTACCGAAATTCGAACCCGTAACCTCAGGATCACGAGTCCGGCGCTCTGTCTCACACACACACACACACACCCCGTTGCTGGTATTTCTGTCCCAGCCATGTAAGTTCTCGTGTTGTTGACTGGCGACGATGTTTGGCACAGTTTGGGTTCAGTGTGCTTTCAATGATTGCAGAATTAGCCTGTTCCGCAGCTGGGTATCTTGAGTCCACGCAGCTGGGGGAAATAGTTTGCTCCTATGTACATTCCGAGTCTTAATATTGAGAAACATTCTTTCGTTCCTTATCTGGACATCTTGACAACCGGATGAATTTAGTAAGTGGTAAGCGCAAGTCTTAAACGTTGAATGAATTTATTGACCCCAACTCATTTTAATACGAAACTCATTGGCGCCTTAACTGGACATTTGTAGTCTTAACAGATGGAAACATTCTTTGGCTCACAAACCTGGTTTCTCGATTCCTAACTTGCTGTAGGCCATTAAACTCCTCCAGTTGATGAAGCAGTCAATTCCTCTAACTGTAAGAAGTCAAATGTGTAAATGATGCGCCTGAAATCCTTTCCACTGTTCGAGTTAATTTGTGTAGCTGATGAGCCAGTCAATTCCTCCAACAGTCAGGGGGTAATATGTTCAGCTGATGAGCTAGTCAATGCCTCCAACTGTTCGGAATTAAGAGTGTTTATCTGATAAGCCAATCAAAGGAATTGTTAAGAATCAAGATGTCCAGCCAATATGCCTGTAAATTCGTCGAACTGTTTGCAGTCGAGATGCTAAGCTGACGAGCTTGTAAATCCTTTCACTGTTTGGCTAATGAGCCAGTCAGCTCTGTTAGCACTTTAATAAGATGTCTCTCTGGCAGTTCCATAAATCCTTCCTGCTCTCAGGAGTTAATGTGACTAACTGACGAGACTGTCAATTCCTCCCACTATTAGAATGTCTGGCTGCTGATTAAGCCCATTTTTCCAATGGATAGAATTAAGATGTTAGTCAGCAAACATAAAAAGTTCTCCAATCTTTTCCTCCAGCTGACACGAATCAAGGTATCCAAATTTTAAAAATCATTTATGAGGTTCTGCCAAAAAAACATAGACAAACAAATCACAAGACAAAACACATGTTTCGACCTTTTAGGTCTTCTTCAGGCAAGATACACAACTCAGGACAATGAAAATGAACAAGCAATCACTTATCTTCATCCAATCCAGTGCATTGCCTCTGTTTCCAAGACTGGAGACAGATGTTAATACCATTTAAAAGCTTCCATCGCCTTGCCGGAAGTGATTATTGCCCACAGTTACCATGGGAAAATTAAAAGGTTGCCAGGCCTGTATATCAATGCAAGCAAGTCATTTCTTTAAGCTCTTCTTGTATATGCATATTCACACACACACATGACTGCATGTAAGAGAGAGTTGTTTGCATGTAAGAGAGAGAGAGAGAAATAGCAAAACCCTTGCAATTTTTTTTTGGTGCTGTTTGTTCCCACTGCTGCTGTCACTGTTGTTACTAGTGAGCTACCATTTTTTTTTATCCAAGCTTCACACACATACACAACCAGACCAATCAAGCAAAGTATTTCAACAGAAAGTTTACTCAAAATCTTATTACTGTCACACACGCCAGAACACAACAACTCCACACTAAATTTTGAAATTCATGCTACGTAACTCAAAGCCCACTGTGCAAGCATCAACACGTCAGAATAAGGGGGAAAAATATTGGAAAGAATGAACTACTTCAACACAGCCCACAGTTTGTCATCAGATTCCAGGCTGTTCTACATTTTAAGTAGAATTGCCAACTTGCAGACAACTCACCACAACTCCAAACTGCACAAAACAGATCAACAGTAACATCATCACAAACCCCACGTTCAAGCAAAAGATGAGGGTTACAACCTTAGCTTTTTCATCAGAATCGTATTTGTATCTGTCATCTTTTTTTCATTCCTGGATGAGAACGACACAACCTCACAATAGTACAGTAGAATCCACTTTACACGAGTTTCAGGGAACATGAGAATTTTGCTCGCAAAACTAATCTTTGTGATAAACAAATAAAAGTCTCAAATCATGTGTCCATGTTGGAACTAAATGAATGATGTGGGAACACTGATGAGGCAAGACAATCCAAATGTGCACTCACCTGACCTCTTTTTCCAAATGTATCCGTGACACAAAGCCAGGCTAAAAACTTAAGTTCAACTATTGTTTGCCTCCATTCACAGCAAAATATATATATCAGTTGCAAAAATTATAGCCTCCTGGAAATTCTACATCAGCAGTCTGTACTCATGTTGCAAGTTCAACTCAACAGTGCTTAAAAGCTCCACTTCTGATCTGCTTGAAACAATAACCTTAATGAGTTCGACACACAGCATGTAAGTAGTATCACAACAGCGCTGACTAATCGTCAAAATCAATGAGATTATTCTCTTTCTGATATTTTGTATACACTGAGGTTATTAGACAGCCTGATTTTGGTAAATTGCTATCTCCTAAACAGGGCTCCCACTGAGAAAAAAAAAAAAAAAAAAATCACCCAAACTCTGAAGAATATGAAGTGGACATGCTCTCTCTCTCACCTGGGAAAAAAAAAGTTTTCAAAGCCATGTGATCTGGCACAAATCTGAGAACCAAGTTGTGTATCTGTTTGTTATGAAATCTGTCAAGTCTCTGTATCTGTTTGTTATGAAATCTGTCAAGTCAGGAGAAGCAGAAGCCTTGTCTAAAGCCTATGACTAATCACAGAATGAAACACAGAAGCCATTCTAAAAATTAACCACTCAAGATAGAGAAAACTGCTACAATGGTATGAGACTGTCAATACTGTCAAGAAAAGTTGTAGCCGTTGTGCAAAATAACTAAAAACTGGGACCGTAACACTGAATAGATACAAAATTTTGCAGTGCTGACAAGCCTTTTGTGGCTGGCTGGATCAAAACCAGAACTTAATATGCAGAACAGTTTACAACACTGGGACAAAAACGATTACTTGTTGTAAATGAAAAATACTTATTATCATTAATTGGGGAATGTTAACAGGGAAAAAGGAGGCTTCTGTTCAGAAACGTGAAGCTGGCCGACATACATCAGGCTATATTACTGAGACTCGTGTTAAGTGGACTTCGGTGTAAATACATGTACAATGTTTTCATCTCCTTCTCGAGTGTCTGACTTCTTCATTACAAGCAATGCACTCATCTACATTTTCCTAATTTGCAGCTTACACCACTTCCGCTCACTCATAAAAGTCACTGCTGCAGACATCTCCCGCTCTTCCATTCCACATCTACCATTCCCCTCATCTGCAGCCACAGGATCTACCAACTGTTTACAGTCGTGCCTATCTAGTCACTACTATAGACCATGCATCCTGCAAATATATTGGTTTTTCACTCATTTTGACAGAAAATAAGTCCTACATTTTGTCTAAAATGACACTTGACCATACCTGCCGCAGATATCAGATTGCCATGCCATCCCATCTCGACTTTTCCCTTGCTTGTAGTTAACAGAAAAAGAAAACCCATCATACTTTCGGTAGCCCAATGGTTACTCCCTTCCACTGGTGTCACAGAACTGTCAAAACAAATACAAATGTGCCTGCAAGCAGCAGCAGGGAGAGTCTTGACAACATACACTGATCCTGGACAAAGTGATGTCCCACAAATCCTATCCCATGTCAAGGCTCCGCCGTGTTCTTTTAAAGCTATCCTCTTTTTAAAAAAAAAAAAAAAAAAAAGGAGAAAACAGACTGAACAATAAAGAAGTAGCAACTACTACGAACAAAATATGTATAGAGTCCAAATAAGAATGTATTCTTACAACAGAAGTATAGCATATTCAAAGTGAAAACGAACAGACCATTTACATAAAAAATCATAGATAGAAACTATCTATCCGAGTGTTGTACTATATCTCACTAGCTATTAAACCCGGAGAATCCTGAAGGAAACAAGCTGAGCACCCTTTACAATTCCTCTGATCTTCTTTCTCTCCCTTTTTTGACCTCTGAGTGGCACGGAAAAAATATCAAAACACATAACCATATTGGTGTAAGCTCAATTCAATTCAGTTCATGTTGCTTGAAGCCCAGCTGAAAGCAAACTGCTGTCTGGCAGAAGATACATAACAAGGTTGTAATAACAGCTGTAACAGCTGACACAAGATGTTTTTCCCCTAGGTCCCTCTTAATTACTTTTTCCCCCCAAACCACGAAACATGCTGAGAATAATTTGAATATCAGGCTTTGAAAAAAAAAAAAAACCCTTCAATAGGCCACACATGCAAAATAATATCTCCACTTTAAAGTTCTATGCAGACTTGGTGAGGAAGAACAACTTTTTTCTTTATCCCCAAGATCACCTTAAAATACAAACCTGCTGAAGCCTACGCCTTTATCACGAGCATACAAGCACAGAAAATCAAAAACTCATGTTCAAGATTCAGTCGTTCATGTCAAGCTGGTTGGATTATGACAACAAAACACGCACCAGGACACTTGAAAAGATGGGCATCCCCACTACCCCCTAAAACGCCACTGCTGACATTTACAGTAACAGCCCTGTTGCATACGATCCATATGAATCCAACAATCATAACACCAGTTCTGCATGCCAGAAAAGAAGAAACAGAACAACAAAAATATATACTTCTTGTTCAGTTAACAACATGTAAAAATTACCTTTCTTTTTTTCTTTTAATTCTAAAGGAAAGGAGAGACACGATGAGGGTGTTCGAGTGAGGTTTGGGTGGGGGAGAAGGGAGGAGGGGGCGGTCAAATGATTTTTTCAAAAAAAATTTAAACATTTCTTTTGCTAACTTTGAAACATAGCAGACAAATTAAAGTACACGACTGTGATACAAAACAGAAACATGGAGATTATATGATGAAAACAAAAACCGGTGTCATTCTCTCAAGTCATTACATGCTAATCTATATTTACAAAGGAGATGGGATGAAAGAATAAATGATGCCACCATGGTTAAGGAGAATATCATGCACTGTTCAAATTCTATAATGCATTTGTTTTAATGCATACCAGCAGTTTTGGTTCAATCACCAAGGTTTCCACTGTAGTTTGTTATGTCCAAAAAAGTGTCTCCTTAAACACATGCTTCAATCTTTTTCTTCCTCGCCTTTTTTTTTTTTTTTTAAAGTCTACTCCATGAGGGGATGGAGGGAAGGGGTGTAAACATTTTAAGTAAAGTTTGTTGGTCCAAACTCAAATCTAGTTTCAACAGTGACATTACTTCTTCCTCATCCCATCTCACGGATCATTCCCAGAAAAAAAGTGGAAATGATCACGCATCACATCATTTTCAAACATAATGGTACACATCATGTGAGAAGAACACACTATTTAACATGCATACAGCTCACATCAATACCAAGTCCTTACCTATGTACAGGCACACACGATATACAGTTTTATATCAGTGAATACACACGTCACATGCAGCAGGCCTTGTGCATTCTAAGAGTGAACAAGTGAGAAAATGGCATAACACTATCGCAAGCATTTGTTTTTCCCAAATATCAGAGCAAACAAGAGAGTCGGATAAGAGTATACAGAAACCACACTACAAGGGAACACTATACAAGTTAAGACTATACAACTGGGGAACTTTATGAGCTGAACAAACTATGGAGATTGGTCACTCAGAACTTTCATGTGACACATGCCAAACAACTCCCCTGTTCTGACCACCTGGCACTACCGTCACTGTATACGACCAAAATTACATTACTTGAAATCATTCATGGATCAGAAGGAGCTGAAATGCACACAGTGATTTTCACCATTTGGTAGTCTCCTTACCTCATTCAACCTGTTTGGCTTACAGATCTGATGAACTCAAAACTGATATTACTCAACATTGCAACTAAGTTTCCAAATCTGACACAGCTAAAATATAAATTTGTCTAAAAGACCTCTAAGTTTTGAAGTCTTCAGACCAAAAATGAGTGCGCCAATTACATTCAAACACAAGTTATGTAAAAAAAATAAAAGAATGTTTCCGTTTGTCGAAGCATTGTAATTCCAAGCATACATAACATGGCATGAATTTTAATAGTTTGCCGAACAATTAATTTTGTCATAACAGTGAATACTCTATCAGATATTCTGAGCCGAAATGAAGTATCCAGTCCCCTCATGTAACAATAAAAAGTTTCTGTTCATCAAAGCATTGCAAGTCTGAAAGTATATCGTATAAATGAAAGTGTAGTGTCTTGCTATACAATTATTTGGAAATGACCATACAATCTTTTTCTTCTTTCTTGACAAAATCGGTTCTTTTTTTATTTTCTTTAAGATTACATGAAGTATCCCTTCTGTAACCTTTGAAGCATTAAGGTTTAAATCCATCTGGGATAAACATAGAACGAGACTGATCTTTTTTCTTTTTCTTTTTTTGAAGCTATTTTCAAAACCTGTTTGCAAAAACAAGCCAACAACAACAACAAAACTAATAAAAATAAATGAAAAAACAAAAATCCACACCACCTGTTTCCCTGTTCATGCCCCAGTAGAAAAAAACTCGTGGAGAGCGTGGCAGCAGAGAGTCCTCAGAAGAGAAGCCCCCTTCAAGGAATGTTACCACAGAAAATAATTTTAGGAACCAGCTTCAATCCAGTTTAAAATAAAAGTGTCTGGTGAAAATTGAAAGTGCCAGGTTTATTTTTCCGTCTTTCATCTACAGATGCCCAATTTGACAGAAAGGAGTGGAAAAAGCATTCAAAGCTTGAAACTATGCCTCTTTTAATGACATTTATCAGAATTATTTCTATTAAAACAACTGTCAAAGGACACCACTTCATAAGTTCATTGTATATACAATATCCAAGAATGCTATACTGAGAACATTAACTATGCATGGCTTCTACAGCCAGATTCTTGCCAACTGGTTTAGCCGTTTCTTATTTATAGGGTTCTAATACTGACGTGACTGTCAATGGGAAGAGAGGACAGGAGATTTTAAAAAAAAACTTGGACTGACTTAAGAATTTCATCTATGTACCAGAAAGCTTACTTCATTCCAGTAAAGCATACAAACTTCCTCTGAAAAGTGACAAGCCACAGATGACAAAATGAACAAATATTTAAAGAAACGCATACACACAGAATAGCCTGTATACAATAAATATCCATGTGATCGGAGTGCACAAGTGCCAAAACATCTTCTTGTCATTATTGATAAGAATGCTTGAAAACGAAGACAACTGCACGTTTAAGCAAATAATTTCTAGATCATTTGCAGCAAAACGAATAGCGACAAAACACCAAAGGTGTGTATGGATTTGAGATAAGAATGTATGTAATGCATTTTATAACCTTGTATGATGTTTGTGAACATGGTTAATGTAGTTATTAGAATTTTTTGTGTTATGTAAAAAAAAAAACAAAAAAAAACGGACAACAGTCCACCAGTAGTTTTCTTCACCAGTGAACTAATGTCTACAGCTCCTACCGCCATCTAGGAAATCGATGACAGTGAAAAGAACAACAGTCCACTAGTAAATTTCATCGCCAGTGGACTTACGGGAGGTCTGGTCGTCATCCTTCTTATCATCGCCATCATTATCATTGTGAAGTGATAGAGAGGACCAGAGGGCCATACAACTCCCAGGACGGTGGGGATGTAGACGTTGGCAGATGATACCAGATGCAAAGAGGAAGACACCTGGCATACCAAGCCTTGGAGGGATAGACATATCCTAGAGCCAAAGCTTGGAGAGAATGAGTCAGCCACATCGGATGACGGGTATCTCGAACCTATGCTAAGACGACACGAGTCTGCATGCCTCTATCAAAGCCTGCAAATGAACGCAGCAGGGCAGACGTCCATCAATACATCACTTCGCCCCATGAACCGCCGTCTGCCAGTTCAATAACTGGAAGAATTGGACAAGGACACAGGAATGGCTGGCATCACTTAGTGCTGTAGACATAGTTTCTTTTTTGTTTTGTTTGTTTGTTTTTGTTTTGTTTTGCTTAACACTTTTTTTCATGTTGATGGCAGGATTGGATTAAATAAAGCTATGACAAAGCATGAAAAAAAAAGAAAAAACTATAGTAATTTTTTTTATTTTTTAAAAATTTGGGGGGGGGAGGGGGGGGGTCAGGGAGGAGAGAAGGAGGGGATGATACTTTTTTTTTTTTTTTTTTTTTTTGCAATGTTCTTTTTCAGCATGTACCCATGACATAGTAGCTCCCAGTCTCACTCCACACCATCCAGTCTTGAGAAAAAGAGCACCAAATAAGGAGGTCACTGTCAGAACAAGCAATAAATAAATAGATCCTCTTCATCGTCACACCATCCAAAGCTGCTCCCTGACAGACACTGAACACCATTGCTGCCCTTGGCTTCTGTTTGGGTTTTATATATGTACCACAAAGTAAAACAGGCTTACAAAATTATATTTTCATATAAATATATTTATGTGTGTCAGCTATACTACTACATTCCAGATACTGGGATGAGAATTTTCACATGTGCCATTTTAATCAATCTGTACTCGTCACTAAAGATCCAACAATGGCTCAATTTCAGTCACTCACTAACTCTGCCACTGAGGCAATCTTTTTTTTTAAGTTCACTTTCACATATTCCTGGACACAGGATTAACTGCCCTGCCAGCCATTCAGATGCAATAAATTACTGGAGGTTTCACGTTTCGCTCTCAGCACACCAGTCTCCTCCTAACCATACACAAGCACACCAGGAGAAATAGAAAAGCAGGGCAACTTAAAGCATTATAATAGAACATCCATGACATGACAGATCTTCAGTGTCACTCAGGGTGCATCAGGATCATGGTCAAGTTTCTTCCCTGATCAGGATCCTGCAGAGCAGTCACGAAATAAAATACACTACAAAACAAAATACAAGAGCAAAAAAAAAAAAAAAAATTAAACAAAGAAAAAAACAACTCCACTTTTCAAAAGATGCATTGACTTTGGACCCTCAGCTCTGATTTTGGCTAAACAGACAGCAGAATGAGACATGCAGAATGAGACTTGAAAAGATTTATGGAACTGCCAACTTTGGGAAGTAATGTTAGTAAATTAAGGAAAGATCAGGTAAACACAGTGTCTCCCATCCTGAGATCATTGTTATGATCTGAAGGCAGTGTCTGATGTTGAAATACTTTTCATTATTGTAAAATGATAGTACAGCACACACAATGTATTTCAAGTCATAGTGTGTGAACAAAGATCAGTAAGGGACTTGCGCAGGTTCTCTTACCTTTTTTCTTTCCTTTGAACTTGTTTTTGAACTTGAAACTAATAACGTTACTCAAAACAGAAGAACTGGAAAAGCAGGGATCAAGGAATCCAAATGAAGACTTATGGACTGCAACCAAGCGTAAATTAAGCCCCACATGATTATATTTTGACAGATTGGCTGCCTACAATTATGAGCTCATGAATTTCTTCTCTTACAACCTCATTTATCCTTGCCAATCGCTTGCACCATGTTCTACTTGTTCCACTCAACTTTGCATTTTTACCCTTTATGTACACAAATTATTTATCTTTTGAAACTCCACCGAATCTCTTCCACCACAACTTTCATTTTTTACTTTTTAGTATGAAAACATGCAAACAAGTGGGTAATGGATGCTAAGGCTCTGCACACTCCCATCATGGACTGTAGCACTACAATACCTGAACTGGGTCTCAGGTTGTTCATGCACTTCAAACAAAAACCTGGTTACCAGCACATTCAACATCTCATGGGCTATAGTTTTCTTTCCATTTTTATGATATACAATCAAACTACAAAGATACCCACACATTCATCATCTTACAGGTTATTTTTATTCTCAATTTTACACAGCACATGCAAACATGTGAGCATTCGTGCACGCTCCATTCACTGATCATACAGCAATCAGTGCAAGTGAAACATTTATGCACCCTCTTTTCAGGTTGTATTCATCACCCTAGGTTTTACCTCACCTTATTTCAACCCAATACCTTGCCCTTGACTTCATTTCCTATACCACACCGCAAGGTGAAAAAAAAAAGGCAATTAATCAAACTTTTGAACCGTAAAACAGACAACGTTGGTGACTACAGTTTGTGACTGCTGAGCCATAACTTACAGGTGTATTTTCTTGACAATACCAGGAACAAATCATAGTTGCAAGTTGATTAAAAATAACACATGTCCAATATATGAGCACAAAAGGAAAAAAAAGGAAGCCCAAGAAAAATGCCAAGATCCAAGCCAATTACAAAACCACCAAAAAAAAAAAACAAACAAACAAACAAAAAAACCCTTCCATACTGTGGTTTTCGTAATACTTCAATTCCAAACAGCCTGAAAACAGGGCGCACTTTGCAAGCCGCTTATCGATCAGTATCACCAGTCCTGCAGATAGCTGCTTACATGCTACCCCACATTTGCCTCCATACCTTAAGCATATGAAACATCTGCCCATGCATATCATCATCTACATCTTTCTGTACCACCTATCCACCTGCCAGCACACATCACCCACACCGCTCCATACCACCAATCCAGCACTCATCTGGCCTCACACATCAGCCATGTCTCTCACACAGGCAGATAAACCTGACACCCACTCAGTTCCACCCTGTGGGACCTCTGGTGTGGGAACTGCCCCACCCGCCAGCCATTTGACTGGGGCTGTGGGTGCTGGTGTCAGAGGCTTGAGTGGCACCCCATCCAAGGAAGCCAGCCCCTGTCGTACCATTGCCAACAGAGCCAAATGTGGTGGGAGCGGCTGGAGTGGAATTGGTTATGGGCTGGTCCCCATTGCTGGCCCCGGATCCACCAGGCCCTGCCATGCTGACCTGAGCACTTCCCTGGACCCCTTGCCCTCCTGCCTGGCCCTGAGCCACACTCCCCTGCATGGCCCCACCACCCTGGTTGGTCAGCCCTAAAGGACCCCAGCCTCCCTGGCTACTCAGCACAGCCTGAGCTGCAGCCAGCATGGCATGGTTTAGTTGGAGCGCCCCCAGCCCCAGCCCCAGGTTGTTGCCATAGGAACTTCCTGGATTGGAGCTGGAACTAGCACGGGCTACATGGCCCCATGAGCCCTGAGAGTAGCTGGGACTGTATCCACCCACATGGCCCTGATTGGAACTGCCCAGGCGGCGGTCCCCTCCCATTCCCATCCCACCCATCATAGCCCCATAACCTCCTCCCTGCTTTTCACTGGCTTTAGGTGCAGCTCCGCTGATATGCACCGAGGCTCCTTTGATGATGTGGTCCTCACCGCACAGCGACTGGGCCACATCTGGATCAGAAAAGCTCACAAAAGCAAAGGCGCGGAAGGGTCTGGGTATGAAGACGTCCACCACCTCCCCAAACTTGGAGAAGTACTGGCGCAAGTCTTCCGCCGTCATGTCTTCTGTGCAGCGCCCCACAAACACTTTACGATTCATCAACTGCTGGGCTCCCTCCTGTCAACATCAAACAAAAAAAGTGTGTAAGATGCCTATTGCATTTGTTTGACCTCAGTGTATTTATAGAAAGATTAACACTACAGCAGTAAGTAATCTCAAGAGAAAATTTGTACTAATAAATATAACACTCCAAATATTCAGTAAGAGTTCACCAATGTATATATTACATTCATTAACCATTTCATTAACAAACCATTTTTATTAACATCAAGATATTTTTCATGACACATGCTTTCCTGGGAACCACATAGAGTTATAGTGTTTCTCTTCAGTTTTAATGTCTTATTATTTACCAGGCTGTGCCACAGAGAGCCATTAATGACATTTCCTTCACATCTCCCTTTCTCTGTCACTTAAAAAGTTAACTTTAACAAAGTAATTTGGCACAGATGACCGTAGGAGTGCAAGCAGGAAGAGTTCCTGATCTTCAAATTGTGTGCATAATTTCTCCAACCCTGGAGCTGAATTTCAGTTATGCTCATAATCCTGTATACACACACATAAAAAAAACATTCTGAAACCATTTTGGGGCAACTTACTACTGACTTACAACTCTAACTTGTTTATCTATGACCTGCTTTTACCTATGATAAACTAACAAGTCCCTGTGTATATCTTTCTTGCTAAATTAACTGTATTTATACATTTGCTTAGGTGCTAAGCATAAGAGAAAAGTTTTCTACTAAAGGTTTTTAAAAAGCCACTGACCTATCCAGACACCAGAACATACTATCACCCCCCAACCCCACCTCCCCTCTCCCTATTTGTCTGAACTGTAGGAACTACTTTTATGTTCACAGTCTGACCATGCTGAAAGGACATCAATCAACCGGGTCATCAGTAGGCCTGGACCAATGGTTAGCTCCCCAATGGTTAGCTCCCCTAAGTTTTTAAAATTGAAATCTTTGTTTAAGTCTCCGAAAACACAAAAAAGGAATAAGACATTTGTTTGGACTGGTATTTCATAAAACTACTTTTCGTCGCATCCACCAAGGTTGAATTCGTTAAAAACATAACTTTCCTCAATCGCGAACAATTTTCAGATGAGAACTCTTCTCTGCTGAAAACCAACAAAAATCATAAAAATAGTCCACCCAGTCTATGACTGGACCACATAATCACATGATACAGCCAAGCACAAGTAGCACGGAAGTCATATGAAATTTGGCTTTTCAGAATCAACTACAGTAAAGCTGTGGCATGCAGATGATAATTCAGCGAATGGAACCGAATATCAGTGATCTGTGCAAAATGACCGGTATGGATGATTAAAATGGCTCTGTTGTGGACGTATGAATGTGTTGCAAACAGTGCAAGAGTGGCCAACCTACATAGTTTCGTCAAAGGTTTCACAAATATTTATCACTTGTCTCCTTTGTGACTGGGCTTCCATATTCATTGAATGGTCACTCGAATATGGTCAAGTAATAAAATATTTCAACACTGATGGTTCGCATACTGGAAATTCTGTGATGGAAATCGAAGAGGACATCCCACATACCAAGTTTCACTGTCAAATTCAACTTTATCTGATGTTTTAACGCCATCAAGAATCTATTTTCGAAAGAGATCTCGTTCTGGTCAATCGCAATGCACTTCAAAATAGCTGATGATGGCAATATCATTCGTGATTCACGAACACCATGTCTTGCTCTGGACATATTCTTTTGTTTATAAGCTTTTTACCCATACTGAATTGAACAACTGCCCCTAACAACTACAAGCTGCACAAAGACTAAAGCAACGAGTGATAGCAGCTGCATCAGATCATCATGCAATGCAAAACAAAATAAAAAAGCAAACCACATTCTGCAACTTAAATCATGTTTTTTATCAGTAACATGCAACTGAGTGATTTTCTTCATCTTACCTTGGAGTTCGGGATGCGAACATCACACCAGCGCCCATCAATCATGTGACGCTGTGCCATGCACTTCACCTGCGCATCGTAGTCAGCAAAGCGCACAAAGCCAAACCCTTTTGACTGCCCTGTCTTGGGATCTTTCTTCACCTGCAGTTAAAGCAATAACTTACACTTACAGCACTGTCATTGTTAACAATACAACTGATAGCATGAGTAATCGAACATATTGTCTCACAACACACAGCACTGTCTCACTTACATTGTCCACAGCATTCACAGACGTTCACAGCATGCTGAGCATTGACACAAACAGCACTGAGATAATTGCTTTCAGTGTTTACAGAATATTCACAGCAGGCCTAAAAACTAATAACTAGTAGTAACCAAAAGAGCTAAAAAAAAAAAAATTTGCTCCGGGAGTCCATGGAGAGTGGGGGATGGGGTTGGGATAAAGGGCCCTTACAGGCTCCTGTTACCATGGTCAAGTAGCAGCATCCCGACAGGTGGGGATCAGAAGCGCCTCTGACGCTTCAGATTTTCTATGCGATTAATCACCTCTGAACAACTGTTTCGGCAAACTTATAATACTATTTCAGCAATAGAACTCGACAGCTGTAAAAGTAAATCTTCAGATATTAACCCCAACCCCCCACCCTACCCAACATTTTTGGAGGAACAGTTTTCCGAACAACTCAGTAAGGATGGGGAAAAAAAAAAGGAAAAAAAGTAAGAAAAAGGGCTGAAAGTAACACTAGACTGCTTTCACACAATAATAAGATCAACAAGTCCACATCATTTCACGCTTTTCACTAGTAGAAGTAGACTATGTGGCTCAGTATTCCACACTAAGCACAACTGGAGGAAATTCAAGCGCACTTTCTGAACAACATATTTTTTGCTTGCTGGGTAGCTGCACATGAGATTCCATGTCATAAGGCATACATAATGTACACAAACATACCTTTGACATTACTACTGACCTCCCGATTTGAAAATATCTTAAACTAAAGCATGAAACTAAACTCCAAGACTCAATCTTTTCCTTAACTTTAAGGGAAACGCTGCTTCTTCCCATTTAAATAAATACATCCCCATTGGAACATGATCTGAAACTTTCTGTACAGATCTTAACATACACAATTTCCTACCTGCACCATTAGTAGATCACCAAACTGAGAGAAGTAAGAACGTAGATCATCTTCGGTGCTCTTCCATGGTAAGCCCAGAACAATTAGGTCACTACACTTGTGCCGACTACTGCTCTTTGGTCTGGGTAATGGATGATCAGTTGTTTTTCCTTCTGTAATTCAAAAGAAAAAAGATATCTTTTACTTTGTAAATTACAACAAGAAAAATCAAATATTTATCACACAGACACAGAGAAAAAAAAAATACACGACTGCAAAACAAAGGGAATGAACGAACAACAATACATTAGAAATCAACGTGTTTTGACCATTTGGGTCTTTTACCACCTGACCAACATGATGAAGTGACAAAAATGGACAAACCAACATCAAGTGACGAAAATGGACAAACAAGTACTGAAGTAGCATCCCAAAAGAGTTTGAAATAGACTGCTTGTGTCATACACCTGTGGCATTCATTTCACTCCTTTGATAATCTTAGTGATGCACTGAAGGGTGGGGAGTGGGGGTGGGGGGCAGTCTGTCATTAACCAATAAATCACATTGAAGTCCTGTAGCCCATTTAGTGAATTTCATTATCAACACACAAACCACATGACACTGTTCCTGCACTGCTCTCTGCCAGTATGTATGCCTGTCTCTGTACGTGAAGACTGATATTAATAAATTTGTTAATGATACTGATTATATGCATATGGATGTCTCTCAGCGAGTATCTGACACAACCAAAAATTCCAGAAATTATCAAAGAATGGACCACAAACGGTAATTTTCAATTCATCTGTGATACAAATGAAGGAAACAAAAAAATGTAATGAATTTTCAATAAATGACCAGAACACTGTGAAAGTTTTAATCTCAACAAAAAATGACAACTTTCAATCAATCGTTCATTGAGAAAAATACCATCTTAACAACTGAAAAAATTGCAGGCAATGGGCATTAGCTAAGATTTACCTGGAATTAGTGGAAAACACACACACACACACACACAAAGATTACGATAGCCTGACCTACCCTACTTTTTTCAGCAATCCTAAACAATATCACTATCATTGGTCATGCAGTGTCAGCTATCATGTGCTGCCCATCACAAAACGGGAAAAAAGTTTAAATCTACTGTATACCAACACAGTTTTGTTTTTGTTTTTCTGACTATGCTGATGTACGTAACCATTGAGGTGTGGGGTTGGTGGGTGGACCAAGGAAATCAACACTCAAACCTCCTTGGATGCATCCTGTTGGTACTTTTTAAGTATACATCTCTGTTCAACTTTCAATGCTCTCTCTCCTTCAATTTTAGTTCAAAGATGACGTGAAACCTTGATTTAAAAAAACAAACAAACAAACCAGTATGTACTTTTCTATGAAAGATGAGGTTCAAAAGCTAACAGCTGTTTTCACATCCTACATGGATCATGTCTTTAACTCTAAATCATCACAGACTGGATGCATCTGTACACATGTAATCTGTAAAAGTTTAAATCTCAATCACAAACTGCTGAAATTCCAATGTTCACTCAATTGATCAACAGTGAAAGAAAGCCATTTTATTCACTTTATCACAAAATTATTGCATCCACGACAAAGAACGCAATCCACTTTCACAAACCATCCTTTGGAAGAACTGTACAATTCTTAAAGGGATAAAGGACAGTCCAGTCTATTTTGTGAAAGTTTCACTTTCTCTACAGCTGAGCTGAATTGTTGGCTTTGGTCACCCACCATTGGACTTGCATCTTCATACCCTAAAAAAAGGTCCTTAAATCTGTCGTTCTTTGTCCAGCTGCAATTTCTTTTTTGGTAGCATTGAAGTCCAATCTCTGACCAGCTTCAGCTTAACCATAAATTGTGTATCATGTAAAACAAAAGCTGAGATGTAGCAGTGTTCTCACCTTTGCCGCACTGATGGAAAAAAATGGATCAATGATCAAGTATATGATCAGTTAATTAATTACTAAACAAACACTGCTAAGTGCTATGGGCTGTGTGTTAGTACTGTTAAAATATAAATCCGTTCAACTAACTCATAACAGTTTAGGTAGACAAGTACATTCTTTACTCTCCATTCTGAATAATTCTGAACAAATCCATGAAAAAGATACTGAAAAAAAATCTGACAAACTTTGTTTTTAAGCATGTTTTGATTTTTTTTTTTTTTTTTTTACTGTGATGCTTGAGATTGGTCGGTGGACTGAATCAGTGAATGACCTGTTTTACCTATCAAGATGTGCAATCTGCAGCTACGAGTAGTATTTAAACAAATTTATGTGAAATGTACCTAATAAAAACATTTACTTTGTGTAAATAGGCATGGTACTGGAGGAAAATCATTTTTCCCTGAAATTCTTCGAGGGTCCAGGGGGCAATGCCCCCTGGTGGGGTCAAGGGGCAGAGCCCCTTGTGGGGGTCAGAGGGTGTTGCCCCCTGAAGCTGAAGGTTTTTCAGCATTTCTAGCCTGTAAAAAAGCCTCTCCTTGAAATAATTTCAGTTCTTCATACTAAGCAATTTCTGCCATAAAATAAGCTCTCCTAGAATCACTTTATCAGTCATTCCTTCAACCCAAAGGAGGTTTTAAACCCAAGTAATCACATAGCAAAAATGAGTACATATCTACATTGCTTTAAGTGGCATACAGTAGATCAAATTGTTAACGTTTTACTTAATATGCCAGTGAAGCACATGCACAGCGTACACACAGGAGACCCCTCATTTTGCACAACTTTGGTCATCATGTCCAGCATCACGAACACAGCACAGCACAGCAAAGTAGTGGTATATTTCATGTCTTGAGTTCCAGTTTTGGTTACTATGTATGTTCAATTTTTTATGATCTGTCTCCTCTACATTAGTTACTCCTTTTACTTTTTACATCTATCTGAATGTAGTACAAAATGAATTTAAGTTTTGAGTCTCTTTTAATGTACTAATTTCAAGTTATGTGCCTCAGCTTTTCCAAGCACGACGAAAACATTTCATTTTCATGGCTCCTGTTCAGCCAATCCCATCGCCATTTGTCTGCCACACCAGCATCAATATCTTCTGTCAGAGAATTTTGCGGAACTATGTTCGCTTTGGCATTTCTATTTTTTCCTTCTTCTTCTTTGCTCTTGTTCAAATTCGATCATGTCGACCCAGAGCAGAAAGCAGTGGGGAATGTCTAGATGCGCGGAAGTAGTCCTACTCAATGCTACTTTGGTGGCACGAAGGCCTGAAGCAAACGACCTGAAACTAACTAAAAGGGCCGGTCTCATCGGGCGCAGCTCACTTTTTTTTTCTTCTTTTTTTTTGCTTTTCGTGGATTTCAGCGAATTCGCGGACATGTAACATGCCTGGTAAATATTAGTAACAGAAATGGGAAAACAGTGTTGTAACTGATTAACTTTACTGTCAGCATTAGTAAAGACAATGGCTTCAACTTTATATGTAACACTTACTACATAACACTGGGAAGGCAAGTGATGTCACAAGCTCAGTGATGTCACTGATGATTTTTTTCAGAACCTCTTCAGTTAAATATTAGTTCTTTGTATATAGTCATTAGTTCTGTAAACGTGTTCTGTTCCCAAAGTAAGTGAACTCAGAAAATCAAACATTCTACTAGGCATTTGTTTTGTTTCCATCTTCAATAACACAACAGAGACATCTTGCATTTCAATTATGGTAGAAATTGGTTCAAACTCAGATTACTTTCAAACCTGATTCATTGGGATACTTTGGCACAGATTCATGCTCTCTTGCTGTTTTCTTGTTCCTCGTTTTTCTTCTCTTTATCTTCCCCCCAGCATTTCAGGGCATGCTGCCATAGAAGCAAGCATACAGCCTGCCACAATTTCACATGCAGAAGTTATCACAAGTTCTCCTTTTATCAAAGCCCCTGCAATGGTTAAACTCCACAAGAGCACTCTTCAGAAAGATACTCTGTAGAATTTCTTTTCTGTTTTCTTTTTTTTTTAAGTTCGTAATGGAGATATTTTTGCCAAACATAAAAAAGAAATACAGCGAAAAAACAGGTCTGTAATTACCCCTCTCCTAAACCAATAGACTTTACTGAAAGTAATCTTGACTATCTAAAAATCAGTACATCATGTATATTTTGTTGTTATTATAACAGGAGAGCTCTGCTCATGACAATCTAGAATGGGCCCATATGGGCAGTGCAGGACTGGCGCCGAAAGGAGGAAAAGGAGTTTAAGACATTTAACATATGAGACTGAAAAAAGGTCATGGCAAATGGCAATCTAACTACAAAATTTGAAATATGCACACTTTTCAAGACAGCTTCCTATAAAAAGAGTAAGAACATTACAGTAATTCATATACTGACGCAAAGATATGATAATCCAATTACCACAAACATCACATGGAGAAATAATGTGCTTCCCGAATCTCTTAATCTTGTGTACTTTAATTAATCAGTGTGAACCTTATGGACAAAATGAATAAAAAGCGAACAACTTCCAACAAGTGTAAAGTATGTCTCCACTGCGGTATTCACAACCCGTTTTAGTCAGCTACGACTCTCTCAAAGCTTAGGACATGAACAGAAACCTAAGATGTTGATCATTTTCTTGCCCTCTTTGAGCTCACTTTCAATTTCTATGTATCAGGTGATCGCCAAAGGTTACTGAATACCTTTGAACGGTATCAAATGTTTCATTCTGTAAAATTATTAACAATTAGACAAGTGGGACAAATGAACATGAATTTTACAATTGCATTAAATTTCAAGTTTTAACATTCAAAAATCACTTTCGAGACTATCAAACTTCCCCTAGGTAAGAACGATGTCCAAACACTTGTCTGTATAAAAGTCGGCTTGGCAACTTTGCATATCAGGCGAATGATGACTCCGAGCCGCTGGGCTGTTGAGGACATATCCTCTTCAACCTCTGTACTTTCTCAAATGAAAAAAGCTAATTTTTTCAATAAACAAGTGGGGTAACTTTTGCTCCCATAAGAAAACCTAACACAGAGTAACTTTTATTCAAGACTGGCACAGCCTTTTAAACCTGAATAAAGTCAGATAAATACATAGACGAACAATCTAATAGTGGGGGAAAAAGCAAGCGCAGGCCAACAACTCAACTGTCTACATAGCAATGACTTGGCAAAGATTTGGACTTAAGGAGGGAGGGGGGGGGGGGGGGGGGGGGGGGGGTTGAAGATGGAGAAACTGGGAACATGAAATTAAGAAAATATATTACAGATATGAAAACCCTTCACTAGCTGCATAAGGGAACCATCGCAATCCCTTTTGAAGGCAGATATATTTGTATTGCCTGCTCCGAGGCCTTTCGTCCGCTGGATCGGAACTCATCAGGGAGACACGGCTGCACTCCTGGCGTCAAATAGAGACACACCACAGTCCATAATACCGTGGTGTTCTCACCACCAAGGGTGCAGAAAAGAATCCAATAGCACCCCCAAAGCAGCCAGTGAAGGGTAGTAAATGAAACCAAACGATAGTGTGGGGAGGAAAAAAGTTGCTGAAAAACTAAAGACATTATGCAAATAGTACAAAATGTAGGGACAATCTTTAAGCCTACGCTTGAGGATCCACCCAAGGATGCAAGGGAGATCAAAAGACAAACACACAGACGGACAGAAACAAATACAAATAACCTCAATTTAATCGAAATGAAATTGGAAATGAAATGAGGCAGGGAACAGTAAACAATAAACAAGTGGGGTAACTTTTGCTCCCATAAGAGCAACACAGAGTAACTTTCATTCAAGACTGGCACAGCCTTTTAAACTTGAATAAAGTCAGACAAATACACAGACGAACAATCTAATAGTGGGGGGAAAAAACAAGCGCAGGCCAACAACTCAACTGTCTACATAGTAATGACTTGGCAAAGATTTAGTTACCCCACTTGTTTATTGTTTACTGTTCCCTGCCTCATTTCATTTCTGCTTGCAAGACAGTCATTTAAGTTTGCTTCATTGAGGCACAAATAGGTAGTATTTTGGAGACTTTTGTAAATTTGGTGACAACTAGGTATCATCATTTTGTTGTTTTCAATGCATCTGAAACAAAGGTTTTGTGGGTGTTTTCTCCTCTAAGAATCTTTGTTTTGTTCATGAATATTAAATGCACACTGCTGGGCCTGGCATCTTTCAACATATGACTTTAGTCCGAAAGATACTGAAATTAATAGGTCACTTGTCTGCCTGTCCAAAGTTTTAATAAATGACCAGACAGAGAAAACCATCAGACATTTTGAGTTTGAATCGTACTATTTCTGGAAATGATGCAGCATACTAGTGTTCATTTGCCAATCCAGTGATTTTTTTTTTTTTTAATTTCGTCCCTAAATGATAAGCCAAATCACCGGCATGATAAAATCATATACTATGATATTAACACTGATGTAAATTCACAGCATATTCATTGGAATGTTCACCAGTAATTAAAACATTCAGTATGAAAATTATAACACGACAATAATGGCCACTCAGGTTACAAATTCAACCCAACCAGTCTGTAAAATAAGCAGTACTAAAACCGAAAGTTCACCGATTTCGAGGTAAAGCCGTCGGCAGAGTTCTTTCCCTTTGTGCAACGATATCCAAGTTTTGCCCCTCCCCTTTTTCCAGCTATATCGTTTTTAATTTACGGTCCTACACATCTGTGTCATTCTTACCGTATCGCATACAAATCTGACCGTCTGATGCGGTATACTCAAAAAAAATTCGGGCGCATAATATTATTACATTTCATTTGCTCCACTGGTATCGTTCACCACCAAGTAATGATGGCCTAGGGGGCGCGCCCATGCAGAGGGAATTACCTACTAATTCGGTTGTCACAGTAACAACCCCAAGAAAACAAGTACGCTTACCTTTCGGAAATACACATACAAACACCTGCTTTCCCCAGTCATTATCAGGAGGATACAAACGTCCATCTGATAGTCGAATTCCTCTCATCGTACCAGTGTCAGGATTCCGATACTTAAGTCCGCACGATCCAGGGAACTGAGCAGACAAAGTGGTAAGCAAAATACTCCCATCATCTTCAACCGGTAATTCCAGTGGCTCGTCACCATCATCCGCCACCGCTTTTATATATTGGATCATTGTTTATGCGCACATGAGTCACAAAGTTCAAACACAACAGTACAATTTATCTACCACAATTAATTCCCGCCTATCCCCAAATACGCATGCTAAGATGGCGGCTGCATTCGCAAAGCATTTCGGGCATTATTCACCGACCAATTTTTGCATAATTTTTAATGCCATTTCTTTCTCATCCTTTTTTGCCATTAGTTTAACTGTTATACGTTGTTCGCTTTAACTTTAAAAAAAAAACTATAATAAATAAGAATGGTCAAGCAATTTTATGAGTTCATAATTTATTATGCTAAGTAGAATGAGTACTGAAGTGATCTCCCTTAGACAACTTCGAGCCACTTCTGAACGCATCATGAAACATTATAATGATTACTCTGTGTGTTCGTTCGTACTTCTGTTTAACGTCTGTTCACTTTGAGTGACATTAGACGTGAATGAAAGAAGAGAGTGACTGACTGAATGAATGATTAAATGAGTAACCCTGTGTGTTGTGTAAGCATGAATGTAGGCCTTTGTATGTGAGTGTGTACGTGTATGTATCTGTATATGTGTCTAAACTGAACAATAAACATATCAATAATCTTAAATACAGCAATTAGTGGGGGAAAAACAACTAACATATAGCAAGAAAACAAAAATCCTTCACTATCTTAAACAAAATGAGTTAGCTCAAAACTATCTAAACAAAAACCCCAGTCGGATTATGTATTAAGTATTCAGCGATTTCGATCAGCAGAGAATGATTCGAAAGTAGATCTTGCAAGTTTTTTTCCAGAAAAAATATTGGATCGTAATGATGTTGGTAAGAAAGTAGCCAACTTGTGACAGTTGAACAAAATGTGGTTCAGTGTTATCTCTTTACCACAAATACAGTTAGTATTCTTACTAAACTTTGTTTTCAAAGCATTTAGCTTTAATCGAATTATAAGGGAAGATATTTGTCTGGAATAATAAACTGGAAGATCAGGCATTTTTCTTAATACAAGGTCTACTGGAAAAGCTTCCCATTGGTTGGATGAAATCTCGGTAGACGTATCAACTTTTGTTTGAGCTCTCTTCCGTGCAGTCGATTCAAGGGTACGATAACATTCTACTACTGACGGTTTTATTTTCAACTCAGAAAATGACCCTGCTTTTTTAGCACCTTTTTTCGCAGCCCTATCAGCCAATTCATTTCCAAGTATACCAGTATGCGAAGGAATCCAGCAAAATTCTATAATAATGCCTTTAGACACCAGACAGTATAAAAGATTTAATTTCAAACACAAGGTCGGGTCGTGTCGATATATTAGAGGAGTCAAAGGCAAGTAGGACTGATTTTGAATCTACAAAGAAAACTATCTGAGCGATGTTAATGGGAAGATCTGTTAGAAATTCCGTTGCCATCATTATAGCTACTAATTCGGCTGTGAATATAGATAAATTACTACCCAGAAAGAACGATCTTTGAATTTTAAGGGAAGGAATAACAAATGCTGCACCAACATTTCCATCATCTAAAACGGAACCATCAGTAAACACCTGAAAATGATTTTGATATCTTTCGTATACATGTGATTTTGCTAAATTTGTGATGATATTATTTACCCTTTTTTTGATATCAGAATAACCAGTATCAAGAAAAGGGTTTGGTATCTCCCATGATGGAATAGATGAAGAAGATGTTTTTTTTAGCCACTTCTTTAATATCTATTTTTGAACATTTAATTAAATCAGAAGTATATGTAGCTATTGTTTCTTGCGATTTAATCGTAATTGCCCTTTTTGGAAAGTCAGTGTCCGATCTAATTTTTAATTCTTCTTGAATGTAATTATCACCAGCACTCGATTTTATGACAAATTTTGATGCAGCTAGTTCATGATAATCATCAAGGGGCAAGATTCCAGCCTCTCTATATGTCTTTGCGTTTGAGGCATGAATAGGGATACCGAGAGCAAATTTAATGGCTTTGCAATCCAAACTTTGTAACTTTTTTAGAAGAAATTTTGGAGCGCTAAAGTACACTTCTTGACCATATGTAAGTTTTGATCTAATAAGAGCAGTAGAAACATGAAGTAGAGTTTTTGAATCCATCCCCCAGGGTAGTCTGCTTATGATCTTTAGTAAATTCAGACTTTTCCTAGCCTTTGTTAATATATATTCAAAATGAATATTCCAAGATAATTTTGGAGTAAAGAAAAGTCCTAAAAATTTAATACTTTGTTTATATTCTAAAGGTTCCCCTAGAAGTTTGAAGACTGGTAAATTTTCTGGATTACTTCCTGCATTAAACAACATCATATTTGTTTTTTTAGTGGATAAGGACAGACCATTTTCTCTCATATAGTTCCCTATGCTATGTGTGTGTGTGTGTGTGTGTGTGTGTGTGTGTGTGTGTGTGTGTGTGTGTGTGTGTGTACACACATTTGACATTAATAGATATATTTTTTCAAACATATTTGATACATACAAAGGCAAAATCCATACAAAATTGTGTGCGTGCGCGTGAGC
>CM065731.1:23160356-23162856 GCA_033310375.1 Conus canariensis | reverse complement strand
CATAAACAAAAACGCACATTTTCAATGTAGCACCCAATGATGTCCGGTGTTATGTAGATTCATCACGTATATTCAAGCCCCCCTCGCCCCCCCCCCCCCCCCCCCCACCTCCCAGTCCAAAAAAGTTTAATGAAAGAGCCCCACCACAAAAGTTTACCTTGACAAAAAAAAAAAAAAAGAAAAAAGAAAAAAAGGTTCATAATTTTTTTTCCAAAATAGCTCCATAGTTTACACACACACATAAAAGCGCACGCACGCACGCACGTACCCCTCCTCCTCACACACACACACACACCACACACACACACACACACACACACACACACACACATGACAATGATACACCTATGTTCTATCTTAGCTCACTGTCCCAAAGTGAACCCTGTTTCCATCAGTCTTTGAAAATGAAACATAGTTTCTGGCATTCTATTGGCGTTGAACCGTTCCTCCACAGAACATTCATAACCAAACCACCGACAGTCTGGCGTCACGTGCCATTCCAGACGTTTCAACAGACTCCGGGGGAGACTATGGAGAGCCTCCAACATGGCTACTTTTCTTTGACGCATGCGCAGGTGGCGAGGGCCGGAAAGGCGGAAAGCGTGCTCGACGATGGTGAGGAAGTCGTCCTTGGTCACCTCGTTAGACTCCTCTTCAGTCAGCGGGAAGGACTGGTTGATGGAGAGAAGGCCTCGAATCTGCACACAGGAGCGCATGGATTATCAGCCACCCACCTGCAGGCTGACGGTGAGAGGACCAGACTTTGTATACACACAACCAATTATTCCTGCTCCACCATCTGTATTGATTTTAATTAGACTTTGAATCTAGGTAAAGTGTTTCTCTCTCTCTCTCTCTCTCTCTCTCTCTCTCTCTCTCTCTCTCTCTCTCTCTCTCACACACACACACACACACACACACACACACACACACACACACACACCACCACCACCACCACCACCACCACCACCACCACCACCACCACCACACCACACACGCGCGCGCGCGCAGGTGCGTATGCAAGTACTCATTCATGCACACACTTACACTCATGCATCTTTTCAACCGGTGGAATCGTTGATTTTTTCCCCCTTCAAATCGTAACTATATATGACCCATGACATAAACACATGATCAACATATGTAAATTTGTTTTCATAATTTTCCTTTCTTCTGAGCTATTGATGTGGAAGCGGCCTCTTAGCCAACTAATGTGAAGGCAGCCTCTCAGTAAATGAAACTGGAGATAATGCCATAGCCTGCTAATATGGAAAGAACCTATCTTTATAGAGAACAGAACTCTTAGACGGTTTATTAAAATACTGAAGGCGGCATGGATGAGAATCATTAGCTCATTGACTCGGACAGCTGTTAGTGGCCTTTTAATGTGGAGTTTAAATCGTACCTTATTGATAAGGACATGATGTTGTAGCTTATGAATGTGGAGATGATGTGGAGATAAGCACATAGTCTATGTGGCCTATTGTGGAGAGAACTTCATAGTAGCTCAACAATTGTCGAGAGGCCATCTTAATCTACGAATGTGGAGATGATTTCGTTGCCATCGATGGTGAGATAACATGTTACCCTAATAATGTGGACATGATCTTTCTTTTATTCTGTTTATATGGAGATGACCCTATTGAAGATAATTACGTTGTGAAGATGATTACTGTTGCTCAGGAGCTTGGACATAACCTCTCTATCCATTAATGTGAAGATTGTTATTTCACCCGTTAACAAATAGATGACCTCTTATCCCATTAATATGGAGATTACCTCAGCCCATTAATATAGAAGTGACTTCTTATCTTAGGCGATTACCACAGAGATTATCTGTGCGCCATACAACTTCGGCTACAGTGCTTGTTGGTCAGATCTCACTAGCTCAGTACGAGAGAGAAAACTCAAAATTGCCGTTTAGGTCTGAAGCCAAGATTTGCTTGGATAGTAGACTGTAAATACTAAACAGAAAATATTTGGTCGATGTACTAATGATAATGTTCGGGAAGGGGGGAGGGGGGATGCCTGCTATCGCTTTTTAGACAGATTTGGATACATTTTTAGAATTACGTATCTGAACTTTTCTGTGGGCCATGCTAATTTTCTCGTGGGCTCTCCTTGGGTTGCCTACCGTTATAGCATTTTGTGGGTAAGTTTTTTTGACAACTGTAAATACGAAAACACACTGAAATTCTTTCTTTTTTTTTAAATTTCAACACAGACACTTGAATTTCAATTTTCGCGTTTTGTATAAGTTAACCCCTCATTTGGCCTTTGGCCAGCTCACTGGGTGTCATCTCTTGACTTAAGGGGACAGGTTATGGCCTGTTTGTCAAGAGGCGAGTCGTGAGTGAATGTTGTAGCTAGGTTTATTGTATTTGTGTTTATGAACAAAAGTATCACTTTTACAATAAAAATTTTGCGTAGTTATCATAAATGAACATCTGCAACAAATCATAGGTGGATTCTGTTTTGCAAAAAAAACATCTTTCCTACC
>CM065731.1:23135356-23155356 GCA_033310375.1 Conus canariensis | reverse complement strand
TGGTGATCTCCCTAGTTAGCACTTTACAAGAATTTTTGTTATTTGGCATGATCTTTAAAGGGTGCGTAGAGCTCTTTTGCCTCTCTTCATATCAAGTTTCCATCTTTTTGTGATGTCCCCATATGTTTACTTCTATCTGTATTATTCGTTTAATGCTCACCGTTCTTTCTGTTTCCATTATTATTGTATGTATTCGACCGTAGGGGGAAAAATGCAGATTAAGATGTAAGTTAAATAGGTTACATGCTGTAAGTCTTGCTTTCTGGTACTCGCAGTTCTTCTCATTGTCACTGGAATATTTTGTAAGTGAAGTTTTGTTTAACCCAAAGAAACAATTCACCGAGAAGACCAGATTCAAGATTCGGTCCACTGGGGAATCATGTTCTCATTAAAGTCATGCTAGAAAACTTGATCCCCCGTGTTACAAAGACGACTGGATGATGCGTTTTTTCAGTCATGCCTTGAATGTGTTGGCAATCACAAGGGAGTGCCCATAGCTGTTCCTTTTGTCTGGTGGAATGGTTTCATGTCAGACTCAGAGACATAAAAAATTGTCCTGCGCACGTGGTTTACATTCTGGAGTCAAGATGTAACTGATTGGGTCAATTAGAAAAGAAAAAGAAAAAACAAAAACAAAGAAGAAAAAAACAGCCAACCAAACAGCTTGCGTAGGTGTTCTTCTACAGACCATGACTGCAGTGTTGATTTTCTGAATGGTAACACTTGCCGAGCGATCTGTTAAAGGCACCATGAGAACAAGGACAACAACAACAACAACAACAATAACAACAACAACAATATCAATTATGGTGTAATGTTAGTAAAGATAAAACTTCTGCGCTAACTTTTTTCTTTCTAGCGTTTGTAAAGGAACACACTTAGTAGGTCAGCTTTAAATATTGATTGTTTTCTCAGGTGGGGACAACGTCTTGAAATACCTTCAGACCAGACAGAAATATTAGACAGGATTAAATAGAAAAGAAAAAGAAATAAAACTGAAATGGTTCCCGTTTGTCAAACATTGTAGAATGCTAGCGACTAACAGCGTTTTAAGCAGACTTAAAGTCACTGATCGCGATAAATGTAATTTTTGTAACATGGAAAAGGGATTTTACCAATCGCTTCTTGTGGAATTGTGTCGTCATGCGGGAAGGTATCAGAATGATATTAAAAACGAGATGCCACACGGTGCAAGACTGTCCTTTAATACGCAGATGGCAATGATTATGGGATGTCACTATATGCGGTCATTTTCCACGGAATGAAGCAGGATACCATGTTCATCTCCAGGCAACGAACTTTAGAATGGAAACTGCACACAAAAACAAAACCGATGGATGTTGCTATTAACATGCTGCTAGACACGGAGATTAGTGCGCAATTATAAAAAAAAAAAAAAAAAAAAAAAAAAAAATCCCGTCTAACCTCTAGCCCTAAAACACGCCGTTTATCTTCTTTGTATTAAAAAAAAAATGAAGTACATTACAAACAGAAAGAAACTGAATTAGAGATTGGTTTCTTGAAACTTTCACATCATTTTTCATATCTGTTTCTATTATCTAATCAGAATTGTCGGGTCGCATGATCTGGCTTAAAACAGTACTCTTCCTCACTACTTGGTTAAACCAACGGGATCGTTCACCTGTCGTCGATTGTCATCAACCGTAATCCGTGACGTCGCTGTACTGTTCGTGCTCCCAGGAAGCAACTCGTAGGTGTGGCCCGGGGTAACAGTAACATGAGTGGTAGCAGATGTTACAGCTGACGACAGACGACCGTTGGAGACTTGGTCTACACGCAAGGGGTAACGATGCCAGGAATGCTCCCAGTGCCAGTCCGCCATGGCCGGAGAACGATCCACTGAAAGCAGAGGACTGACTATGAAAACAACGCTCCAGAAAATTGCAGTTTTGTACAGCTTTTCCGTTCCCTGCACAAATCTCCTCCCGGGCACTGTCACGTTTCTTCTTCATCATCATCATCATCATCATTTCTTCTTCTTTCTTCTTCTTCTTCTTCTTCTTCTTCTTCTTCTTCTTCTTCTTCTTCTTCTTCTTCTCCTCCTCTCTCCTTCCTTCTGTTCTTCTGTTCTTGTTCTTCTTCTTCTCTTCTTCTTCTTCTTCTTCTTCTTCTTCTCGAAGCCGCAGTGGTGCAGTGGTGGCACCGCAGGCTTGAGAACTGGGAGGTCGTGAGTTCGATTCTCATCAGAGGCATTTATTTGTGGGATTTTTTGTTCGACCCCAACCAGCTCCTCTCGAAAACATAGTATAGTGTACTATCGGCTGCAATAGAAAGACTGGAACTACACAGACAAATTTAATCCATTTAACGGATGCATCTTGAACGGTACTGCTGAAGTTTTCCGCCCAAAACTGCAGGTGTTTGTATCTCTCGGGCCTGGTTGAGGCCAGGATATAGTATGAAAAGAAGATGGGGTATACTCCTGACATGGCATCGCAGACCAAGAATTGAGCTCCATAGCACTATCTTCATCATGCTTATCGTCACTAAATCGCCATTAAAAAGAAAAAAAGTCTCCAGTTCTTTTGTTTGGATTTCTTTTCAAAGTCTACGTCCATGGAGAGATCGTATCAAAGTCGTTGGTATTTTTTAAGTTCATGGGGACTGTTACTGAATGTACATGGTGCCACCCTCCGGGGAGGTGGTTGTGGGTGGGGGGGGGGGGGGGGGTTGGGCAACGCTCATTCATGTTCACTCTGCGAGTACAGTGTTATTGTTGTCAGCAGGGGGCTTAGTAGGTGGTGTCCTGTGTGTGTGTTAAATCAGAACAGGCACCACTGAACACCACGAAGTGACCCAGCTGCAATGCAGTGACTCGTCTGGTATGTTGCCTGAAGGCGACCTGAAGATGAGACAGATAAGAACTCTCTCGTTACATGAAGAATTCAAGCGTAATTATTACTGAAGGGACAACCTGACAGGAAGATGCACCGACAGACAGAAAGAGAGATGAATAGGAATAAGCACGCGCGCGCGCCAGCTCAACGTGCACACACGCACACGCGCACACACACATACACACACACGCATGCACGCACACACACATACACGCACGCATGCACGCACGCACGCACACACGCATGCACGCACACACGCACGCACGCACGCGCGCACACACGCACACACACACACACACATACACACACACACACACACACACACACACACACACACACACACACACACACACACACACTGATCTACTCAATTGTCCATTTAAGGCTGCTAGTCTTCCTGCATGTCTGTTCATCTCTACGACCCCTCCCCCCCCCCCCCCCCCATCTCTCTCTCCACATAGATCTTTATCTCTCTCTCCCTCTCAATATATATATATATATATATATATATATATACATATACAAAAGAGAGAGAGAGAGAGAGAGAGAGAGAGAGAGAGAGATTGGAAAGACAAACAGGCAGACAGACAGTCAGACCGGCAAAGGCATCACTGACCAGCCTTCAAGAGCAGGGAAGAACTGAAAATCAGCAGAGAACAGTGGCCGCCACCAGCGCCAGGAACACGGTCACAGTCTTCCTCATCCTGACAGAGTCAGTCAGCAACTGCACACCACGTCATACAACACGATGGAACTCGCAGACGGACAACAAATCGTACAAAATCCGTCACAAACCTGAAAGGGTTTTTACCGCGTTCCCGAGGCGGCCGTAAAGATGAGACAGTTTTGTGCCGTTTGCATACAGGCCACTCCTTTAACACTCATTCTTATCTTTTAAAAGGTGAAGAAGCTCCGCGGTGCATTCCACGTCATGTACCACTCGCAATAGAGCATATTCTTTAGAGTGTTGGGATTTGCATGATGTGAGGCATAAACATTTTACAGCAGACTCCATGAAAACGATGTTCAGAGATGTCCTATCTGATGTGGTCTTTAAATTTCTGCAAGAGATTTAACATTTTTCATCTGATCTAAGATTTTACGAAAGAAAGATTTTTTAACGAAAGTTTCGGTGTGTTTTTAGAAGGTTTCTTTTAGAGGGTTGTGTGATTTTTTTGTTGTTGTTGTTTTTTTTTGGACTTGTGAGTTGACTTGAACGTTGTGACAGCCCTGATATGGCCCTTTGCGGTCGGCTTGGCTACAAGCAACATTCCCTTCCCTTCCCATACTGACACGATCAGTGAAAAACTGCACACTACGTCATACAACACGATGAAAAGACCACTGGCACATCTTCCTCATGCTGACACAACCAGTGAAAAACTGCACATCACGTCATAGAACATGATGACGGGAACACTGCCACATTCTTCTTCATACTTACACTGTTGGCAGTCGAATACTCACCACCTCACAAACCTCCATGAAAAGAATACTGTTACAGTCTTCCTCATTCTGACACAGTCAATCAACAACTGTACGCCATGTTCTTCAATATTAACATGATGAAAAGAACGCTGCTACAGTCTTCCTATTTTGACACAGTCATTCAAAGGCTGCACACCACGTCACACAACACGATGAACAGAACAGTGCTACAGTCTTTCTCACACTGACACAGTTATTCAACGGCTGAACACCACATCACACAACACGACGAACAGAACTGTGCTACAGTCTTTCTCACACTGACACAGTTATTCAACGGCTGCACACTACATCACACAACACGATGAACAGAACAGTGCTACAGTCTTTCTCACACTGACACAGTTATTCAACGGCTGCACACCACATCACACAACACGATGAACAGAACTGTGCTACAGTCTTTCTCACACTGACACAGTTATTCAACGGCTGCACACCACGTCACACAACACGATGAACAGAACTGTGCTACAGTCTTTCTCACACTGACACAGTTATTCAACGGCTGCACACCACGTCACACAACACGATGAACAGAACTGTGCTACAGTCTTTCTCACACTGACACAGTTATTCAACGGCTGCACACCACGTCACACAACACGATGAACAGAACTGTGCTACAGTCTTTCTCACACTGACACAGTTATTCAACGGCTGCACACCACGTCACACAACACGATGAACAGAACTGTGCTACAGTCTTTCTCACACTGACACAGTTATTCAACGGCTGCACACCACATCACACAACACGATGAACAGAACTGTGCTACAGTCTTTCTCACACTGACACAGTTATTCAACGGCTGCACACCACATCACACAACACGATGAACAGAACAGTGCTAGGGTCTTTCTCACACTGACACACCACATCACCCAACACGGTGAACAGAACAGTGCTGCAGTCTTCCTCAGAATGACACAGTCAGTCATCAGCTGCACACCACATCACCCAACACGATGAACAGAACCGTGCTGCAGTCTTCCTCTGACTGACACACCACATCACCCAACACGATGAACAGAACCGTGCTGCAGTCTTCCTCTGACTGACACACCACATCACACAACACGATGAACAGAACAGTGCTACAGTCTTCCTCTGACTGACACACCACATCACCCAACACGATGAACAGAACAGTGCTACAGTCTTCCTCTGACTGACACACCACATCACCCAACACGATGAACAGAACAGTGCTGCAGTCTTCCTCTGACTGACACACAACATCACACAACACGATGAACAGAACAGTGCTACAGTCTTCCTCTGACTGACACACCACATCACACAACACGATGAACAGAACAGTGCTGCAGTCTTCCTATGTCACACTCATTCAACAGCTGCATACTACATCACACAACACGACGAACAGAACTGTGTTACAGACTTCTTCCGACTGACACAATCATTCAATAGCTGCATACTACATCACACAACACGACGGACAGAACTGTGTTACAGTCTTCTTCCGACTGACACAATCATTCAGTAGCTGCATGCTACATCACACAACACGACGAACAGAACTGTGTTACAGTCTTCTTCCGACTGACACAATCATTCAATAGCTGCACACTACATCACACAACACGACGAACAGAACTGTGTTGCACCGACAGACAGAAGGAGAGATGAATAGGAATAAGCACGCGCGCGCGCCAGCTCATACGTGCACACACGCACACGCGCACACACACATACACACACACGCATGCACGCACACACACATACACGCACGCATGCACGCACACACGCATGCACGCACACACGCACGCACGCACGCACACACACACGCACTTCTTCCGACTGACACAATCATTCAATAGCTGCACACTACATCACACAACACGACGAACAGAACTGTGTTACAGTCTTCCTCAGACTGACACAGTCATTCAGTAGCTGCACACTACATCACACAACACGACGAACAGAACTGTGTTACAGACTTCCTCAGACTGACACAGTCATTCAATAACTGCACACCACATCACACAACACGATGAACAGAACAGTGCTGCAGTCTTTCTCTGACTGACACAATCATTCAATAGCTGCATACTACATCACACAACACGACGAACAGAACTGTGTTACAGACTTCCTCAGACTGACACAGTCATTCAGCAGCTGCACACCACATAATAGAACACAACACAAAGATTACTGCCACAGTGTTCCTCGTACTGACACAGTTAGCCACTGCATATCATTTCATACAAAAGGACACTTCCTCAGTCTTCTTCATACTGAGACAGTCGGTCAACAACTGCACGGTACAACACAATACAAGGAACACTGCCACAGACTTCCTAATCCTGACACAGTCAGTCAGTAACTGTACGCTTTTATATATTAATATATATATATATATATATATATATAAACATCCAAACAAAGAATTCAACAACAATCACGTAAAAACTTTCTCTCTGCTTCTTCCCCCCCCCCCCCCCCCCCCCCAGCGTACGCAAGCTGATACTCCTGCGGACACTCCCTGTATCGACAGGCAAGGATTGATCCCATCTACCCAACAAAGGGAATGGAGTTTTGTGCGTATGACCGTTTTTTTTTTTATCCCGCTCATTAAGGCAGCCATACTCCAACTTCTGGGCATTCTCTCTGCTTCAACAACGTTTGTCTGTTTCACAAATTAATTTTTCCCCACCCCAGCAGCTATGGCTGATTTCGCAAGTCACTCATTCTCTCTATCTCGGTTACATGTGCTGAACATCCTTCCAAGCGTATTTTCGCTGCCAGAACCACAGAGAAAGAAACTCACCTTCTGCCCTTCCTCGACAAATCAGTGGTGACCATTTTATTCTTAGGCTATCACTATGCCGGCGCCTTCGGTGCTGTTCTCACTAGTCTATAACCATTTCGGTGCTACCTGGAATATCTGAAACTACATCGGTGTTACTCTGACATCGATTCGCTACTACTTTGATATTATCGTGGTACCAGTATGGCAATACTTAATATCATCTGTAATCCTTTGGCTTTACACATGTGTGACTTCTCTCTGATATAACTTTGCTGTCACTTCGGTTCTACGTACCATGATGGTATCATTCCAATCTCACTTTAGCCATATTCCCAGTGTCACCTTGGCATCACTCAGGCATCATCCTGGTACCACTTTGGCGTTATATTTATATTGTCCACATTGCTCCGGTACCGCTCTTGCATTACTGTGCTGTCAACTTTAACAATATTCCTGTACCACTGCAGCTTTATTTAACCATCCCTTTGCCAACACTATGACATTACCCCGGCATCACTCTGGCATCAGTCTGGCAGTTTTCAGCATCACTTAGGGATTAACTGACACCACTGTGGCATTACTCCACTTTCGGAGCAATGATACTCCAGGATCACTGTGGAATCGCTGCTGTACGGCTGACAGTGCTCCACTTTGCCTGTGAAGCAGCTGCGGTGATATGCTGGCTCCGCTTCCAGCGGCTGGTGGTGAATTGTCTGTCACTGCGTATGCAGGCACACGGCGACGAACAGGTGATAGCACAAGAGTGGGTTACTTTACACATAGACCTGCACAGGCTTGTGAGCTCGATATTCTTGGAAACACACGCATGCACGCACGCACGCACGCATGCACATACACGCACACACACATACAGATACACACACGCGCGCGCTCACGCGCGCGCGCACTTCACTGACACACACGCATGCACGCACGCGCACAGAGGGAGAGAGAGAGAGAGAGAGAGAAGAGAAGAAGAAGAAGAAGAAGAAGAAGAAGAAGAAGAAGAAGAAGATGGGTAGGGGCTTGTTTTAGCTCATGTCAGTTGAAAAAATGGCATGGTCTGTGTGGAACACACACTGACTATATTATTTCTCTCTCTCTCTCTCTCTCTCTCTCTCTCTCTCTCTCTCTCTCTCTCTCTCTCTCTCTCTCTTTTTTTTTTTTTTTTCCTTTGGTGCTTGAAAATCGATTGTCTTGCATCTCCTTTTTTTTTTTTTTTAAATTGTCCGATTGTTCTAAACATGCTCATTCCCGCAAACACTCTCTTCTCTCTCTCTCTCTCTCTTCTCTCTCTCTCTCTCTCTCTCTCTTCTCTCCTCTCTCTCTCTCTCTCTCTCTCTCCTTTCCTCCTGCCTCCTTCTCTCTCTCTCTCTCTCTCTCTCTCTCTCTCTCTCTCTCTCTCTCTCTCTCTCTCTCTCTCTCATTTTATTTTATTTTTTTAATTTAGATCTTATTTTTAATTCCGTATCGTACTGTAGTTCCAGTCACTTTTTACATGCTTCTTTTGTTGCCTTATCTTATTTTGCATTGTTGACCCTACTCAGGGCGAGGACTGGATGTAATTATGTTGCATTGTTGACCCTACTCAGGGCGAGGACTGGATGTAATTATTTTGCATTGTTGACCCTACTCAGGGCGAGGACTGGATGTAATTATTTTGCATTGTTGACCCTACTCAGGGCGAGGGCTGGATGTAATTATTTTGCATTGTTGACCCTACTCAGGGCGAGGACTGGATGTAATTATTTTGCATTGTTGACCCTACTCAGGGCGAGGACTGGATGTAATTATTTTGCATTGTTGACCCTACTCAGGGCGAGGGCTGGATGTAATTATTTTGCATTGTTGACCCTACTCAGGGCGAGGACTGGATGTAATTATTTTGCATTGTTGGCCCTACTCAGGGCGAGGGCTGGATGTAATTATTTTGCATTGTTGGCCCTACTCAGGGCGAGGCTGGATGTAATTATTTTGCATTGTTGACCCTACTCAGGGCGAGGACTGGATGTAATTATTTTGCATTGTTGACCCTACTCAGGGCGAGGACTGGATGTAATTATTTTGCACTGTTGACCCTACTCAGGGCGAGGACTGGATGTAATTATTTTGCATTGTTGACCCTACTCAGGGCGAGGACTGGATGTAATTATTTTGCATTGTTGACCCTACTCAGGGCGAGGACTGGATGTAATTATTTTGCATTGTTGACCCTACTCAGGGCGAGGACTGGATGTAATTATTTTGCATTGTTGACCCTACTCAGGGCGAGGACTGGATGTAATTATTTTGCATTGTTGACCCTACTCAGGGCGAGGACTGGATGTAATTATTTTGCATTGTTGACCCTACTCAGGGCGAGGACTGGATGTAATTATTTTGCATTGTTGACCCTACTCAGGGCGAGGACTGGATGTAATTATTTTGCATTGTTGACCCTACTCAGGGCGAGGACTGGATGTAATTATTTTGCATTGTTGACCCTACTCAGGGCGAGGACTGGATGTAATTATTTTGCATTGTTGACCCTACTCAGGGCGAGGACTGGATGTAATTATTTTGCATTGTTGACCCTACTCAGGGCGAGGACTGGATGTAATTATTTTGCATTGTTGACCCTACTCAGGGCGAGGACTGGATGTAATTATTTTGCATTGTTGACCCTACTCAGGGCGAGGACTGGATGTAATTATTTTGCATTGTTGACCCTACTCAGGGCGAGGACTGGATGTAATTATTTTGCATTGTTGACCCTACTCAGGGCGAGGGACTGGATGTAATTATTTTGCATTGTTGACCCTACTCAGGGCGAGGACTGGATGTAATTATTTTGCATTGTTGACCCTACTCAGGGCGAGGACTGGATGTAATTATTTTGCATTGTTGACCCTACTCAGGGCGAGGACTGGATGTAATTATTTTGCATTGTTGACCCTACTCAGGGCGAGGACTGGATGTAATTATTTTGCATTGTTGACCCTACTCAGGGCGAGGACTGGATGTAATTATTTTGCATTGTTGACCCTACTCAGGCGGGACTGGATGTAAATTATTTTGCTTGTTGACCCTACTCAGGGCGGACTGGATGTAATTATTTTGCATGTTGACCCTACTCGGTGCGAGGACTGATGTAATTATTTTGCATTGTTGACCTACTCAGGGCGAGGACTGGATGTAATTATTTGCATTGTTGACCCTACTCAGGGCGAGGACTGGATGTAATTATTTTGCATTGTTGCCCTATCAGGGCGAGGACTGGATGTAAATTTGCATTGTTGACCCTACTCAGGGCGAGGACTGGAGTAATTATTTTGCATTGTTGACCCTACCAGGGCGAGGACTGGATGTAATTATTTGCATTGTTGACCCTACTCAGGGCGAGGACTGGATGTAATTATTTTGCATTGTTGACCCTACTCAGGGCGAGGACTGGATGTAATTATTTTGCACTGTTGACCCTACTCAGGGCGAGGACTGGATGTAATTATTTTGCATTGTTGACCCTACTCAAGGCGAGGACTGGATGTAATTATTTGCACTGTTGACCCTACTCAGGCGAGGACTGGATGTAATATTTTGCTTTGTGACCCTATCAGGCGAGGACTGGAGTAAAAGCACATCAGTGCTTATCTTTATCCTGTAAATAAAGTATTTTGTCTTGTCTTGTCTTCTCTCTCTCTCTCTCTCTCTCTCTCTCTCTCTCTCTCTCTCTCTCTCTCTCTCTCTCTCTCTCTCTCTCTCTCCACCACCTCCTCCTTCACACCCATTCACCACCACTGATTGCCGGGTTTTATGCGCGCGCATGAAATGACCACACAATCTCCTGCTGGTGGCCACCAACATTCCTCCGCCCTTCCTTTTCCATGCTCATTTGTGTTGGCTCCACAATTGTTATCGTCTGTAGGAAGCTTAGAAAAATGGTGTCGTGGATATGTTGGATGAGAACAGTCATTAGTGAACGTCACCAAAGCGAGCCGCAGTGCAGCGTCTGCTCCGGTGAGTTGCCTTACGACGAGCTGTTAATGTAAGCCGCTGATCCGGGGGGGGGGGGGGGGGGGGGGGGGGCGCTAAGGCAGGACCAACGTGATTGTGTCTGTGCGTAATGCATTCATGTTTTTGTTTCTCCGTCCCATTTGAAGTGCCTAGCATTAATGCCTTTTTCCTCCCATCTGAAATAGTAGAAAGAAACTCGTGGAGAGCGTGGCAGCAGAGAGTCCTCAGAAGAGAAGCCCCCTTCAAGCAAGTGTTTCGGCCCTTATCTCCTGACACTCTAGGGGGGTTGGGCCACACCCGGTTCATGACTCCGGATGTCCCTCTGCTGCCCCTTTTTTTCCCATCTTGGGACGAGCCATGGCTGGGATTCGAACCCATGACCCTCTGGACATGCTCATTTTCCACTTAATGACTCGCGCTTTAACCACTGAGCCACAGGGACACCTGATATTTGTAGGGAAATTAAGCCTTATGAAGTTCACTTTTGTTCCTCCTTGACCAGATCCAGCTTGAACACCTCTCTGCCGCTTCTGCCATTGCTTTCAGGGCTCTGGTTTTTTCCTTCCCTGCAACTGAGAGCTGTTTCATGAGGCTGTATGCAGACGTTCCTACAAACCCCCTAGCTCCAATTTCTGCAGTGAGGACTTTGACCTGATAGCCTTCTCTCCTCAGGCTGTTTGCCAGATCAGCATACTTTTCAGTCTTGTAGATTTGAGCTGCCTCCATTCTGTTCTCATATGGCACCGTGAGCTCGATCATGATCAGCTGCTTGGTTGACTTAGAGTGGACTACTATGTCTGGTCTCATGCCACTCTTGCTGATGATCTCTGGGTGACTCTTCCATTCTGGGAGGTCTGCAGTGCACTCCCAGTCATCTGCCCCGTCCAGCAGACTCTGCCTGCATGTTTCGAGTGGCACTGTTGTTCTTGGCCATGATTTGCTGCCTCCTGCCGTGAAGAATGTTGCGGGTGCTTTTGGAGTCCTGATTTTCCCTTTTGTGGTGTTGGTACTAGCCCAGAGTACTTGTACAATTTCTTTGAGCACTTGGTTGTGCCTCCATGTGTACCTTCCTTGAGCCAGGGCTACTTTACATGAGCTTAGGACATGCTCCACTGTTTGTTTTTCATGGCAGAGGGGGCATGCAGGATCGTCTGTTTTCCCCCACTTCACCGGTTTGCATTTGAGGGCAGAAGGTCATATGCAGATCTGAGAATGAAGCTGATCCTGAGAGGGGCCATGTGCCAAATGTCATTCCAAGTGAGACTTCTTTGGAGTGCATTCTCCCACGTTGTCCATTGCCCTTGCTGGCTCTGCTGGACTGCTTTTTGGAGTCTTTTTTGGTCTTCTTCTTTTCTCATCTCCTGAATCATCATGTCTCTTTTGGCTTTTCCTTTGGCCTTTGACCACCATTCAGTTTTGGTCACCCCCAGTCCCTGTCTGTTGGTCTGTGTGTGTCCTGTTATTTCTCTGATCTTGAGACTTTCTTTTGCAGAATCCATCGCCTCTTGAACTTTCCATTTTCTGCCTGTCTTCAGCTGGGGCTTAATTGCTTCTACCACCTTGTCTCCTGAGTCCTCCAGCATGCTTTGAAGTCTGATCTTCCCTGCTTTGTATTCCTCCAGGATGGATTTCAGGGGTAGTTTCAGCTTTGCTTGGCGACAGTACAGCGCTATGTCAGTCAGACAGGGTGGGACACCAAGCCATTTCCTTGTGAACTTGTTGATTTTGGCTTCCATTGCCTCCACTATGCTGGTGCAGATGTCGTATATCATCAGAGGCCATAGCAGCTTTGGTATCAGCATGAACTGCAAACACCAGACCTTGTATTTGCCAGGGAGCCCACACTGGTCAATGGTCTCCAAGCCTTCCTCCGCCATCTGCTTGGTTTCTTTTGCTCTTTGTGTGTCTTTCAGCGTATCATCATACCATCTTCCAAGGCTCTTGACTGGTTCTTCTGTGACTGTTGGAATGGCCTGGTTGGCAACACTGAAGACCACAGATCCGGCCACTTTTCCTTTCCTCAGTGAGAGACTCCGTGATTTCTTTGGCTTGAACTTCATTCTGGATGAGGCAACTATGTCGTCCAGCCTCTCCAGCACATGACGTGTCTCGTCTTCTCTGGATGAAATCACTGTAGTGTCATCCATGAAGGCCTTGAGAGGAGGCATCTTGTATCCATCGCCAAGGTCTGTTTGTCTCGCGTTGTTTGTTGCTGCTTTCAAGATGAGTTCCATTGCCAGCACGAACAGTATTGGGGAAATTGCACAGCCCATTGCAATACCCACTTCCAAGTTGATCCAGTCTGTTGTGTACTCCTTGGTAGAGAACCGCATTGAGAAGCCATTGAAGTACTTCTTGAGCATGTCGCGGATGTTCTTTGGCACATGGTACATCTCAAGAGCCAACTGTATCATCTCATGGGGCACAGATCCATATGCGTTTGCCAGATCAAGCCACACTACGTCCAGGTCTCTCTTTTCTGTTTTTGCTTTTTGGATTGCGTCCCAGATCATTGTGGCGTGTTCTACACAGCCCGCCACGCCTGGGATGCCACCTTTCTGGACTGACACATCCAAGTACTTGTTTTCCATCAGGTACTTGGTCAGCCTTGCTGCCATGACAGAGAAGAAGATTTTCCCTTCGACGTTCAGTAGTGATATTGGCCTGAACTGGCTAATGTCACTTGAGTTTTGCTCTTTGGGGATGTACACACCATCTGCCGTCATCCACTGGCCGCTGATCTTCTGGTTTCTCCAAGCCGATCGCAGCAGCCTGTGGAGCCACTCCAGCACCTTGGGACATTTCTTGTAAAGCTGGTAAGGTATTCCGTTTGGCCCTGGTGATGATTTGGCTCTGGCTTTGTCGACCACCTTCTTGATTTCCGCCAACGTTGGAGGCTTGCCATTGAACTGTTCCTCAGGGTTGGTTGGCCACACCAGACCTTAAATGTCGAGTGGTGCTTTGCTCTGTGGGTCAGAGTATGTTTTCCTCAGATGCTGCTCAAGAACTCCTTTGTCCACACTTAGGGTCCCAGATTTTGGCTGCTCAAACAGTGTTCTGGCAAACTGGAAGGGGTCTCTGAAGAAGCGCTCTTGTGTCTTCTTCTTTTTGCTCTTCCTCTTCCTCGCAGATTCCGCTTTGCTGAGGGCACTGTGTTTTTCTTTCAGGTCTTTCCACAGTTTTTCCAAGCCTTGTTTTTCAGCTGGCAGTGCGGTCTTCATTTGCATCTTGAGGTTTTTCTTTTGGACCCTGATCTTGTCCATCTTTTCTTGGCGTCTGGATTTCTTTGGAGGTGTTTTCTCTTTGGGTAGTTTTGCTCCATAGGCGTCTCTACATGTGGCATACACAATGTCCCCATATGTGGCTAGTTTGTGTTCCAGGGTGCTTTTCCCTATCAGTGCATCGAGTCTTTGGACGATTTTTGCATCCAGTTTCTCCCAATCTTCAGTTTCGTTTGCTCGTGGCAGGTTGAGTTTCAGGCGCCTGGCATCGAGGGCCTGTGCAAATTCCTCATCCGAACCAACAGCGTGGATGTCCTTGGCACTGTGGTTTAAATCCTGGCCTTGGTCTTCCGACGTCTTATCTGCTGATGCAGTGCGCTGCTGCTCATTCAGATGAGTCTTCACACATCCCATCTTTGTTCTGTGGATCTTCATGCCACGGGTGGTAGCGAAACGCTTTCCACAGACACATGGATATTCCATTTGGTCCATGTTCATAGTCCGTTTGGGATTTGCAGTCATGATTGGTTGAGCACCGATGGATTCATCATTCTCTCCCCCTTTCGGTGAATCCTGGGAGCATCTTTTCCTTTTATTTTTAGTAGCCACATGTTTAAGGCAAAGTGGGGAGCCAGCCCACAGAGCCCTTGGTTCTGGTCTTTCCCAGTGTCCTCCGGTCTTTCCCGGACGTCCTCCGGCCTATAGTATTACAGTGGGGGGGGGGGGGGGGGGGGGGGGGGGGGGGGGGGGGAGGGGGGTTCCGTGGCATCTGAAGTGCATTGCTTTAATGTTTTTTCCTCCCATTTGAAGTCCCAGACCTCTCATTTGATGTCCTTAACTTTTTTTTCTTATCTATAGTGTGGTTGTTATGCCGTTAGGGCGCGCGCGCGCGCGTGCGTGCGTGCGTGCGTGCGTGCGCGCGCGCGCGCGCGTGCATGCATGAGTGCACGTGCGTGTGTGTGAATGTATATGTGCATATGTGTGTGTGTGGGGGGGGGGGGGGGTATACATGTGTGTGTGTGAATTTTTTTTTCTCTATTGATATTCATACTAATTTATAAAGTTGATACCACAAAATATTTTTATGCCTTGTGTGATTGTGAGTGTGAGTGTGTCTGTTGCTATTATATTGTAATAAGTGGAAGCTAACAGTTAATGCTGCTAAAACTAAAATAATGATGTTTAACAGTGCATGGCTGAATAAACAGGACACATTTCATTATGTAAATGGAAAAGCTGATGTCACCAGCTTCAAATATTCAGGGGTATCTTTTAATCGAATGGGTTCTTTCGCTAAATGTAAGAAAAACACTTTTGATAAAGCATCATTAGCCATGTTTAAGTTGATACAAAAGGTAAGAACAAAGGATTTACCTATTCATGTTATTTTAGATTTATTTGATAAAATGATTGTTCCAGTATTATTATATGGTTGTGAAATTTGGGGATACGAAATTTTAAAGATTATTGATAAATTTCAGCTAAATCTATCAAAATATATATTTTGCTTAAAAAGAAGTACAACGACAAACATGATTTATGGTGAAACAGGACGTTACCCTTTATCAATTACTGTCTATGTCCGAATGATTCGATTTGGAGCTAGTTTGGTTCAATCTCCTGTTGACAAAATGTGGGTTAGGTTCTATCCATTCATGTTACATTTGCACAATAGCGCAGTAACTGTGTTTCCCTGTTTAACGTGCATTAAAACATACGTGCTGAGTAAATGAGCATTGGAGACAGTTTTGTTATATGCTTTCTTGATTTTTGTTTCGCTTTATTTCGTTAAACTGACCGCATAAACCTTTTTTTTTTGTTTTTGTCTCATCTATATTCGTAGAAGCTATTTTCACCTTCATTTGTTTTTTTTTTTTCTTTAAATGGCCTTTCATGTATACAAAGAACCATGTATTTTTGTGTTATTATACTCGTCTTTATTTTCCTTTCACTTCACATCACATATGTTTGTGTTGCCTTACTCACTTTTATTCTCTTTTTGCCTTCATGGTATGAGGCAGCAATTCACCTTTATACAGACTCCTGTTATTTTACACAGTTTTACTCATCTTTGACCTGCTGTATGGCTGCGAAAGCTGGACCATGACAGCAGAGACCACCAAGAGAATCCAGACGTTTGAAACTAAATGCTTCAGGCGCTTGCTCGGGATCCCTTGGCAAGACCGGAAGACGAACGACCTTGTGAGGAGCCAAATAACATCACTTGCAGGCCCCCAAGAACCCCTCTTGGCAATAGTCAAGAAGAGGAAGCTGTCGTGGTTTGGGCATGTCATACGCCACAACTCACTGCCCAAAACAGTCCTCCAGGGCACGCTGGAAGGCGGCCGACGAAGGGGACGACAAGCCAAATGCTGGATGGATAACATCAAAGAATGGACCAGGATGGATGGCCCCACGCTGATGCGACAGGCAGAGGACAGGGCCGGATGGCGGCGCCTGGCTTCGAGAGTGTCTCTCATCTCTCCTCTACGCCCATCATGGGCAAGAGAATGATGATGATGATGATGACCTGTTGTACCCTGACAGCGTTATGTAGTTTATTATTATTATTATTATGAACATTTATGACGCCTAATCAATTGAATGCCCTAGGCGTTTACAATATCACAACAGACACAACAGTTTAATCTTTTTTTCCTTTTCGTTTCTTTTCTTTCTTTTTTTTATCTTATCATCTTTATCCCCCTTTTTTTTTAATCTTCCATGACATGTAATGGTGGCATAGGCAGTTTCGTGCAGTGTTGGGTTGTCTTACTCATCTTGATCCCCTTCTCACTGAAGTTGTGTGAAAAAGTGACAAATGACACAGACACATTAAACACGTATTGATCGACTCTGGAAGTGCGGCAACTCTTCTCCGCCATAGCCCTCAGATATCTCCCGCATCCGATGGAGCGGATCGAATTACATTCTGCTTGCAGTCCCCTTTTACCAGGATAAGTTTGATGATGATGATGATGATGATGATGATGATGATGATGATGATGATGATGATGATGATGATGATGATGAAGACGACGACGACGACGACGACGAAAACGACGACGACGACGACGACGACGACGACGACGACGCTGATGATGATAATGGTGATGATGGAGACGACGATGATGATGTTGTATGTGTGTTGTGTGTGTGTGTGTGTGTGTGTGTGTGTGTGTGTGTGTGTGTGTGTGTGTGTGTGTGTGTGTGTGTGCATAATTATGTCGGAGAGAGAGAGAGAGAGACAGAGACAGAGACAGAGACAGAGAGACAGAGAGAGAGAGACAGAGACAGACAGACAGACAGACAGACAGACAGACAGACAGACATCGAGAATATGTGTGTGTGTGTGTGTGCGCGCGCGCGCGCGCGTGCGTGTGTGGTGTGTGTGTGTGTGTGTGTGGTGTGTGTGTGTGTGTGTGGTGTGTGTGTGTGGTGTTGTGTGTGTGTGTGTGTGTGTGTGTGTGTGTGTGGTTTCTCCAACCACTGCCACCGCCCCCCCCCCCCCCACCCCCTTCCAAACAAAAACAAAAGTATTGGTCTGATATGTTTAACAGTGACACGGGCATTTATGCAATGGCATGTGTGTGTGTGTGTGTGTGTGTGTGTGTGTGTGTGTGTGTGTGTGTGTGTGTGTGTGTGTGTGTGTGTTAAAAAAAAAACAATCACAAAATCCTACAAAGTATCTTTAAAATGTGATCAGCCATCACTTTAATTATTATTGTCACTGAAAAAAGACTAGGAGATTTTTATGTATGAATAAATAGGATAAAAAAATATCCTTTACAAATATTTTGTCAACAATTAAAAAAAAAAAAACTTTTTTTTTCTTTTCTTCTCTCAGCCAAACTCCAGAAAAATCAGGCCACGATACTTAGAAAAGTCCTCCCTCCCTCCCTCACTTCCTCTCTGTCTGTCTATCTGTCTGTCTGTCTGTTTGTCTGTCTGTCTGTCTGTCTGTCTGTCTGTCTGTCTGTCTGTCTCTCTCTCTCTCTCTCTCGCTCTCTCTCTCTCTCTAGTTTTCATTTTCTTCTTCTGTCTGTAAGTTGTCTGTCTCTCTTTCTTCATCCCCTCCCGTCCTCCCTCTGTCTGTCTGTCTGTCTGTCTCTCTGTCTGTCTATCTGTCTCTCTCTCTCTCTCTGTCTCTGTCTCTGTCTTCTCTTCTCTCTCTCTCTCTCTCTCTCTCTCTCTCTCTCTCTCCCTAGTTTTCACTTTCTTCTTCTGTCTGTTTGTCTGTCTGTCTCTCCTTCTTCATCCCCTCCCTTCCTCCCTCTGTCTCCCTCCCTCCGTCTGTCTCTGTCTCTGTCTCTGTCTCTGTCTCTGTCTCTGTCTCTCTCTCTCTCTCTCTCTCTCTCTCTCTCTCTCTCTCTCTCACCTTTTCGCCCACAATCGCCACTACTGATTTCCTTATTTAATGCGAGGGTAGGCCTATATCCGTGGGTGGTGTCCCGTTCCTGCAGCTTTGTTGCTGAAGGAAAGCGAATCGATAATATGGATTTGAACCGTTTACAGATGCGGGAGACACTAACCCGTCAGACTGATTCACCATTTTTATTGATAGTTCATTTGTCAACACTGATATATCAGTAATCACAGTTTTAAAATGACATTCATAAACGAATGTCATATACATTCGGTGAAGCAGATTACACCATAAAAACACACGGGTCTACAGTCCGTTTTGTACGCGGAAAAACAAAAACAGACTGAAAATCTACCCCCAAAAGCTTGAAGAAAACAACAACCTGGAAGAGATACTCAATGCTTTCTTTTTTGGTGCTAGAAAGCGAACGCTTAGGCTTACTGTTTTCCCGTTTTATTTTCAGCGACAGTTAACTGGTTAGCTAGCCGAACTATATAGTCTGACAGTCAACAGTCAGCTAGCCGAACTAAAGTCTGAAACCATTTGAATTTAACCTTCTTGATGTTATGATTCTTCCAAAAATAATATTTCACTGCACATTTCTTGTTAGCTTTCTGCAGCAACTCTTGCAACAATTCGGTTCTTACATACATTTTTTTTTCCCCAAGAGACTTAGGCTATCTAAAATGATGCGCACTGGTTCAAACATGAAATACATGGCACGAAAAAAGTTCACCGGTTTGCAGCAAGAAAATTTGTCAGTCTGGTATTTGTGTCCTGCAGCTTCTTTAAGTGCTATTTTGTGTCAGTATGACGCTTTTCATGAAACATATATCACATCACAGAAACAAATGTCTGTTTCCTCCAATTAATAGCTAGACTGATGAGCATTTTGCTCGATCCACGATCTTGTTGAAAAGGAAAAGGATTGTTCGACTGTTTTCTTTGTTTTACCCCCAAAGAAATATTAGGTTTACGAGGTGATCGTTCAGAAGCCTCGCCTTCCGCGTTCTAACCTACATATTTTCCCCGTGCACTCTTTGTGAGCTTTAAGAATATCCGAAAACATGTTTTTTTCTTCCATTTTTCTCTTCAAAATGTAGGTCCACTATATATCCGTGTTGATGCTGTGGTAATGAAATAAAGCATTTAATGTTCTGAATCCGACTTTATGCTCAAAAGAGAACAGCAGTTGCTGTGTCATTTACTAACTCACGCCAAATACACTCAAAAATAAATAAATAGATAACTAACTAAACAAATAAACAGATAAATAAATAAATAAATAGAA
>CM065731.1:22987856-23130356 GCA_033310375.1 Conus canariensis | reverse complement strand
ACTGACCCCGTGAGTGGACGTCTACTAAGAATACACTCTAACTTCTGTGACTAGAAAATAGTCTAATTGTGACGGAATAATTCCGATTCGCCTCGTTAATGTCGCTCTGAATGAATCGCTAAAAGTTCACTGTACAGAATCAAGATGTCGACGCGAGTCTTTGTGTTCGAAGCACGTTATAATTTTCAAATTGAAAATTGATCAAGCTGAAGTCAATAACAATCTGAGTAAGATTTATTGAATCACAAGAATGATCATCAGTGGTTCAGATCCATCTCGGAGCAGGTTGTATCCATACTCCTCAAATATCAATTTTGCATCTAGGCTAATTTCCATCCATTTTGCGCATCTTTCAGTTCTGCAATAAGACTTCCAAAATCTTAAGACTTAAATGCAAATTATACACTTTATATTTCATATGCTGTGCATGTGCATGCACTTCTTATCACCCCAGTGTGAATGGTGACATTGTATGGGTAGGCATGAGGTTAGGAACTGTTAGTGTTACAGAATTCGGGTTAAAATAGGTTTGGGTCATGGTTGGATTAGGATTACTCATTAGAGGTAGGATAAGTGTTAGGCTGGAGTTTCCTAGTGCATGTAATGTAAAGGATCCATAATTTTGTTAACATATAATCAGTTTTGTTCTTAGCACGAAGGTGGTGTGACCTTTCTCCTTAGTGACTTCGATTTTGTAGTTAAATAGTAATCATGCCAGTACTTGTTAGGGCAGCCAGCATCTTGACTTTGATTGAAGATTCTGCTGCACCATTGTTCGAGTGCAAGGCTTCAGACTGCTGGCATGCCTGCGACATTTTCAAGTGAAATTGTGTGATACAAATACTTGTGCGCCAAGCTGTTGGGTGCCTGTTGCTGCAGTGCCAAGGTGGGATTCGGTCTTCTCTTCCACTTGATCATGTGAAACAGCAAAAGTGAACAAATAGGCCTGTCTATGCCACCATAAACGATTTAAAGATGTGAATGATCAGCTTTCAGTCGGTTTAGAATCATGAATAGAGACCAGACTTGTCTCCAGGACCTAAGGTAGAATGGAGTACTGTAGCATCCATTTGCTTTACTGCAAAGGTTGGTTCCCTATGTCATGCTGCATTCACTGTTCAGTACACATGGCAGTAAGAAACATGACACTGAAGGCGAAGCAGAAACTGGCAGAATTACAAACCAGTCAAAAGGCCTTTAATAGGATCATTAAGAAAATCAGATATTAGTTATTACACTTTTTTTCACGCTTGCCATGTTCCAACTTCCATTCTCTCTCTCTCTCTCTCTCTCTCTCTCTCTCTCTCTCTCTCTCTCTCCTCTCACTCTTCCCCCCCCCCCCCCACACACACACACACACATACACACACACACATACTGTGAATGAAAAAAAATGTGATAATTACATATATGTTCGCATGGTGAATAAAGTGTATGTTTTAATATAGCATTACTGTACATGTCTGAGCTGAGATTGGCTTGGACATAATAAATACGGTTAGGTACCAGTTAGACTCGTTCCAGATAGCAGATATCATCACCACGTCAACTTATAAACTTGAGCTAAATACAATATTTGTTAAAGTCCTTCCTCCCTCCCTTCCTTTTTCTCTTCCCCTCTCCGCAGCCCCTCTTAGTACAGACTTTTTAATCCCCCTTCCCTTCCACTTCTCTGCACACTCACCTGCTTCCCCTGCCCCACATACCCCTCCCTTTTTCAAAAAATATGTTTTTTAAGGATTATTTTTTATTTCAAATTTCTTTCGTCCTTCTGTCCCCCCACCCCCACTCCATGATTTCTCTCCCTGCTCTCAACACCTCCCCCATCCAACTCCTGCTCTTGTCTTTTGCCCAACCTTACATCATTTGAATGCTTTATTTCAGTGTACTTAGCCAACTTCACATCATTTAAATGCTTTATTTTATTGTACTCACCCAACTTTACATCATTTAAATGCTTTACTTCATTGTACTTAACTGTAACATGTCCTCAGAACAATGTTCTAATCATCATTCACTCACTGTCACTTTGAAGGAGGTTCCTTGTCTCAAATTGTCAGTGCATTCTCCACTCGAGTCAACACAAGATTTTGTCGTGCTTAAATAGTTTGTATTTTTTTTTTTTTTTTTTTTTTTACTGATCTGAACTTGTTGCTTCAAACACCATCCATAGAAAATAAATAAAGAAAAAAATCCAAGGTTAAAGAACTTCCAGCGAGATATATGCAGGCTTGCAATAGTTCAATGTGTACTTGTGTACACAACATTTTCAAACTTAGGCTTATTTAGTCGATCAAGTACCAATTACTTTAGGTCATTTCTGAGAGTTTCAAAGTTAGAAATTATGAAAACGCATATATATATTACAGCAACTGTTCATGCTGCAATACTCTCTGCCAGTTTCCTCTCTCATTTGATTTTGAGGTCAGCATGGATTTACATACATGAAGCAAGGAACTTTATATGAGCAGAGGATGCACATTTTTATGTTCAGTGATGCATCTTGGTTTAACATTTCTGCTAATATTTAACTTTTTCTTGATAAGGTGTGTCGGCAAGACAGATGTTTCTGTTGGCTGTGGACTGATACTCTTGATAGTTATTTGATGTCACAATCTCTGGCTGATGATGGTTCAAACTTTTCTTTTTTTTTTTCAATGTCTTAGAAGAATTTAATGCATTTAATGACAAAAGAACACATTGTCATTTGATATTTTAAATGCATTTGCTCTTACCATTGTTTCAGTGAAGAATCTGATGTCACAATGGCGGAAAGCAGAAGATACTTCTCAGAAATTATGAACATGGGAAATGACAATGACATGGACATAGAGGAAGATGATGATGAGAAAACCCGCATCTACAAGGAACCGATGAGGAGGAATCTTCTAGATGTCTTTGACAAAGCAATGCCTATGGAAATTGCTGACGAGCGCATGAGTGTTTTCCTCCGTGTGAGACCCTTTTCTGCCCAGGAGACGGAAAGTGAAGAAAATCAGGTTTGCTTTTTGTTTGTCTGTTTTAACCATCTAGCATTTGAAAAAATGTTAAAGAGGAATTATTTCTAGTATTTGCTCTTTTTAAGCCTACGAATCACTTTAGCTGTGTAATGTCCAAACCACTATTCTTTTTTTGGTTTATCTTTGGCTTATGTGGGAAGCTTCATTCAAAGTAGACACCTACAGTTAGACAGAATGGAAAATCATCAACAAGCCTGAGTCAAACTCAAAGGCAGTAGGCTGCTCCAGGTAGATAAACATCCTGGATTTTCGGTCAGTGGGCTGTGGTGGGTTGAAATGTAAAAAGGGTTAATATCAGGTCAAATCATACTTTTAGACCACAACTGCCAGTTCTGTTTAAAATAACGTGTTTAACATGGTGATTGTTATTCTGTATGTCTTTTGGTCTTCTCCATTTTGAGTCTGTAATGTGCAATTTACAAACTTTTGTTGAAAGAAAAGCCTCGCAAGATTTGAAAAATACATTTTTTTTTTAACTTGTGAACAGTATTATTTCATTGTGATTAGTTTATAAACATTTTGTTTAAAACTGTTTGAAACTAGGAAACTGAAAGTGCGGAAGCGCTACAGCACTATGAAGACTTTAGAGATTGTGTCCCATGTCATTTTGTGTTGGATGTTTTGTCTTCCTTCAGTTCTGTTGTATTTTGCTTTTTTTGTGTGTATGGAGATGCAGAACATTAACAGTGTCCTTTGCTATTTTGTTTTGCTTGACTCCGTTGGATGGTTTGCGTCTTTCGTCATTCATTGTTGTCAGAGTTTCCCTCCCTTGGCCATGGTTTGTTGTTAGGGGTGTGTGGAGGTACAGAGCAACTACACCGTGACAGCGCATGCGCCTAAGGACTCGCACACCTTCAAGGCCCAGCAGTACGGGCTGAACAAGGCCAGGCACCAGTTTACCTTCTCCCACGTGTTCCCAGAGGCCACCACCCAGAAAGAGTTTTTTGACAGCACCATGCTGAAGCTGGTCCAGGACTTTATTGAAGGACAGAACTGTTTAGTCTTCACTTATGGTGTCACAAACTCGGGCAAAACATACACTATCCAAGGTAAGAAGATTTGTCCTAAACAAGTTTTTGTCAGAGTACGCAAACCAAGGCAAAACAGTCACAATTCAAGGTTTTCTTTATTGTACTTTTGCAAATATGATGGTGCAGGTGGAGAAATGAAATTTGTTGTTATTATTGTTGGGTTTTTTTTCTAATTTGTTGGCTTGTTTGTGATACCCCACAGTTTATTTGACTTCCCAAATTGCAGTTACTTGAAGTTACTAGCAAATGAAAAAAAGAAATCAATAATAATCAACATCCCCTGTACATATTTCCATGAAAATTAGACAAAGCCAAGAATAGGTAACTTGGTCAGCTACATCTCACACGTATCGTGGACACCACAGAGCTGCCAAGTTCTATATTTTTGGCTTGGCGTGCTAAGACTTGACTGACGACGCTATGCTGCAACGAAATGCTATGCTATAAAGCAAAAATTCAGGGGAAGAAAAATGTTTTACCCACTTACCAGTGTAAACAGAACTGATGCAATGCAGATCTTTAGATTGTAGACTTAGTACTTCAAAAAACCGCCAACTTCAGTTAGGAGAGGTCCTTAAAAAAAAAGCCAATTTCAGTTAGGAGAGGAAGAAAAAAGCTAGAAAATTTGCAAGGTACAATTGTGATATCTAGAAAATAAGAATCTTGCGTGAATAAATATTAGATGAACTACCTTTGAAAAATTGACAATACATGTGTTTAATCATTCAGTTTTACTCTTTTTCTTGTTTTTGTAGCGAATATTACAACTTTCCTTTGCAACATAAACATTAAAATGGTGGTCTGTGATCATGCAAATTTTAAACATGAACCACACTGAACATGGAAACTAACAAAAAGAACCCACATAACTCTGTTTACAGTATATTTGATACATTAGCATCTGCAGAACTGTATCATAAAATCAAAAGAAAAATGTGCCCAAATTTTCAAAAGATTTGTAAGATTGCCAGTGTAGCCACTGGCGATGGGAAATATTTCTTGAAAACAACCCAAATAAAGTATGTTTGCAGGGTCCATAGTGTAGATTTTATTCATTTCCCTCACTTTAAAATAAGTCATTTCACAGAATTTGAGGTTTATTTCTCTGACCAGAGTAGGAGAACATGATTATGAGTGTGTATTTAGTGTTTTGACTGGGTTTGATGTTTTGGTTACACTATTGCACTGTTATGCAACAACTACAGATAGTTATGTCATAAAAAAAAAAATATAAAAAAAAAGGGGGGGGGGGGGGGGGGGGGGCTGGAAGTGAAAAAGGTAGATGTTTTGATAAGTTCATCAGGCAGAATTTCTTGAATATTGCAACTTTAACTTTGTCTTTGTTTTGGTGGTTGTTGTTGAAAGATGAAGCTAGGACATAGGCAGAAGCTTTACTGCTGTCATGGTGAAACATTTTGAGTGAAACTGATTGCTTTTGTTTCCTTTATTTTGCCAGAAATTATTAGAAAAAGAAAGTATCAAGTTATGAATGATTGACTTAAAATTTCTGTCCCATGCTGTCAGGCAATGCCCGTGATGCTGGCATCCTGCCTCGAGGTCTGGACGTACTGTTTAACAGCATCAGCGGTAAGCAGTGGCCAGGCATGGACCTCAAGCCTCAAATGTTTTGCGATGTGGTCAAGCTGTCCCCAGAACATGAGGACAAGGAGCGGCTTATCAAAGAGCGTGTCCTCAAAATGAACTCAGCCGAGGTCAGTGCCTTGTCTCAGCCTTTTATGTGTTTAAAAGTAAAGCCATATTTTGTGAGTTTGAGAATATGTTCGCAGCATCTGTTCATTACTTAACTCTTTATTCATGGATCAACTTCCTAATCAGTCTAGAGGTAAAGGTTCCCATTCCTCTCCCTGCAAGATTGGATTTGTCTAAGCCCAATAGGAGGAAGTACCTGTGCCTATCTCTGTTAATGCCAGCTACATATCAGGCAATACCTCTCTACAAAGAGACATTTCTGTGCTTCATGGATGGAAAAAATTACTGCTGGTCAAAGAGAGTCCACAGTTAAAATGTGTGACAACTCCAAGGTCTTCACAAAATGGAGCAGTCAGACTGGGATTTCTTTGATGGCTGCTGAAATTGAAGACCTTTCTGAGAAGGGAAGGAAGCTAAGCATTATTTTTTTTTTATTTTATTTTTATTTTTTTGCTGTCCCAACCTCTGCGCCACCTCAGAGGCAGTGCACCCACGCCGCTCATTCCGACACCGCGTCCACAGCCACAGCCCGGTCGGCCCCGCTGCAGCCCCGGCACCAGCAATCCACAGGGAGCAGTCAATGTCAAGTAGTCAAGAGGGAACCCACCGGAGGAGACACTGCACTTCCGCCGAGTCACTTCGGTGGTGTTCAGTGGCACCTGTTCTGATCTAACATACGCAGGACACCACCTACTAAGCCCCCTACTGACGACAATAATTGCTTAGTCACGGAGCCGGCGTGAGTGAGCTCTCCCTCCGGAGGGCGCCACCACGTCCATCCAACGACAGCCCCCATGGACTCGCCGATACCGGTGACCGCTACGGAACCAAACCAAGGCCACAGACGTGGAGAGCACATCAAAACTGAGGTCACCATGAGAGCAGGGCATGAAGGGCCACAGAATTTGAGACATTTTTTTGTGCTGATTAATGAGAATGAGGATGATTAAGATGATGCTACGGATTTCCATTTCGGTCTGAGACTACATGACAGGGCTGTACTCTACGCTTCCTTTCATAATATATCCTGGTGTCAACCAGGCCCGAGAGATACAGGCACCTGCAGTGTTGGTCAAGAAATTTGAGCAACACTCTCAGAAACGCATCCATTAAGTGGATGAAACTCGACTGTGTAGTCCCAGTCTTCCCAATTGAGTCCACAGCAAACTCAACTCTGGGTAGGAGCCAGTCGGGGCAGAAAACCCCACATGACTGTGATGGGATTCGAACCCACAAGAAGAAAACAATTTCTTATCCACAGGATCTGGAAAAGACATACCGGAAAAGTGAGTACAAAGAGGGCCACTACAAAGTTTTTTCAGACATATTTCAAATGAAGATAAATGGCAACTTGAACAAAGTTGCTGATCTTTCTGAAAATTCAGTTGCTGATCTTTCTGAAAATTTGTGAGTATGTTCATTATGGGTCCCGGGTGATGCCCGATGTTTTAGTTTACCATTATAGCCATTACTAACGGCTATAATGGCCCATAACGGTTCTTCTTTTTTATGGAATATCTTAGAAAGTATGTGGCCGTTACTAACGGCTATAATGGCCCCTAACGGTTTTTCTTCTTTATGGAATATCTCAGAAAGCACTTTGTCGATCTTTCTGAAAATATGTAGGTATGTTCATTATGGGTCACGGATGATTCCGATGTTTTAGTTTACCGTTACAGCCGTTACTAACGACCTGTAACAGTTTTTCTTCTTTATGGAATATCTCAGAAAGTACGTGGCTGATCTTTCTGAAAATTTGTAGGTGTGTTCATTATGGACGACGGATGATGCCTGACATTTTACTTTACCGTTATATCCATTACTAACGGCTATAACGATCCATAACAGTTTTTCTTTTTTATGGAATATCTTAGAAAGTATGTGGCCGATCTTTCTGAAAATGTGTAGGTATGTTCATTATGGGTCACGGATGATGCCCAATGTTTTAGTTTACCGTTATAGCCATTACTAACGGCTATAACGGCCCTTAACGGTTTTTCTTCTTTATGGAATATCTCAGAAAGTACCTGGCTGATCTTTCTGAAAATTTGTATGTTCATTATGGGTCCCGGGTGATGCCCGATGTTTTAGTTTACCATTATAGCTACCACTAACAGCTATAATGGCCCATAACGGTTCTTTTTTATGGAATATCTTAGGAAGTATGTGGCTGATATTTCTGAAAATTTATAGGTATGTTCATTATGGGTCACGGATGATGCCCGATGTTTAAGTTTACTGTTATAGCCGTTACTAACGGCCCATAATGGTTTTCTTCTTTATGGAAAATCTCAGAAAGTACTTGGCCAATCTTTCTGAAAATTTGTATGTTCATTATAGGTCACAGATGATGGCCGATGTTTACCAGAATAGCCATTACTAACGGTTACACCAGCCCAAGACGGTTTTTCCTCTTTATGGAATATCTTACGCGATTCAGGATAAACTGGGAGTACATTTATATGTTTGCATCTTGTTTATAGTTCATTTTAAAATTTCTTAGTCTAATGCCAGTTTATACCAAAGTCAAATAGCCTTATAAGTGGCTTGATGTCCTTAATGTTATAATAGAACTTTAAAAGGCACATTATGATGAAGTTCTCTGTTCAATTTTTTTTTGTTTTTGGCAGATAAGATCTTGATGATATGACCATGCTTGGAGATCATGCCTCTGACCAGTCTGCTAATGCTATGGATTCAGTGTAACATTTTTAGGATCTTATTGTAAAATTCCCTGGTTGGAAATGATCAGTCTGCTATGAATTTGGAAACAAAATGTATTTAGAGTTTGATGTGGTAGCCCTGCTTGGAGAAAACGCTTAAGCAGTCTGATACAAATGTGATGATGTGATTTTTAGGATCTCGATGTGATGACTCTGCTTGGAGATGATGCATCCGATCAGTCGGCTATGAATGCAACACACCAGTCGGATACCTCCTCAACAGACAGAAAAGGTATTGAACAATGTTGACACTCAAACAGTTGATGGCTACATAAAAAGTTCCAAAAATGCAGTGCTCTGAAAGTCATGATGATATGGACCATTGAACATTTTTGTTGTTGAAAATTAATTACATATCTTTTGTATTGAACTAATGAATACATGTTACCTCACATTCCAGAACAGCAAAAAAAAAAGAAAAATTGTTTTTGATAATATCTAGATAAACAAACTATAATTGAAGAGTTTTAAGTTTTGTGTAAAATTTTATCTTGAACAACATTAATACATGACTGACTGAGAGAAAGGTTATGAACTTGTTAAGTGTTAAACTGTGACTTTTCTCTTTTCAGTGGAAATTCAGAATCTATATGAGTAATGATTCAGTACTCTTATTGTGTGCCATATGGTTTCAGTATTAAAGCAATCAGGCACCCTCTTACATCAGGCAGTGATCAATCCTGGCATGATCCAGGCATGAGTGATAGATTTGCGGTGTTGGCAGAGACATTTTGAACAAGACTATCTGAAATGGATCCATTACATTGGATGTGAATTGATTGTGTGATGTGTCATCCAGTTAATTTTGAGCCCAAAGTAAATGCACTAATGCACACGCACGCACACACGCACACACACACACACACACACACACACACACACACACACACACACACACACACACACACACACATGCTTATGCACAAACACACACACACACACACACACACACACACACACACACACACACACACACACACACACCACATTTACTTGTGAAAAAAAAAGAAAATAGCATTTCCTGTGCAAACAAGTTTGCATTTGGTTTAATTGAACAAATTAAAATGGTTCACCACATTCATAAACTTCATTGTTGTATCAGTTGTTTGGTTTGGTTTGGCACGTTGTTGCATCTGTTGGTTTAATTTCTAGTTTGTTTTGTGAAGTTATTTGAACCCATACAATCTATCATTACCTTAATCTTGGCATTCTGTTTATATAACTTTTGTGATGATCACTGTCCATTGAGTGTGTGTCTATGGTGCAGGTTCAGTAGACGGCCAGGACATTCTGATGGCTGATGTGGAGAATCGGGATCGCGAAGAGACAGCTGTGGATGTGTCGGTGCAGGGTCAGATCCGATTTTCTGTGTGGGTCAGCTTTGCTGAGATTTACAATGAACAGATCTTTGACCTGTTGGAGCCCATGCCGAAAAAGAAGGATGCCAGACGACCCGTTCTGAAACTGAGCGAAGACAGAAGAGGGAGTCCCTACATCAAAGGTAAGTTTTGTCACACTTGAGTGAAGACAAAGCGTCCATACATGAATCATAAATTCTGCCATTCTGAGAGAAGACCCTGTGTCAACAGTAAGTTCTGTCATACTGAGTATAAAGACAGAGTCCTTGTTACACTGAGTGACCTAAGACAGGGTATCCATACATCAAACATGAAAAGTTCCTTTAGACCGAGTGAAGACAGAGTCTCTGCATCAAAGTTAACTTCTGTCACTGACTGAAGATGAAGAGCCCCTATATCACAGGTAAGTTCTGTTACATCAAGTGACTGAAGACAGAGCATCCTTACATCAAACATAAGTTCTGTCATACTAAGTGAAGACAGGGAGTCCCTACATCTATGGTAAGTTCTGTCACACTGAGTGAAGACAGGATAGTACTTACATCAAAGGCAAGATCTGTGAAGTGGTTGAAGACTTGGAGCCCTAACATCAAAGGCAAGGTATGTCATACTAAATGAAGACAGGTGAGTCTTTACATCAAAGGCAAGGTCTGTCACACTGAATGAAGACAGGAGAGTCTTTACATCAAAGGCAAGGTCTGTCACACTGAATGAAGACTGGAGAGTCTTTACACCAAAGGCAAGGTCTGTCACACTGAATGAAGACAGGAGAGTCTTTACATCAAAGGCAAGTCTGTCACACTGAATGAAGACAGGAGAGTTTACATCAAAGGCAAGGTCTGTCACACTGAATGAAGACTGGAGAGTTTACATCAAAGGCAAGTCTGTCACACTGAATGAAGACAGGAGAGTTTACATCAAAGGCAAGGTCTGTCACACTGAATGAAGACAGGAGAGTCTTTACATCAAAGGCAAGTCTGTCACACTGAATGAAGACAGGAGAGTCTTTACATCAAAGGCAAGTCTGTCACACTGAATGAAGACAGGAGAGTCTTTACATCAAAGGCAAGTCTGTCACACTGAATGAAGACAGGAGAGTTTACATCAAAGGCAAGTCTGTCACACTGAATGAAGACAGGAGAGTCTTTACATCAAAAGCAAGGTCTGTCACACTGAATGAAGACAGGAGAGTTTACATCAAAGGCAAGGTCTGTCACACTGAATGAAGACAAGAGAGTCTTTACATCAAAGGCAAGGTCTGTCACACTGAATGAAGACAGGAGAGTTTACATCAAAGGCAAGTCTGTCACACTGAATGAAGACAAGAGTCTTTACATCAAAGGCAAGTCTGTCACACTAAATGAAGACAGGAGAGTTTACATCAAAGGCAAGTCTGTCACACTGAATGAAGACAGGAGAGTTTACATCAAAGGCAAGGTCTGTCACACTAAATGAAGACAGGAGTTTACATCAAAGGCAAGTCTGTCACACTGAATGAAGACAGGAGAGTTTACATCAAAGGCAAGGTCTGTCACACTGAATGAAGACTGGAGAGTCTTTACACCAAAGGCAAGGTCTGTCACACTGAATGAAGACAGGAGAGTCTTTACATCAAAGGCAAGTCTGTCACACTGAATGAAGACAGGAGAGTTTACATCAAAGGCAAGGTCTGTCACACTGAATGAAGACTGGAGAGTTTACATCAAAGGCAAGTCTGTCACACTGAATGAAGACAGGAGAGTTTACATCAAAGGCAAGGTCTGTCACACTGAATGAAGACAGGAGAGTCTTTACATCAAAGGCAAGTCTGTCACACTGAATGAAGACAGGAGAGTCTTTACATCAAAGGCAAGTCTGTCACACTGAATGAAGACAGGAGAGTCTTTACATCAAAGGCAAGTCTGTCACACTGAATGAAGACAGGAGAGTTTACATCAAAGGCAAGTCTGTCACACTGAATGAAGACAGGAGAGTCTTTACATCAAAAGCAAGGTCTGTCACACTGAATGAAGACAGGAGAGTTTACATCAAAGGCAAGGTCTGTCACACTGAATGAAGACAAGAGAGTCTTTACATCAAAGGCAAGGTCTGTCACACTGAATGAAGACAGGAGAGTTTACATCAAAGGCAAGTCTGTCACACTGAATGAAGACAAGAGAGTCTTTACATCAAAGGCAAGTCTGTCACACTAAATGAAGACAGGAGAGTTTACATCAAAGGCAAGTCTGTCACACTGAATGAAGACAGGAGAGTTTACATCAAAGGCAAGGTCTGTCACACTAAATGAAGACAGGAGTTTACATCAAAGGCAAGTCTGTCACACTGAATGAAGACAGGAGAGTTTACATCAAAGGCAAGGTCTGTCACACTAAATGAAGACAGGAGTTTACATCAAAGGCAAGGTCTGTCACACTGAATGAAGACAGGAGAGTCTTTACATCAAAGGCAAGGTCTGTCACACTGAATGAAGACTGGAGAGTCTTTACACCAAAGGCAAGGTCTGTCACACTGAATGAAGACAGGAGAGTCTTTACATCAAAGGCAAGTCTGTCACACTGAATGAAGACAGGAGAGTTTACATCAAAGGCAAGGTCTGTCACACTGAATGAAGACTGGAGAGTTTTACATCAAAGGCAAGTCTGTCACACTGAATGAAGACAGGAGAGTTTACATCAAAGGCAAGGTCTGTCACACTGAATGAAGACAGGAGAGTCTTTACATCAAAGGCAAGTCTGTCACACTGAATGAAGACAGGAGAGTCTTTACATCAAAGGCAAGTCTGTCACACTGAATGAAGACAGGAGAGTCTTTACATCAAAGGCAAGTCTGTCACACTGAATGAAGACAGGAGAGTTTACATCAAAGGCAAGTCTGTCACACTGAATGAAGACAGGAGAGTCTTTACATCAAAAGCAAGGTCTGTCACACTGAATGAGACAGGAGAGTTTACATCAAAGGCAAGGTCTGTCACACTGAATGAAGACAAGAGAGTCTTTACATCAAAGGCAAGGTCTGTCACACTGAATGCAGACAGGAGAGTTTACATCAAAGGCAAGTCTGTCACACTGAATGAAGACAAAGAGAGTCTTTACATCAAAGGCAAGTCTGTCACACTAAATGAAGACAGGAGAGTTTACATCAAAGGCAAGTCTGTCACACTGAATGAAGACAGGAGAGTTTACATCAAAGGCAAGGTCTGTCACACTAAATGAAGACAGGAGTTTACATCAAAGGCAAGTCTGTCACACTGAATGAAGACAGGAGAGTTTACATCAAAGGCAAGTCTGTCACACTGAATGAAGACAGGAGAGTTTACATCAAAGGCAAGGTCTGTCACACTGAATGAAGACAGGAGAATCTTTACATCAAAGGCAAGTCTGTCACACTGAATGAAGACAGGAGAGTCTTTACATCAAAGGCAAGTCTGTCACACTGAATGAAGACAGGAGAGTCTTTACATCAAAGGCAAGTCTGTCACACTGAATGAAGACAGGAGAGTTTACATCAAAGGCAAGGTCTGTCACACTGAATGAAGACAGGAGAGTCTTTACATCAAAAGCAAGGTCTGTCACACTGAATGAAGACAGGAGAGTTTACATCAAAGGCAAGTCTGTCACACTGAATGAAGACAAGAGAGTCTTTACATCAAAGGCAAGTCTGTCACACTGAATGAAGACAAGAGAGTCTTTACATCAAAAGCAAGGTCTGTCACACTGAATGAAGACTGGAGAGTCTTTACACCAAAGGCAAGGTCTTTCACACTGAATGAAGACAGGAGAGTTTACATCAAAGGCAAGGTCTTCACTCTAAATGAAGACAGGAGAGTCTTTACATCAAAGGCAAGGTCAGTGACTCTGAATGAAGACAGGAGGAGAGTCTTTACATCAAAGGCAAGGTCAGTGACACTGACTCAATACTTGAAGCTCCTACATCAAAGGAAAAGTTGAATGAAAACAGAGAGCCTCTTTCTTAAAGGCAAAGTATGTCATACCAAATGTTGGCCTGAAAAACTGAGTGACTGATACAAGTATATGAATGATTAGCACCAGCATTCAGCTCGTCAGTCGGCTCTACCCAGATAGGCAGCCCATGGTATAAATGAGAGCATAGTTTGCAGAGGGCTGACAGCTTGGTCTCTAATTGAGGATAGGCTCTATATTAGATAAAAAGACAAAAATAAGGAAGAAGAATTAGTTGTAATTTTTTTCTCAGAGGTCTTTCCTTACAGTTTGTGTATGGCCTAATGTCTTCATTATAGTAATGACATATAACTCCTACTGAGTGCTCTTCTATGTAGGCCCTATTGAATTGTTATTAGACAGGGTGTATTTATTGACATCTTGGCCATACTGAATGTTGCATTACCTGGTGTACTGAGTACTGTTGGATTACCGGGCCTTTTCAGTGATATGTAGGCGTAACTTTGTTGCATGACCTGGTGTCTACACTGACATGTGGGCCCAGCTGAGTGCTGTTGGATGACATAGTGTTATCACTGATACGTAGGCCTTTCACTAGTATGTAGGCCTAATTGTATGTTGCATAAGCTGGTGTTTACTCTGACTTGTGAGTTGTAGACCCAGCGGAGTGCTGTTGGATGACCTAGGGTTTTCGCTGACATGTAGGCCCCACTAAGTCCATTTGGACGACCTGATGTTTTTACTGATATATAGGCCCTACTGATTGTTGCATGACTTGTTGTGTAACCACATGTTTTCACTGATGTAGACCTAACTAAGCAGTGTTGTGTGACCTTGTGTTTTCACTGATATTTAGGACATACTGGATGCTGTGTGATCCACAGTTTTAACTGTCCTACATACATAGCTGAGTGTTTTTAAGACCTGGCGTCTGCTGTGTAGGCTTAAAGGAGATCAACGTGACATCGGCAGACGAAGCCTACAAGCTGCTGACAATTGGGCAGCGCAACCTGAAGACTGCCTGCACACGCTTAAACCACTGCTCTTCTCGCAGGTAAAGAAACTTTTCTGTGGTGTCCTCACAACTTTGTATGTGTGTGTGCATGCATGTGTGTGTGTGTTTGTGTATATGCATGTGCACACAGGTGTGTATGCATGCATGTTCTTTATCTCCACAATAGCATTATCTTCACGCTGCTCATTCTGACTTGCCCATTGACCCTGCATTGTTAGCATTGACAGTACACAGTGAGTAATCAGTATGAGGTCATCAAGAGACAACCCACTAGAACTAGAAGAGGGAATGCACTGTTGCTGAGTCATTCTTGTGGTGTTCAGTGCTGTCTTTTCTAGTCCAAGATATTACATATTGATCATAATTATGATTACTTAGTTGTGGAGCCAGTGTCAGCGATTGAAATACAGACACACACACACATGGGCATATGCAGTGTGCAGGCATGCCATGCACAGGCACATGCAGACATGCACGCATGTGCAACACACTCACATATATGCATACTTGCATGCACGCACGTACACACTCACACACGTACACGCACGCACGCACCGCACGCACGCACGCACGCACACACACACACACACACACACACACACACACACACACACACACACACACACACACTCTCTCTCTCTCTCTCTCTCACTCTATCACTCTCACTCTCACTCTCACACACACACACTCTCACTCTCTCACTCACTCACTCACTCTTCCCTCCACAGAAAATGGCACACTGTCTATCCAATGATGGTTTTCATGACCTTCCAAATACTGACAGGATCTCACCATGGACATATGACATTTGAAGAGGAAATGAAAACAAAGCTTGCTATGAGAGCAAGGTCACAGAATTGGAGATACTTTTTGTTGCTGTTTGTTTGGATGGTTGGTTGTGTTTTTTGGGTTTTTTTTGTGTTAATGATGATCTATGACTGATGATGATGATCCTTCTCTTCTGGTCAAAGACTATGGGCCTGTTCTCTATAGTTCCATAAACTATCCCAGCATTAATAAGGCTTGAGAGATCCATCAGTAATGTTAGAAAATTTGTACAACACTGTCAGATGAAACTTAGTGTGTGGTTCCTGAGTCTTCGATATGAGCCCAGAAGCCATTACACATTCAGCTGAGGGAAGTCACTGGTTGTGAGTGAAAAGTGTTTGCACAACTTCTTGATTTTACATGTATTTTACACACCAAAATTGTTATAAAGATAATTGTATTTCAAGCTTGAATGCTAGTCTTGTTTGCAATGCTTAACCCGTAGAGTGCCTTTAAGCCGTCAGCCGACGCCGCATTAAAAATGCTTTCCCAGTGCCTATGGGCCGTCCACTGACGTCATGCATTTTTCTTGAATTTTCATTCGTTACTATTTCTATCAACGGACTTAAATAGAGTGTGCGTAGTAAGCCTTATATGTCTGTAGTATTAAAATGATATGTAAATGACCACACGTGAGGGGAAAGCCCATTTATTCTCATCACTGACTGGATGACCAGCCAGCACTTCATCTCGCTTGCAAAGATGGCGGCGCAACCTTCGACAAGCGCAGCGACCAAATCAACGTATTTACACAGCTGAGCAGGCTCTGCTAATGATTTTTGACAAAGACAATAATCTTTTATTCAACAACTCACTCGAGCATGAAGGTGAGATGATGATAGTGATGGAATTGCCAACCGTATTCGTCAGTTATTGTGTCGGGCTGTGTGACCTCAATGTGTGTTCAGCTGACTGGTTTGCCAGCGTCGAACGAGCTCGCCTAGTGTGTACTCTGCACTGCGTGCCAGTGGTCAGTGACGTGGTAGTCAGCGTGAGAGGGGAGCGCGGCCTGCTCGCGGCGCGGCACAGGGCAGAGGGAAAGGTAGGGGAAGAGGAGCAGTGAAAGAGAGGGTTGAAGTCCAGCAAGGGGGCGTGGTGGGGAGAGGGGGGCGTGGTCGTGGACTGACCTGTCTGCATAGAGTGTGAGCGTCTTGATAGACTTCTAAACTGTTTTACTTTCATTTACAGGTGTAGTGTGACAATACAAACTTTATTTTCAACTTTTTTGCTTTGTGTTCTTGTTTGGATGTGAAGATGTAGTGGTAAATACATATGCTTTTGATCGTGCAAAAAAATCTATCCAAATCTAATTGTCTAAATACTTTTTTATTATCAAAATTAAAACAAAAGAAGCCCAGATTCAAAATCTTCATTCAATTTCCTTCAAAAATCATATATATTTCATTGTTATATCTTTTGTAGTTTCTGAGCTAGAATTTTTTGTTAATTATTACCCCCAAATCATTAGATTTCCCTGGCACTGGGAAAGCCTTTGTTTGTAACATTTTCAAGCAGCGAACGGGTTAAAGGTGCTTTTGAAACATGCCATGCAGCTCTGGTTTTGATTCAGTAGTGCATGAAGTAGAATACTTATAAAACGCTGTTTTCAAATTAGCACATGGTTCTAGCTTTTTTAACAAAAAATAATTAGAAAACAAAACAAATCAACATTGTACAAAAACTTAAGAAAGATCTAATGAACAAAAGTTTGGCGTCATACACTGTACCATGTCAAATTGTGTGCAGCTACAACTGCTTTACTAGCTCTGTCCAGTTTTGTGGCTAGTGAGTGGCGTGTTAGGTTCTCATAAAACACATGCTGTGCAGTTTGGTTTTGGTCTGATCTTGTATGCAGGTTGAATAGTTTTCAAAACCAGTTTTGAAATTTGCATAAGGCTTTTAATCTTGTAAGAAAAATAAAATGAACTTTAAGAAATATCTGGAAATCTGACTGCATGCGATGAACAGTTAGCTAGCCTGGTCTAATTTTGTAGCTAGTGAATGCCACCAGAACCATCTAGTCCACTGCAAACTTACGTTTCTGTCCTTCATTTTAGGGCCCAACACTGACCAAGACAGCTCTGTTACGCCCTGTTAGATTTTTAGCCTGTCTTGCACCATACTTCGCCATTCCATCAGAACTCAGCTGGTTCCTTTCTTCATTTTGTGGCTACCATTATACTTTTCAGCTGTACTTGTGGGCTGGGATCATGTGTGTGAATCCTGATTCATGTTCATATTTTTTCTATTGTAAAACTATATAAATGACCTGACTGGAAACTATTTGAGCTGGTGGATAAATGATTACTAGTTGATAATGTGAAACATGAGTATTGCATATGTGAAAGGAAATGCTCATGTATTTGAGTGGAAGCCTTCCCACATTGTTACTGAGACTGAATTCATATGGCATGCACATAGCTACCAACTTCCTGAATTTTTCTGAAATTGTTTCTGAAATCCCGAATTCAGTGAAAAATTCCAGAAGTTCAAAATTTTGTGTTAAGATGTGGGACTTTTGAGGTCATTCTTGAATAGGGATGATAAAGTATAGCAGAATAAAGCCCAACTGATGATGTGTGGTTGGTGGCAACGTTATACATATGTATAGAAATGCACTTTCTTTTTAAACACCATTTTGTCAGCTGAAGCATAGGGGCTTAAATATCCTTTCAGTCAAAAGCTGAACTGTCACACATCAGCCCACTCCAGTCCCTTTATCCCCTGGTTCCTGCATTTTGACTCCAAAACATAGGCAGATATTCAAACAAACTAGCTTCCACTGCATTTGATAGATTGACTTGACAGTCCTATTCATTTGCAGTTCAGCGTTCTAGCCTAGCTTTTTTTTTTTTTTTAACTGTTTTATGAGGTGTGTTGAATGGGCTTTTTTTTGTTTGTTAGAGTTCTATCTTCAATTCAACCGAATAATTTACACAACACTAGCCTAATATTGTCTCTCATTCAACTCTAAATAAATTTACGGATTACTACACAGACTGTCTGCTATTCGTTTCAATAATTTTACACAAAATTAGCTTGGCACTGTGTGATTCAACCAAACTGACTTAAATCAACATGTTTACAGTATGTTGCGCACCCACTGTCAGTAATTTCACTCATCATTTAATGCAGCATTACTGAAACCATACAGCACTACCCAATGAGCTTGTGTGTTTCTGTTTGACAACTTACATAATACTCCTCAGATGCAGTCTGTCTTTACTTCAGCAGATATGTAACACCACCCAGACCACACAGCACTACCAGTAAACTGATTTTACTCATTCCATTCAATAATATACACAACACTACAAAGACAAAGTCAGCTCAACAATTTACCCAACATTACCCTGACACTTGTTCAACTCAGTTTGCACACTGGAATCAGAGTCCAGATGTAGTCATATTCATCTCGACAGTTTACATAATGCTACCCAGACCATTTACACAACACTCCTTTTCATTTCTCTTTGAACCATGAAACTATCATGTGTGCAGTGCAATATGTAGTCTAGGGGGACAAGCGTGATGTCCACAGTGCAGTGTGCAGATGGGTTTATGTAGGGTAGAAGAGAAGTGTGATGTCCACAATACAGTGTGCAGTGGAATTTGTATAGCTGTAGGGTTCAAAGAAATATATAGAGCACAAGAGAAGGGTGAGATGTACATTGTGATGTGTGTGTTTATGGTCCAAGAGGGGCTGAGAGTGCCAAGGTAGCAACAAAAAGTGTGTCCACTGTGTCTTAATAAGTATGTATACATTACAGCTCACTGGATTTGTTTTATATGCAGCCACTGTATCTTCAATATCAAGATTATACGTGTGCCAGACAAAGGAAATCCCAAAATGGCTCGAGTCAGCATGTGAGTATGCAATACCAAATCATTCAGTTCATTCACTAGGATTATTCAGAATTCTGAGGTATGTAGTGTGCAGTGTCAGCTGAAATTATTTGGTTCATTAACTAAGATTGTTGATAGGATTCCTTGGTTCGTATAGTGTTCATCGTTAAAAGTCTTTGCTTCATTGACCAGGCTCTTATATATATGTATAATTCTGTGCATGGGTCACATAGAGTGCTGTGTTAAAATTGTTTATTCACCATGAATTTTCAAGATTTTTTTTTATTTGTAGATTTATATAGAGTGCTATGTTAAGGAGTGTGCTTCATTGCCAAAATTTATTAAGTGATTTTGCACATGCATTGTATAACAAAATACAAATAATGTAATGGAATACAAACATTTTGAAGACAAATGTTTGTTTTAGGAGCTGTGCTGTTTATTCAGGTCAAACTTGAATTATTGATTATTCCTGTTTATTGTGTGAAACCTTCCTCTGAAGTCCAGGGGTTGGAAAGCATGCATTTTCTATTGCCATTTCTTCAATCAACACAATAAAGAAAAATGAATTTTTTGCTAGAGTGTGCATTCTAAACCTAAAGCTGTGCAGAGTTTGTATGTAGTAAGCTTTGTTTGCTGGACTGGTCATAATTGTGGGCAAGGATTTGTGCGCTAGATGTGAACTGTGAGTTTAGCATGTCATTAGCGATATTGATCTCTGTGCATAATCTGTATAAAGTGGCAGACATAGATATGTCAGGGTTTACAAACTGTTGTAACCAGCGATGCTTATGTCTACTGTCATGTTGGTGTGACTACCATTGATATGGAGATGTGTGTGGTGTGTACTATATCTGCAATGTGATGCAGGCTATCTCTGTGTGACTTGGCGGGTTCGGAGCGTCACTCCAAGACGCATGCCACAGGGGAGAGATTGAAGGAGGCTGGCAACATCAACACCTCCCTTCTGACCTTAGGCCGCTGCATTGAACTGCTGCGCTACAACCAGCAGCACAAAGACAAGTAAGTGGTTACGACAGAGGAGTGGTGCAAAAGACAGGGGAGTGGTGTAGAATGCATGGGAGTTGTGTCAAATTTTAGGGGGATGGTGTAAAAGAGGGTAAAAGTGTACAGAACAGAATAGACTGACGAAGAGGAGAGTGAAGTGGTGTAAAAGAAAGAGGAGTGGTATAGAAGAGAGGAGAGTGGTGTAGAGGGGAATATGCAGAAGAGATGGGAAAGAAGGGGAGTGGTGTCAGAAACAGGGAAGATACCTAGAACAGAGGTTAGTGGTGTAGCAGAAAAGGGATACTTAGAGAACAGAAGGTAGTGGTGTCAAAGAGATCTGAATGGTGGAGAAAAGATGGAGTGGTGTAGAAGACATGGGAATATATGAACAGAGCTGAAAAATGCAATGCTTTTGGCATAGCTTGCTATGATTTTATTACAAATGCTAAACTGCTATTTTTGGTGACAAAATGCTGCACCAGAAAAGAAGAATTTTAAGGGGGGGGGGGGGGAGACAAGGAGTGAAAAAAATGTGTCACTGACCGAGTGAGGGCTTTAGCAGAATGGAGGCAAGATTGACCTTTTGGACTGTAGACTTGCCTCATCAAAAATGGCCCAGTCCAGTAAGGAGAGGAAGAACTTTCCTTTTTTTTTTTTTTTTCAAGAGAATTTCAGAACAGCTCTTTGAGATTTCCATCTTAGTCTGCCATCATGTTGTGTGTGAAGCAAAGACTGAAAGTGCTATCAAGTCAGATATTGAGGTTACCATAAAAACAGTTTAAAAAGAAAAAAAAAAAAGGGTGGGGGGGGAATCCCCTGTACTGCTTTGGTATAAATATCAAATATGAGTTCTGCATTTAAATTTGGGATATTACATTTTTATGCTTTTGAGGCCTTGGCAACTCCGTGTTAAGGAGGGAGGAGCGTTGCAGAAGAGAGGGGAGTAGAGTGGATGAGACGGAAATGGTTATGAACGGAAGGGCATGGTATATCTGCAGGATATAGGGGAAAGGGCAATGGAGTTGGGACATCACAGGTGCACTGCCACAGGAAATGTGAATGCATGAAGTGACTTTACCACAGACAAGTCTGTCAGAGTAGTCCAGTTTTCATTACTCAGAATGGTTTTTAATTCAAAGAATTTATCTATTCATTCTTTTTAATCACACTTGACTGTTCAGCATAAGATATGAGATTAATGCAGCTGGAAAACAGATTAGATTACTCATGCTTTCCATCTGTTTACATGGCTTTGATTCGGTTGAATCGGTTATACTTGTCTTTTTTTTTTAGGCCAAAATATTCCACAAATGAAGAAATTTATTTTGAATCTCTTTAGATGTCTGTTCACAGTGAAGTTGATTGTCATATGAGATGGACAGGATTGTCAACAGAAGCAGAGCGGTTGAGACAGTTTGTAACACAATGCAAATGGTCATGAATGTCTTACCTCAACAAACAGTGTCCATTTTAGGGAAAACAAGATCATCCCTTTCCGTGAGAGCCGACTGACTCGACTCTTCCAGAATTTCTTTTGTGGGCGAGGCAAGGCAGCTATGATCGTGAATGTCAGCCAGTGTGCCAGCATGTTTGATGAGACTTTGAATGTGTTCAAGTTCTCTGCCATTGCGAAACAGGTCAGTTTTTCAAACACACTTACACTCTCAGCTCTCTTCCACATGTATGCACAAAAAAGGCACAGACAAGTGCCCATACACCACCTACTCCAAACATGTGCATACATGAAAAATAGTTACAGATAATTACAGGCTTAAGACTTGTAACAAAGTTGAAATGTGTGCACATGCACACGCACACACACCACTCTCTCTCTCTCTCTCTCTCTCTCTCTCTTCTCTCTCTCTCTCTCTGTCTCTGCACTGCACTGATGTTGACAGTGGGGAAAAGAACTTCATTATTATGAGTGTTGTTCTAATGATATTGTATTTACATAGCAGTACTGACAGCAGTACTCTAATATTATCATCATTTTCAGTATTTTTAACATCATTGATAATTTAGTGGTAGTAGTTTAAAGACGTTTTTTTAAAAGAGCATTTGTATTATTTTCTTTCTTTTTTTTTCTTTACAGTGGTAGTGATGGCAGTACTTTTCTGGGCATTTGTGTTTATTATTTATTGTGTAGGTTGTGATGCCACCCAAAGTGATGGAGAAACCTATAGAGGCAAAGAGGAAACGCACGACCAAGAGTACCCGTGCCTCCTCAATATGCTGGGAAACCTCTGCAACGCCATGTAAGTACAGCTGTTCATGTAGGTTGAAGAGGGGAAGCAGAGGGAAGGGGGGAAGTCAGACGAGACAGTACTTTATCTTATGCTATCTGGGAGACAATAGAAACCAAGCAAAGTGTTATAATTTATGATGTGTAGTGTCAGTTTGTGACCTACATTCAGATCCAGAGCAGACCTCCCTACCCATGCAATTTCACTGTATTTTGTATACATGTTTGGCGAACACAACAAGCTAAACAAAAAAAAAGTCCAAAGAATCCTAGAGATGAACATCTTGTGTGGTATTTGGGCTTGCAGAGATAACTATGGTGCAGATGGAGGGAGGGATGGGGGGCTTTGATGAAAGAGCAACAACTTTTGCGCATGAAATTGTGTCAGGCTGTACTTCTTCAACAACATGCCCTGAAACACTGGGGAGAAAAAATGTGAGAGAGCATGAATTTGTGTCAGACTGTGCTGATGAGTCAGGTTTTAAAGTCATTTGTGTTAATTACAATATTTTTACCGAAGTTAATGCAAGGTCAGATAGTTACTACCGCCAAGGAGAAACCTCTGCTGTGTGAGGACAGGTGGAAAAGAAACAAATACAACCCCCCGCCCACTTCTACAAAAATTTGGAATTTCATACACACTCACACTTGTAAGTTCTTTTTGTTGAAAAGTAGCAATAGCAGTTTTGTGGTGTACAGTGTATTAACTGGGTTGTGGTGTACAATGCGTTGACCGAGTTGTGGTGTACAGTGAATTGACAAGGTTGTGGTGTACAGTGTATTGACAGGATTGTGGTGTACAGTGTATTGACAGGATTGTGGTGTACAGTGTATTGACAGGATTGTGGTGTACAGTGTATTGCTGGATTGTGGTGTACAGAGTCTTGACTGGGTTGTGGTGTACAGTATATTGACCAGGTTCTGTAAAGTATATTGACTGGGTTGTGGTGTACAGTATATTGACTGGATTGTGGTGTATAGTGTATTCACAGGGTTGTGGTGTGCAGTCTATTGACAGGGTTGTGGCGTACAGTGTATTGACTGGGTTATGGTGCACAGAGTTCTGACTGGGTTGTGGTGTACAATACATTGACCAGGTTGTGCACAGTAGATTGACTGGGTTGTGGTGTACAATGTATTGACTGGGTTGTGATGTACGGTGTATTGACTGGGTTGTGGTGTACAGTGTATTGACTAGGTTGTGGTGCACAATGTATTGACTGGCTGTGGTGTACAGTGTACTGACTGGGTTGTGGTGTACAGTGTATTGACTGGATTGTGGTGTACAGTGTATTGACTGGGTCATGGTGCACAATGTATTGACTGGTTGTGGTGTACAGTATTAACTGGGTTGTGATATATGATGTATTGACAGGGTTGTGGTGTACAGTGTATTGACTGGTTTGTGGTGTACAGTGTATTAATTGGGTTGTCGTTTATAGTGTATTAACTGCATTGTGATGTACAGTGTGTTGACTTGGTTGTGATGTACAGTATATTGACAGGGTTGTGGTGTAGTAATGACTGGGTTGTGGTGTACAGTATATTGACTGGTTTGTGGTGTACAGTATGACTGGGTTGTGGTGTACAGCGTATTGACTGGTCTGTGGTGCACAGTACATTGACTGAGTTGTGGTTTGCAGTGCATTGACTGGGTGTGGTGTGCAGTGTAATAAATGGGTTGTAATGTACAGTGTATTGACAGAGTTTGGTTTACAGTATATTTTGCTGGATTGTGTTTACAGCAGGTGCTGGACGTCAGTCTACTGTGGCAGCCGAAGAAGACATACAAGAAGAGGATGATGATGATGACGTCTACATTGAGGTAAGAACCTGGATGGTGCACTTACATCTAAGATGTTTTGTTTTATGCACTATCACCTTCCTAAGATTGATTTGAACACATTTTGTGACTGAGTGATGAATTGTCAAAAGGCGTCATTTCAGGCCATGGCAACTCTGATGCCAACATATGAGTATGGCCGTGTTATAACATGGCAACTCTTGTTTGATGTCAGCATATGAGTATGGCCATGTTATAACATGGCAACTCTTGTTTGATGCCAACATGTGAGTTTAGCCGTGCTATAACACGGCAACTCTTGTTTGATGCCAACATTTTGAGTATGACCATGCTATAACACGGCAACTCTTGTTTGATGCCAACATTTTGAGTATGGCCATACTGTATGTAACATGGCAACTCTTGTTTGATGCCAACATATGAGTATGGCCGTGCTATAACACGGCAACTCTTGTTTAATGCCAGCATTTTGAGTATGGCCATGCTATAACATGGCAACTCTTGTTTGATGCCAACATTTTGAGTGCGGCCACTGTTTTGTCATTGATGCTAACTTTGAGTGTGTTGCTATTCTGGCATATGGGAACACTTTTTAATGCCAACTTTGAAGGTGGGTCTATTTTATCACATGGTGACACTGTTTAATACCAAATTTGAAGGTGGGGCTACTTTATCATATGGTGACACTATTTCATACCAAGGTTTCAGATGTGGCTGTTCTGTCACACAGGGACACTGTACAACTGATCCAGTTATTCCATCATATGATGCAGCTGCCTGATATGTACTTATCATGCCTGACTATGTACTCTTCAGGCATGGCTTTTCCTATCCTGTGAAAGGGATATTGCCCCTTGTTCTCAGGCTATAAACAACATGAATCGAACTGTGGTGATAATATAACTTTTTTGTGTTTAGCTCTTTGATCAAGTGGTGATGCTGTCTGATGCTAGCTTTTTATGCAGGGCTGTTCTGTCACATGATGATTCTGTTGCTGACTTTTCTGATCTGGCTGATCACGTGGTGGAGCTATTTGAGACCAATTTTTCAGCCATGGCTGTTCTGTTGCACACTGTTAAATGCCAACTTGTCAGGCTTGATTACTCTGATTTTGTGACATGAAGTGCCATCTTTTCAATTTAGTTAGTTCTGTGACATTAATAACATAAAGTGCAGGCTTTTCAGGCCTCTAGTTCTGTCTTTCAAGGTGACGTAAGATGATGACTTTTCAGGCCTGGCAGTTCTGTTTCGCATGGTGACATGAGGTGCTAACATTTTAGGCATGGCTGTTTTATTTCACACAGTGGCATCAAATCCCAACAGTTTAGGCGTGGCTGCTATGTCACACTCATTGACATGAGATATTTTAGGTGTGGCTATTCTATTTCATATGTTGACATCAGAGCCAGCTTTTTAGGTCTGGCTGTTCTGTTTAACATTGTAACAACATATGCCAACTTCCCAGCTCTGCCTGTTCTGTTTTACATGATGACATTAGATGCAACTTTTCAGTCTTTGCTCTTCCTGTTCACATTGTGACATCAGATGCCAACTTTTCAGGCTTGTCTGTTCCACCTCCCATGGTGACATCAGATGTTAGCATTTTAGATCTGGCTGTTCTATGACATAGTGTCATCAGATGCCCAATTTTCAGGCCTTGCTATTTTCTTCCAGATGGTGACATCAGATGGGGGGCCGGAATAGCTCAGCTGGTAGAGCACCGGACTCGTAATCCAAGGGTTGCGGGTTCGAATCTCCGCTGGGCCGTTTCGGTACAGGGGGATTTTTCCCTTGGAGTTAACATTGGTTCTGACTCCATTTCCCATACAGTCCTTTGAATGAGACTCTAAACCGAGGTTCCATGTGTGAACGCATGCATAACATCTTGCACACATGTAAAATCCCATCACTAACTTTCGGAAGAGAAGGCCAGTTTGGCAGTTGGTATGGATGACACGTTACACATAGCATGCACCTTCCCGAAGATGGAGTATGGCTGCCTTAATGGCGGGATAAAAATGGTCATGCACACAAAACTCCACTCCCTTTGTTGGACAGATGGGATTAATACTTGCCTGTCTATATAGGGAGTGTCCGCAGGAATATCAGCCTGCGTACGCAGAAGAAGAAGAGGTGACATCAGATGCCAACTTTGCGGGTCTTGTTTTCCTATTTTGGATGGTGAAATCAGACACCTCCTTTCAGGCCTTGCTGTTCTATTTCAGATAGTTAATTAGATGCCAATTTGTCAGGCTCAGCTCTTCAACTCTCACATAATGGCTATAGATTTGTTTTTTTCAGATGTAGCTCAGTCTACCATCTAATGGTATCAGACATTAAGTTTTCAGGTGTGGCTATTCTATCATACAGTGACATAATAACTTTTCAGGCATTACTTTTTTATCTCATGATGGTTGTAGGTGCTGACTTTTCAGGTATGGTTATTCTATGACACTCTGGCGTTAGATGCTAAGTTTTCAGTTTGGCGTCATATACTTTACCATGTCAGACCATAGCATTCAACGGCAGTTAGCCAGCTCTGTCAGGCCGAATTTTTTCCGTGGCCAATGCAGTCATAAGACAGTCACGTGATGTCACCCCACTTCCGGCCCCGGAAGAAGCCAGTGTCAACTTCCTATAAGTCATTCATCTTCGGCCTGCCGTCAAAGCAAGATAAGTCTTGTGCTCTGTCTCGCCTATACTTGCCTTTGTGTTAACTTTGCTGTGTTTTGTTCTATACTTGATTCAGTTGTGGCTTGCAAATGTGAGGCTCTTGGTGGGAGCGTATTTATCAAAAGATTTGTCTCTTTTACCGGCACTCTCGGGAGCGTATTTATTAAAAGATTTGTCTCTTTTACCGGCACTCCCGCGACTTTGTTACTCGCGATCGTCGGCACCGCTCGCCGGTCGTGTTCCCCCACCATATTGCCGAGCCTCGGGTTCAGCACGCATTTTGTGCTGGTTCCGGCTTGCACTAGACCCTGAGTATTTTTGCCGTGTGAGGCTCTTGGTGGGAGCGTATTTATTAAAAGATTTGTCTCTTTTACCGGCACTCTCGGGAGCGTATTTATTAAAGATTTGTCTCTTTTACCGGCACTCTCGCGACTTTGTTACTCGCGATCGTCGGCACCGCTCGCCGGTCGTGTTCCCCCACCATATTGCCGAGCCTCGGGTTCAGCACGCATTTTGTGCTGGTTCCGCTTATTAAGGTTTAGGGCTCAATAACTATCACACCTGTACTCTTTACCCTTCACAGGTAGAACGTGTTCGAGTAAGGGTGTGTGACACTGATCTGCTTATTAAGATTTAGTGCCCAAGAACTATCACACCTATACACAGTGATACTCCACGTGTAGAGATTGCTATTAATAGCCATACCAGTCACACGACCGGTGGCGTGTACGGGTAGTTCGAGTTTTCAGTCGATCTCTCGAGCACTTTGCACGACACCACACGGACGATCGAGATTAATTGATTTTCTCGATCGGCCACCTTGTCTCCTCTTTGCGGTCGTGTGTTCCGGGTTTGCTCTATCCACCTGTGCCCAACATGGTGAAGGACACCGCCGGGTCGAGCCACTCCACTGCTCGGAGTTCGCTCAATTTCCCGGAGAACCCGCGGGTCGATTCCATCTCGGAGCAATCCGTTCGCACTGATGAACGTACGGTTCGGGTAGACAGAGACGACTTCTCCGCGGAAGGGACGCGTGATCTTCCTCGTCTACCAAACCGACGGACGCACGACCGCGGCGTCCCAAGGCTGATAGGCAAGCGGCCACCATTTCAAAATGCCTTTCATTTGATCTGCCTGCTAGTCTAAGGGCAAAGCTCCCCTCAAGGTGCTGCCCAGAAAGTCTAATGGCAAGGCTCCCCTCAAGGGGCCCGGCCGAGCAAAGACTAGCCAACGGAATTCGCCCTCCCCCACCCCTTCTCCATCGGCCAGCTTGCCCTCTAGCCTACGGACTCGCTCGGAGACTTCTAACTATCATGCTGAGTCACGCGAATCTCGGCCCCCGGGGCACCTTGCCGAGCCGCGGACCAGCACGGGTGACGGATCTGGGATGGAATCACCATCCGTCACTCGCCTTGATGAGTCACGTATCTCTTTTTCCCCCCAAATTGATACGTGCACTCATAGCGCTCGGCCCCACCGGGCACAGGTGCAGCCAACACCTGAGCTCGAGGAGCGCTTCGACTCCGGAAGCAGCCTTATGGTCACCCCGACGCACGACCTCGGTGGTGTCCATAATCCTGGGCGTGCGGGCACGCCGCGCCATGGGCCCGGCCGTGCCCATGCACAAGGACGGTCGACCTACCCCGATCGAACGTCACCTTCTTCCCTAGGGGTATTGGACGTTGGGGAACCGACCTTTCGGATCCCCATTTGGGCAACGTCCGCGGTCCCGCTCCTCCGGGGGGAGGATCTACCAGCGGGACCAAGGGTAACCTGACATATTCCTCCAGGGGGAGGAACACGGGACCGCATCCTGACCAATCCGCACTTTCGCGGGTTGGGGGCTCGACTTCCGCATCCTCCTCCATACCATTATGGCCCTCCCAGGCCCATTCCAAGGACGTGTATGGTGCAGTGCACGGACCTGGACGGGGACGACAGGCCACGGCCTCTCAAGCCCCCCCCCAACAGTGATTCAGGTTACCCGGGTCCCCGGGGACTTTCTGCCTACAAGAAGAAGAGGGTCTCGTGGCTACGACTCGGCGGATGTCTGACCTACGCATTCGCCCAACGCGCTGGTCAGACCTTGAGTGCGGCCTACCTACCATGGTTTTTCCCCAGGGCCGCCACAGCCCGTTTACCTCCCCGGGGACCGGTGGCTCTATGCCCCCGAGAGAGACCAGTGGCTTAACGCCAACACCCAGCACGACCAGCTACATGGTCGAATGTGGCACCCGGCCTCACTTACCTGGGTCGACCTTGGTCTCCCTCCTCGGGCGCTGTCCTATCGGCAGGACGATGTCCCGGCCGCCGATTATAGGGCCACCGGGGACACACTACAGGCACCCCTCGACTTACCTCCTGAAGACGGGTGCTATGAACCCTCTCAGGACCAGTACCTCCCTGAGGCGGACGATGACGAGGAGCTAGCCCCCACCTCATTGTACGATGTCCGCACGATAGAACGGTGGCGACCAGACCTCGTTAGGAGGGAGGCCGCACCCGCTGACGAATTTCTCTCCCTCTCCCCCGGCCCAGAGATCTAGACCAATCCACCCAAGAACCCCTCAGTCGCCTCCTTGTTTACGGACAATCCCGTGACCAGGGAGATGGGCATTTCCCAGTCGGACCGTCGGTTGATCCCCCACCTGCCCCCCCCTACTTCCGGCGCCATCTCCTTTAAGAACCTAAAGGAATGGGTCCGAGTAGCCAGGATGGGCATCCTCCACACCACGGCGGGACACACCTACTTGGACATGCCCCTTCAGCGAGCGGAGGCTCTATGGCCGGAGGACGATGGTGCCATCCCAGTACCGGGGGACCCGGGCTCTGAGGCGCACCAAGAGCCTGACCCTCGCTTGTTCAGCGATCCTTTCATGCGACACCTAGTTAACAGGATTTCGCATCACCTTTCGGCTGCGGCGGACAGCGCAGCCAGAAGCCACTTCAACTGCTTGTTGGTCGCGAGAGAGGCCGTGCTGGCGCGGACCTCTCTCTCCCCGACGCTTAAGGCAGCCCTGCGATGCATCCCGGGCCAGGTCCAGTCGCTCTTTGGCGACTACTCGGCTGACGTCATAGCACAAGCAGTTGAGGAACGCAAGCAGGCTGTGTCCTTTGCGCCCAGGCCACCGCCACGCCCTGCTAGACCCCCACTTCGTTCCTTCCCCAGGCACAGACCCTATCCCAGACAATCGCCTTCCCGCACCGCACGGCCCGCCAAGCGACCTAATCTTCTCCCAAGGCCTAAGCCAAAACCCCATCAGCAAAATTTTCGGTTAGGCCAACAGTCACGCTCCCGGAGCTGACTAGGGAGACAGCCCGAGGGGGACTTAGATCAGGTAGCACCCCCCCTCGCCCTATCCCCCACCCACCAGCCCAGACCCTCGCCCCCCCTGGCGGGCAGCCTCTCCCGGCATGCCCACCAGTGGAGACGCATACGCCTCACCCCTGGATAGTGGCGGTGCTACAGGAAGGGTTTCGCCTTCCTTGGGCCCACGAGCGTCCCCCCCCTCATGCTATCTCCCCCTCCCTCCCCCAACGAACCCTCCCCCGCCAAAGCAGAAGCTCTTCGCACGGAAGTCCAAGACCTCCTCAAAAGAGGGGCCATCTCGGAGATTTCCCACCCAAACCCCGGCTTCTACTCTTTGTGATCCCAAAAGCCTCGGGAGGATGGAGGCCCATTCTAGATCTTTCGCCCCTCAACAAGTTCCTCAGGCCCACCAAGTTCAAGATGGAGACCCCCACCCAGATCCGAGACTCCATCCATCATCGCGACTGGGCCACATCCGTAGACCTGAAGGACGCCTATTTTTCAGATCCTGATTCACCCGGCCCACAGACGATTCCTACGGTTCGTCTGGCAGACCCCGGAGAGGCCTGCACGCATAGTGGACCTCATCTCCTGCCTGTCACAGGCACCCCACACCTCGGCCAGAACCCTGTCCTCCCTCCTAGGAATGATGGAGTCCCTGTCTCCCCTCATTCCCCTGCGGCGGGTCCCCAAACGCCAACTTCAGAGGGAGTTCCGCCGACGTTTGTCACAGACCTCCGACCGCTGGGACCAGGTCATTCCCCTCGGACACTGGTTCATTTCGGCGACGGAGGAGCGGCTCACTCCAGCCACTCTCTCCACCGGGGTCCCCATCTCCCTCCCAACCCAACCCAACCACTGGAACTTTATACAGACGCCTCCAACTTGGGCTGGGGGGCCCACGTGGAGGACAGTCACGCCTCGGGGAGTGGGAGCTGGAAGCGGTCAGGCTAGCCCTTCTCCAACTCCAGCACAAGGTCGCGCACCGACTTGTTCTCCTCCTCACGGACAATACGTCGGTAGCTTGCTATGTCAACAAAGGGGGAGAGGCCCGCTCCATAGGCCTCTCCCTCAGAACAGAGGCCCTCCTTCGCTGGTGTCGCGCAACCATTGGTTTGTGCCCATGATCGACCTGTTTGCCACCAGCTTCAACCATCACCTGCCCCTGTACGTCTCTCCCGTTCCAGATCCCCAGGCGGATGCAGTCGACGCACTATCCCTCCCCGGGACGGGCCTACTGGCGTATGCCTTTCCCCCCTTCCCCATCCTACACAAGGTGATCAGGAAGGCAAGGCTGGAAAGACCCAGGCTGATCCTCGTAACGCCATGGTGGCCGACCCAGTCTTGGTTCCCGGACCCCAAGTCCCTCACCCACGTTCCCCCCCTCCGGCTCAGCCCTCGCTGGGACATGCTGAGACAACCCCGGTCAGGTCTTCCTCACTCCAATCCCAAGATGCTTCGCCTACACGCGTGGCTTCTATGCCAGCCCAACTGCGAACATCTGCATCTACCCCCCACTCGGAGAGACCCCAGTCCGTCCTAGACACACTAGCCGGGGCAGGGGCCTCTCAGGGATTACGGGACTTCGCCTCGGCATCTCGCAGAGCCAGCACCGAATCCCTCTACAACTACCGTTGGGAGAGATGGATAACCTGGTGCTCAGATAACTCTGTTCCCCATTACTGCCCCTCCAACATCCAAATAGGAAATTTCCTCTCCCACCTATCCTCTTCCCTTAAGCTGTCGGCTGGCTCCATTCGGGGCTACAGATCAGCTATCTGCACTACCATTCGTCAACTGGGGGGCCCTTCTTTTGACAATGACTTTCTCCTCAGAGAGGTGTCTAGAGGAGTTGCTCTACGGGAAGCTCAGTCCCCTAGGCGCATTCCCCTCTGGGACCTTTTTACGGTCCTCGATGCCCTCAGAAAAACCCCTTTTGAACCCATTGCTTCTATTCCTTTTGACCTCCTCTCCTTTAAGACCACCTTTCTCCTCGCCCTGGCCTCGGCCAGAAGACGAAGTGAGATTCACGCCCTCAGCGGTGACCCCACAGATATCGCCTTCCACAGGGACGGCTCAGTCTCTCTCAAGTTCCTTCCGGAGTTCTGACATCTTGGGAAAGGGAGAAAAAGATGGAGACATGGACCTTTGCCCCTCCAGGTGTCTCAGGTACTACTGGGAACGCACACGCCCCAGGCGCTCCTCCCAGAGACGACTCCTTATCTCCCTCAACCCCAACAATACTAGAGATATCTCGGCGGGAACTATCTCCAGGTGGCTCTCCAAGACGGTGAGATCTACCTACGCTCAGGCGTACAAGGATCTCCCTGTCCTATCACCCAGGGCCCACGAGGTCAGAGCACTGGCCACTTCCACAGCGTTCCAGTACTCTGTCCCCGTGCGCCACCTGCTGGAGGCAGCCTACTGGCGTTCGGAAAATCCCTTCATTAATTTTTACCTGAGGGATATCCGCATGACCAGAGCTGATGGGTCTAAGGGGATTTCCTTTGTGGCGGCCAATGCAGCCATATCGGTCAACCCCAAGAACCACTAGGGCGCTCGCCCTCCTCCGATTCCTTTAAATTCTGCTATGGTCTGACATGGTAAAGTATATGACGCCAAAATGGGGAGTTTGTGTTATACTCCCTGTTTGGCTAGTATACTTACCATGTCAGACTCTAATTCCCTCCCTACCTTCCCCTCTGGCGCCAAGGTTCTCGGGGTCACCATACACCAGGCCTCGCTGAATGACTTATAGGAAGTTGACACTGGCTTCTTCCGGGGCCGGAAGTGGGGTGACATCACGTGACTGTCTTATGACTGCATTGGCCACGGAAAAAATTCGGCCTGACAGAGCTGGCTAACTGCCGTTGAATGCTATGGTCTGACATGGTAAGTATACTAGCCAAACAGGGAGTATAACACAAACTCCCCATACCTGTCCATTCTATCTGATAATGGTGTAAGTTAAGTTTTCAGACCTGGCTATTCTGTCTCGTAATGGTGTAAGCTAAGTTTTCAGTCCTGGCTATTCTGTCTCGTAATGGTGTAAGCTAAGTTTTCAGTCCTGGCTATTCTGTCTCGTAATGGTGTAAGCTAAGTTTTCAGACCTGGCTATTCTGTCTCGTAATGGTGTAAGCTAAGTTTTCAGTCCTGGCTATTCTGTCTCGTAATGGTGTAAGCTAAGTTTTCAGTCCTGGCTATTCTGTCTCGTAATGGTGTAAGCTAAGTTTTCAGACCTGGCTATTCTGTCTCGTAATGGTGTAAGCTAAGTTTTCAGTCCTGGCTATTCTGTCTTGTAATGGTGTAAGCTAAGTTTTCAGTCCTGGCTATTCTGTCTCGTAATGGTGTAAGCTAAGTTTTCAGTCCTGGCTATTCTGTCTCGTAATGGTGTAAGCTAAGTTTTCAGACCTGGCTATTCTGTCACCCCATGACTTGACAGTGATAATTATTAACAAGATATTGTGGGTCAGATTCAGCGTGCGAAACATGTTTGCACATTTTCCATGGTCATCAGGACATTTAGCGGATAAAGCTTTGTAGCTGTAAAATGTACTGAACACCACTGTCCCCCATCTCCACCACAAACACACACACATATATGCACATGCACATGCGAACACACGTACACACGCATGTACTCACTCTCTGTCATTCTTGTTTTCTTTGACTGCCTCACATACATGTTCTTTATGCCTCATTCTTTCCACTGTTGGTGTGTCTGTTAATGCAAGAAATATTTTGGCAATAAAAAAAGGGATTAAATGATGCACTGTGTTGGCAGCACTTGGAAGAACGAGTGGAGATGTTGGAGAACAAAATTCGAGAGATGAAACATGAACGTCTAATGAGAGAGGTGGAGATCAGGAAAGAAGTGTGCCAGGAAATGCAGGAACAGTTTGTCCAGATCGAAGGCACATACAGGTAGGTCAGGAAATGCGGGAACAGTTTATTCAGATCAAAGACGTACAGGTAAGTCAGGAAATGCAGGAACAGTTTGTGCAGATTGAAGACATGTACAGGTAGGTTAGAAAAAGCAGTAACAGTTTGTGCAGATTGAAGACATGTACAGGTAGGTTAGAAAAAGCAGTACCAGTTTGTGCAGATTGAAGACATGTACAGGTAGGTCAGAAAATTCAGGAACAGTTTGTGCAGATTGAAGACATCTACAGGTAGGTTGGAAAATGCAGTAACAGTTTGTGCAGATTGAAGACATGTACAGGTAGGTCAGAAAATGCAGTAACAGTTTGTGCAGATTGAAGACATGTACAGGTAGGCCAGAAAATTCAGTAACAGTTTGTACAGATTGAAGACATGTACAGGTAGGTTAGAAAATACAGTAACAGTTTGTGCAGATTGAAGACATGTACAGGTAGGTCAGAAAATGCAGTAACAGTTTGTGCAGATTGAAGACATGTACAGGAAGGCCAGAAAATTCAGTAACAGTTTGTGCAGATTGAAGACATGCACCAGTAGGCCAGAAAAAGCAGTAACAGTTTGTGCAGATTGAAGACATGTACAGATAGGCCAGAAAATGCAGTAAGTTTGTGCAGGTTGAAGATATATCTGAAAATGCTGGATCATTTTTTTTTTTTTTAAGAATGAAGACATATATTATTGGTAGGCCAGGAAATTCAGGAACAGTTTGGTAAGGTTGAAGACATGTACAGGTAGGTCATGAAATTCAGGAACGTTAAGTCGAGGAAAGGCAGAAACTCGTTATTTATGTTGAAGACGCATAAAGAAAGGTCAGGAAATAAGGGAAAGATCTGTTCAGACTGCAGACACAAATAGGTCTGGAAATACAGGAACAGATTGTGTAAAGACATGTACAGGTAAGTCAGGAGTTGCTCTGATTGAAGACGTCATGAAATGCAGGAATAGTTTTTTTTTCAGATTGAAGACACATTTAGGTAGGTAATGAAAATACAGGATCAGTTTATCTGCTGTCACATCATATATACAAATTAAATATACTTTTTTCCCCATTTCCAAAAGCAAGCTCAGTCTCTCATGTTATATATGCATAAAGAACTGAATGCTCATACTGAAGGTGCTATCAACTTAGACGTTTTATTGCTAACATGAAAGCTGACACCACCCAAGGCATTATCCAAAAATGAGCTCTGAGCAGGTGGTTTCTGTGTGAATTATAACAAGATGCCTCAATTATGATGATAAGAATAGAGCGTAAGTACCAAGTATGTATAGCTGTACATATTGTATGTTCTTTGGTGTGTATGTGTGTGTGTATACCTATATGAAATCTGTAACACATATGAAAAGTGCAGGAAAGAAAATTCATTACTCCCACCCTAGCATGTATACACAGTTCTCACGCAGACACGCAGGCACAAGAGCTCATGCACAAACATTCACAAACACTTGCATCCATTACAACAAAGCAAGCTATCTCACTGTATATAAACAATCTTGCATTTAAGCGCAAATTATTGCATTATGTAGTGCATGCATAGATTATTTGAAATAATGCAAGGCGGGGGGCTAATGTTTTCAGTCTGACAGGAGATCAGAGCCAAAGACTGTTGTACCGAGATCATGTTGCTGTGTGAGTGGGTGGAAACAGCTTGGACTAAAGACCTGATTTTGTATTCCAGAACTTGTACTCTTCAGCAGATGAGCCTGACAGTGAAAACTAGAATAGGAATGAAGAGGAGAAAAATGACCAGTCTTGAGCCTTAATGTTTTGATTTTGATCGTTTGCCCTAAACATTGTGTTTATAACTTGCCTGAATGCTCATATCCTAGCATATTTCATTTGTTCGAGTGTCCATTTCTGAGAGTCAAGCACAAGAATGAGGACTGTGTTGAGTGCATTGAACAGCCTGAGAGGGCGTTGAAAGAGTTGGCTGTATTTTCTGGTTGCATCATCAAGAAACAAAATTGACTAATGTTCAGGCTGGAGAACTCTCCTTGGATCTGTGGATTTCAGAGAAATCGACCATACTTTCAATGGGAGGAAAATGAACATTTGAGCGGGGGGGGGGAAAAAAGCCTGCAAAGCACTTAGTCATCCAGAGTCCATTACCATATCCAAGTTTTCCCATTCAGGTTTCCATCATGTTACTTTGAAAGCAATGCTGCCCTTGATTGTTGTGGTGTATCATGGAGCTTCTGCACTCAGTAAACAATTACAGTGGGGGACATATGTATGCAAACACAATATTCTCAGTCATTATCTGGTTGTGCATCTTACATTTGCTTGGTCTTTCAGAAATACAAACTGTCAATGGCTTGTGTTCATAAAACGTAGTGAGACGTTTGAGACAGACACGGTTGTCAACAAGGGGAAATCACCAAAATGAGAGTGGACTGAAAACACTCACAACCACTGTTTCGATCAGGGAGTTTTGACGTGTATTCCCAATTTAGAAATTGAGCGACTTATGTTGCTGTGCTCAATTTTATTCTGTAACACACATAACTCCTCTCAAATGCAACCAATTATAAAAGAAATCATAACACTGAATAGAATTGTTTCTGATATTTCATATCTTGTATAGTTAAGGTGATTTTTTACCCCCAGTGTCCCTAAAACAAGTTGGGAATGGCGTTTGTTTGCTACGTGAAAAGGAACTGAACTGCTACAATTGTGGATTAACAGCACTCGTTGAAAACATGCATTTCATACCTCTCCTACCCAAACAAAATGATCAGCTATGGCCACTTTGTTTTGTTTTGTGGTCAAATGATGGCTATTTCACATGTGCACAAGTACTGTTTCCTCTTTCTTATGGTACTATTGCTCACAAACTTATTCAAAGTCAAATACTGATAGGAAGAAACTTGAGAGCTGGACATCAGGTGGTCTTCTGAAGGGGGTTTCTTCTCTGAAGAGCTTTTTCCGTCAAGCTCTCCCCAGGATTTCTTCCTTCTGGTATTTGACCTGGAATACGTTTGTGAGTGATGGATCAGGCAGCAGTTACAAAGATCGTTAATAGGCACGAGTGTGTCAAGACTGAAGGATTAAACCAAGGAAGCGCAATATCCACAAGGAAGTGAAGAACAGGCTTTTTTTTTTTTTTTTAAATTTTTTATGATGCATGGTTATCGGCCCATCATGAGGGACCATGAAAAGGTCTTCAAATCTGCTAAGATTACATTTTGGCTGAGGGGCTTTGCCCTCCTCAATCCCTACCAGAGCATACTCCTGGACCCCGCTGAGGCCTGGGCAGTCCCTGGACTCTGGCCTTTTATCAGAGATTTTTTTAGTCACCAGGTGGTGCAAAAAAAAAAATGGCTGAGAGATGATTTGTGCGCTCAAGAGGCTATCCATGTCAAAGTTTGTCACAAACTATTTCTTGATTAGGAACTGATTGATTTCAGATAATGTTCACCCATCTGCAAGCTGAAAACAAAAACAAATAACGGCAAACTGTGCAAAGTTGTCTAAGACTCGCAAAATGACAAAGATGATAGAATGTTGTTCATTTATTGACCTTTACAGAAAGATTAGTTTCTTGTGTGTCCCTTTGTTTATCTTTACTCCCTTGCCGTACAGTGTTATGTGTGGTGTGTGATGCCAGCATGCTGCTGAAAGATGCACGGAGGCAGGAGGCAGAGAAGTTTGAGAATAAGCTGAAACTGATCTTGGACTACTCCCGGCCCCAGCCCAGCAAACGGCCACGACTGGATGAAGCTGGCACCTCTGCACCATCAGCAAATGTGATGGTCGATGATGACGATGAATGGGTCTCTTCTATTCTCTTGCACCAGGAGAAAGTGAAAGTTCAGGTGAGTGTATGTGGGTGCACCACGTCCTCACTTGACATATCTTCCTTTTCAGGATTGGCCATGTGCAGCTATTAAGGAGATTGATTCTTGCTCTTCCATTAATTTAAGGAGATTGTTTCCTTCTTTTGTATCACTCCAGGAAAGACTTTTGTACAATATTGCTCTTAGTTTGTTCCCCATTTTAAGTAATTTTAGGCTTGTGAGTGGATATTGATGTCAGAAATGGGAAAAAATGTCTGACAGAAAGTTTTTTTATTTTCTTCCTTTTTCATTGTGATGCCATTTCTGCATATACAGCAATCCATACCCAGGTCTACCCTTTGCAAGGCATCTGAACAAAGACATACATGCGCACACACATTCACATGCACATGCACGCATGCACTTACGCATGCTCACACCTGTGCGCATACACACACACACGCACATATACACACACACACACATATGCAGAGACACACATAAAGAGACACAGGCATACATGCCGGTTCGGTCACACTTAGATCCATACTCAGACACAGATGCGTATGCATAATGCCCTTAAGTTTTAGTCAGTGATGGTAAGGGCAAACCTTAACCCCCTTGTTACCATTTTAGTGATTTGAATCACCCCCTGAACCAAAACTGCTTTTTTTTTTTTTAATTAGTGCATAAGATTTTAAGACCAATGGAATTTAATGTTTCAAATGATCTAGTTCCAAAATTTCCTTGAAGGTGACAATTTAAATTGATGTAGATGCATACAACTTGTTAGATTTTGAAGAAGAAAAAAATTGAATTTAAAAAAAATTGAATTTTGAATGAGTGTTTGCGTTCTTGAAATCATGGAAGCAACTTTTCAGTTCGATCTGATGGAGAAACAGCAACACCAAACGAAAAAAAAAAAAAAAAGCAAGTTTTATTACTAGTCCATAGGTATTTAATCTTGGCGCCAACATAAAAGAGTTGTAAAACACATTTTCCCCCAAATACCCTGTCACAATATTTCAGCACATTTACATTGCACCATGGGCCTACACAGTGACTGAGTCAGTTCAGTATGTAAATGACTTGATGATCATGTCTTTTCAAACTTTTTGACCAGCACATCTGCTTGTGATGTGTAGGAGAAAGAAGCAGTTCTGGCAGAGATGAGAGGTCAGATGACGGAACTGGAATTCCAGGTGGCTGACCTGACTCGAAAGAACAAGGACCTTACTGAGAACGTCTCCAAAGCAGAGGAGGCCCAAAGAAAGGTGGAAAAGGTCTGCACACTTTCTCGTCCTCCCCCCCCCCCTCTCTCTCTCTCTCTCTCTCTCTCTCTCTCTCTCTCTCTCTCTCTCTCTTTGTCTTTAAATCTCTGTCTTTTGCCTGTCTCAGGGATGGAAGACCTTCCGTATTGATTGGGAATTCCGTATAGCAAATTTTTCCCTCCTTTTTTTTCCCCGTGTGCGCATTCTGTGTTCCGGTTCAGGTTTTCACGCCACTCCTACTTGAAATCCGCCATCTTGTTTTCAGTGCGTGAAGACCATATCATCATGCTTTATATTTGTCAAAAATGGAGCTGATTAACGAAGAAGCAGACGCATGGAAGATCGACAATGACTTAAAGAAAAACAAGTGGAGAAATGAATGGATGGATGAGATGGACGAATTGAATCGTCCATTCCGAAAATGGCTGCGGAAATCAAATGAATTGGGCGCTGCTTGGTGTATACTGTGCAGTCTGAAGCTTGTATACAAGTCAAATGGAAAAAAGTCGATCGAAGTGCATTCCCAGGAGACAAAACATGTGGTGAGATGGAAGGCGCTGAAACATACATCAACTCTTCCTGCTTCTGCTCCAGTAATGGCTCCGGTGTCTAAAGTTGATATTCTGCTGGATGCCAAGATTCGGACTTGTGCATTTTTAGCAGAACACTTCTTGCCTCTGTCACTGGCACCTGATTTAATCTCCTTCAGTCAAAAACTTGCCAAAGATACTCAAAACCTTGGCATAACATTTTCAGTTTGATATTTAAGCCGAAGTCATATTTTGTCATATTTGGAGTCTTTTTGTATAGAAGGTAATTATTAACTTTGTTTTCAAGGAGAGGCCACAAAGGTGTCTTGGCAAGACAAATTTTTGTCAGCATCTGGGGGGCAACGCCCCCCAGACCCCCCAGCAGGGCGCTGCCTCTGCATCCCACTGGGGGCCTAAAGCAGTATAGAAGGTAATTCTTAACTTTGTTTTCAAGGAGAAGCCACAACAGTGTCTTGGCAAGACAAATTTTCTTCAGCATCTGGGGGGCAACACCCCCTAGATCCCCCAGCAGGGTGTTGCCCCTGCACCCCACCGCAGGCCTAAAGCGGCCCCCTAGACCCCCCCAGCCTTTTCAGTATAGCTACGATTTTCTGCTCCCACCCCTGCTGTCTGTCTGTCTCTTTCACTTCTCTTTTTCCTTCTTTATCTGTTCAGGACAAATGGAAAGAATAGGCTTTACAAAAAAGCTCAATTCTTGATATTTTTTTTCTGAGCTCTCTCTCTCTGTCTCTCTCTCTCTCCCTCCCTCGCTCCCCCTCCACCCCATCTTGCTCTCTCTCTCTCTCTCTCTCTCTCTCAGTCTCAGTCTCAGTCTCTGTCCAGTTGCTCTTGAATGAAACTTAATGTCATACGCTGTTTTTTTGTTTATGTTTATTTGTTGTTGTTTTTTGATTATGTGACAACCCTGATTTGGGCCTATGCTGACAGTCTACTGGTTTTTCAGCATTTAATGAGAATGAACGTTAGATAATCTTTTGCTACTTTGAACCAAGTGTAGAAGAGAATTCACAGTGGTGTTACAGTGCTCTGATATGTGTGTGATAATGTGTGTTGTGTGAGAATGAATGTGTCTTGTGATGAGGGCAGTAATGTGTTGTGCGTTAGTTTACAAGAAATGTGCAAAATCAGATAACTGAGCAGTCGAATGATGATGATGGTGGTGGTGTGTGGTGCACGTGAAGGAGTGTGCAAAGTGGCCCAGTCTGATGATGATGATCATCATCATCATTTGTGGTGTGAGTTCAAGGAATATGCAAAGTGGTCCAAGCAGTTTGATGATGCTGGTAATGCATGAATTGAGCTAAGGAAAGTGTGAAGTCATCGAAACAATCTAATACCAAAGATGTGTGTTGGTGGTGTGAAAGAAATTACAAATTTGCCCATGCAGAGAGTCTTGTGTTGCTGCTGCTGATGATGATGACTAGTATATGCAAAGGAATATGTAGAGAAAGTAGCCTAGGCAAACACTGATGATGGTAGGTTTATATGAAGGAATCATTTGAGGATGTGACCCAAAGCAAACAGTCTGATGATTTGATGATAGGGTTGCATAAACTGATAAAGGAATATGGTGAATATGTGGCCACCGCAAATTATCTGATGATGATAATGATGATGATGGTACGTGTGTGTGTGGGAGGGGTGTGTGTGTAGATGTGCATGGAGAAATGATCAGAGAAAGTGGTAGAGGTAGACAGTGTGATAAAAACGATTGTGACTGTAATAGTGAATGATCAGTGGTTAAAATCCTCTGTTGCTTGGCACATTTCTTCCGTTCAAAGACATTTCTTTGGTTTGAAAAAAATATCTGCTTAATACTATCCAGCCAAGAGCGGCACGGACAGCACGATTCCCTGCTGCCGCACGCTCGCGCACAGTGCTTATTCCCTGCCGACGCACATATTTGGCCACTTTTTAATTTATTTTTACGGTAGCTAGACAACAACTGACGGTCTTGTGTTGGGTGTCACAGGAAAGAACAAACACTCAACTAATCGAACATAGTAATTTCAAATCATTTACTTTCAATGTGTACACACGACTGTGCGTTGAAAAACATGTCTGACTAGTAGAAAAAATGCTTTGTTTGCATTCTATTCCGTTCGTTTACAACACCAAATCGGAAGATGAAGGGATGGCTGCATATTCAAACAATTCACTTTCCTATTCTCTTTCAAAGTTTTCTATCTCTCTATCACTCCCCTCATCACCAGATCCACTTTGTAATATGATTTCAAGCGCTTCATTGAGCAAGAAATCGCTACCACCCCTTCGCCTGACCGACATTTTTTCTGGCACAGGAAATACGTGCCGCGCGCGGAGTGCCGGTGCCGCAAGTTTCTTTGTTTCAAAGCTCCTGGGGTCAGCCAAGTTCACAATAGGCCACTGAAAGTATGGTCTACAACTCGCTCCAACATCCCCAAGACTAGTTGCAGAGCTTATTTCCCTTGGATCATTTCATGGAAAGTGTAGGAATTTTTTATGTTCCCGTCGTCTGACTGTGGACGACACGGCTGACTGTACTGCTGTCTGTCCGTCGTCTGGACTTGGATGACTCGGCTCAAGGGAGAGAATCCTGTCGTCCACTACTGGATGACTCGGCTGGTAAATGTTAAAAATGATGTTGAATACTCTGGAAGAGGTTTGCCCCTTCCTCCCTCCCCTCTTCCCAGCCCTTAGCAAGGGGTGGTTCCTGGAATTTTCTGGGAAGAACACATCATGTTTTTATATGCTAGAAATGAGTGGCTAAAGATGCTCGCTTTGCTTGCTTATTAGGCGAATGGTATGTCAAGTATCCCTCCACCCCCATCCCCACCCCCATCTTCCACCCTCCCTGCAAAAGTTTGAAGACTTCCCCAAAACGGGACCATCCTATGTTAGTGTGTTTTCTTCCAGCAAACTTTCTTATGTCTGACCACTCTTGAGTCACCATCATGATGATGATTGATGAATGGTGTATCAATGTATTAAAGAACATTAAGGAAATGTAGCTCAAGCAGACAGCCTATTGTGGTGGTGGGGACTGTAATGAAGGTTGATGTGTGTGTGTGTGAGTAGGAATGTGCAGAGAAAGTGGCCAAAGCAGACAGTCTGAGGGAAGCTGCTACGAAAGATGCTGAAAAGGTACGCTTCTTTTTCCTTGTCTGGAAATCATTACTTGGAATTTGTGATGGTGCTGTGTTAATTGATAGTTACCCAGCTAGGTCTGGCACATGCCTTAAAATATCTATTTAATTACACATACTATACCGTGGCTCACTAATGCAATAAGCGGCAGCAATTTGCTATCCCTGCCTCGTATACAATAAAGTCCGTACGGACAACAAAACCCCTGAAAGGGCCTCGTGCCTTGCACATGCTCAGATCAATCCTCTTTTCTCGGCAGCCATTTTCCCGTTAAGCCTCGTGTACACGAGCAGCTAAGTATTTTTTTTGCTTTTCTCGCAATCGATCGATTGTTGTTGCTGTTCTTGGTGTCCTTGCTTATGTTTTCACTTAAGGGAGAAACGTACGTGAAGCGATTGGGTGGTAAGGCGAGAGTTAAGAAGGTTTCGTCATTCGATTCCCGCATCTCGCCGGCAGGCTCTTTGTCTCTAGCCGCGCCAAAACCTCCCCCAACCCCCCCCCCCCCCCCCCCCCCCACCTTCAGCGTCACTTTCTCTCTATTCTTCTTCTTCTTCCTCTTCTTCTTCTTTCCCCAAGGGTTCACTTCAACTCAGCTGCGGTTCTGTTGTTGTGACAGCGAGCTCTTTCTCGCAACCCATATTTCGTGACGGTGATCGGCTCAGCTGCGGTTCTGTCGATCCCGTCCCTTTGTCCCCTAACGGAGAGCGACTCAGCTGCGGTTCTGTCGTTCCCGTTACTGCATCTTGTGTTCAGTTCAGCTGCGGTTTTACTGATCACAGTTCGGCCTCCATGGCAGAACCGAAGATGCTCGAGCCCTCTACAACGGAGGCTCAGGGGTGGGGCAATGAGACAGCCCTCTCGCCTACCTCTCCCTCTCGATCAGTAGGCGATGAAAGGGAAGCAACTCCCTCTCAGGGGCTCGATTCTCGTTCGGCCCCGGTTGTTTCCCTTCCCCCACCACATGTGTCTGCCACTCCTTTTGGGCAGAACACTTGGGTTTCGCCCTCATTTCCGGGCGTCCCTCAGGGGACCGGCACTTTAGGCCCCCCATTTAATGGGGTGGGCCAGCAGCCACATCCTCAGCCCCCCCTATCATGGGGTCAGGGCCCTTTGCCTTGGGCGCCATGGGCCCAATGGCAGTATCCCCCAACCATGGGCTTTCCACAGCCCCCTGCTCCGGGGTTCCCCTGGTGGCCGGGTTTTATGCCCAGCGCTCCACCAGCGCAGGCCTCTTCCTTCCAGGCCCCTTTGGCCCATCCGGCGGCTGATCCCTCCCCCGGGGGGTCTGGGGAGTCAGCCAGCCCAGGCCACCCTGGGCTTTCGCCGCGCACCTCCTCGCCAAGGGCAGTCACCCCCTCGGTCTGTGGCTCCGACCTGGCGGATTCGGAGTCGGAGGATGAGAGCCATTCGTCTGGTTCTTTTTCCTTCCGGGACTCTGTGGCCTTTCTGGCTTCCCTTGTCCCGGAGGCGGTGTCGTCCTCTCAGGAGGTCAGGGCCCCCTGCCCTTCGGCAGCGGAACTTGCCCTGGGGTCTCACCCACTGGCGGCTATGCCCTCCTCTCTCCTAAAGGAGTCGGTCATGGTAGCCGACTGCATGAGGAGGGCCCAACTAAAGGTCAGGGGCACGGAGGCACAGGACATCACGCCTGGTTCTGTCCCTGACTTTCCGGGCGCACTGGTGTGCGGGAAGTATCTCAAACCAGAGAGGCTTCCATTTGCCAAGAAGGCCTTGGCAAATGACACTATCCCAGAAGCCACTCTCCCCTCTCCCAGGAGGACCTCCTCCTGGTCCAGGAGAGGTCTAAGTCACACGCTCGGCAGGTGTCCCTTTCAGAGCGCTGCCTTGCCGAGTGGGAAGAGTCGGCAAGGAGGGGTTTGGAAGCCATCTCAGTTATGGATTCCTTCCTAGGGGGACTAGTGTCTGCCCTGAAGGACCCTGATTCAGAGTCCTTCGCTTTACGCCAGTCCGCGGACTCTTCGGCAGTGGTGGCCTGTATTCAGGCCATGGCTGATGGACTGAAGTATTCGGCCGGGGCCTTCGCTAGGCTCCATCTGAACTCGGTCCTAGCGAGAAGAGATGCCGTCCTATTGGCTTCTTCTGTGGCCCGCTCCGCCTCTGCCCGCGCCTCTCTCAGAGCCCCGCCAGTCAAGTCGGGGTCTCTTTTCGGGAATCATGTTCAGGCGACCATTAAGAGCCAGGCTGAGATTAGGCGTGACCTCGCCTTTCACTCTGGCCCCCCTCCCCCCCGCCCGGGTTCAAAACGCAAGGCGCCAGCGCCTTTCTCATCACCGGGTCCCTCTCAGCCCAAGGGACGAAGGTCATTTGGACCCCGGGGGGTCAGAGGCAAGCAACGGAGCAGGGGTTGGCCTCAGGCACGGCCGGCGGGTCCGAAAGCTCCCACGTCTCAGACGCCCCACCCCCAATGACTTACCCCCGACCTGGGTACTTCACCCCAGGGCGGTCCTGTGGGCAGTCTGTCCAGGCACCTCAGTGCCTGGGAGTGGCTTCCCGCAAGCCCTTGGGTTCTGCGGGTGATCAGGTCGGGGTTTCGTCTTCCTTGGGGTGCAGTAAAGGCTCCGCTCACTCCTTTCCCTCCTCCTTTCGCTCCTCCTCGGGATCCAGCGGCCTCTCAGGCCTTGGACCAGGAGGTCCTTTCGCTGTTAGCCAAGGGAGCCACAGAGGAAGTCCTCTTCCATTCCTCTCCGGGCTTTTATGGCCGCATTTTTGTGGTCCCCAAAGCTTCTGGAGGATGGAGACCTGTTCTAGACCTCTCGCCATTGAACAGGTTTCTTCTCGTCCTCCGTTTTCGGATGGAAACCCCCATGTCAGTCCGCGATGCCATACACCCCGGCGACTGGGCGGTATCCATTGACCTGAAAGATGCGTACTTCCATCTCTTGATCCACCCAAGGGACAGGAAGTTCCTCCGCTTCGTATGGGGAAGCCGCGTTTTTCAGTTCAGGGCTCTTCCCTTTGAGCTAGCCCCGGCCCCTTGGGTTTTCACGAAGGTGGCCCGGGAACTTTGCATGCACGTTCGGGAGAAAGGAATTCGTCTGAAGGCCTATCTCGACGATTGGCTTCAACACCACCAACTGGTTGGTCTCTCCAACCCCCCAACGTCTTGTTCGCCTCCAGCATCTCTTGGCCCTTCTCCTCTCCTTGGATCAGGCTCCAGCCAGAAAGCTGGCCTCCCTTCTGGGTCTGATGGAGTCCTTGGCCCCCTTAGTGCCCCTTGGACGGCTGCACAAACGCCGGTTTCAACGCCTCTTTTGCAAGCGTTGGTCTCAGGCGTTGCAGTCGTGGGACCTTCCGGTTCCCCTCGGCCAGTGGTTCCAATCATCGGTGACCCAATGGCACTCCCAGTCCTGGCTGGCTCAGGGAGTCCCCATCACGCCCCCTCCTCCACAGGAAGACCTGTTCACGGACGCGTCCCAGTCCGGGTGGGGTGCCCATGTCAGCTCTCTGACGGCGGCCGGACAATGGTCCCCGGAGATGGGGTCCTCACACATCAATCGGCTGGAGCTGGAAGCCGTGTTCCAAGCCCTCAAGGAGTTTCTTCCCTTCCTGAAGGGAAAACACGTTCTCCTCAACACTGACAACACGACTGTGGCGTGTTACATCAACAAACAAGGGGGGGGCGCGTTCTCACTCCCTGTCCCTGAGGGCGGAACAGCTTCTCCTTTGGTGCGAGGCACAATCCATCCGGATCTCGGCCAAGCATGTTCCCGGGAAAATCAACATTCTTGCGGACTCTCTCAGCAGGTCGCACATGGTTCTTCCCTCGGAGTGGACTCTCGTCCACTCAGTCCTGGAACCTCTCTGGACTGTGTGGTTCAAACCACAGGTAGATCTGTTCGCCACCCGGTTCAACCACCGTCTCCAGCTGTATGTCTCTCCAGTCCCGGATCCGGCAGCGTGGGCTGTGGACGCCCTATCCATCCCTTGGTCCGGACTGATGGGCTATGCCTTTCCCCCATTCCCCATTCTGGGAAAGGTTCTCCGCAAAGCAAGGGAGGACGCAGCCACGCTGATTCTGGTGGCTCCACGCTGGCCGGCCCAAGCGTGGTTTCCAGAACTGTTACACCTGTCTCACGTGCCTCCGATACCGCTCGCCTTAAAAGCAAAGTCCCTGCTTCAGCCACGGTCAGGCATTCCACATGGCAACCCAGACATGCTGCATCTTCACGCCTAGCTACTGTGCGGGACGCGCTGTCTTCACAAGGCGCCTCCCAGGCGGTAATCGGCCTTGTGGAACACGCCCACAGGCCAGGCACCCAAAGCGTCTACAGTGTCCACTGGAATGGCTGGCTCTCTTGGTGCTCCAACCACGCAGTATCCCCTCATTCTCCCTCTCAATGTCAGTTGGCGAACTATCTAGCTTTTCTTTCATCGGAGAAAAAACTTTCTGCCTCCTCTGTTAAAGTTCACAGGGCGGCTATTTGCACCACTATCCGCCAGTTAGGGGGCCCCTCCTTCGTGGACGACCCTCTTCTGTGGGATCTGGTCAGAGGAGCAGCCCTACAGGAGGCCCGATGCCCCCGCCGTACCCCGGCGTGGGATCTTTTCTTGGTCCTCTCCTCCCTCAGGCTCCCCCCTTACGAGCCCATCCGGGAGTGTTCTCTGAAGTTTCTTTCCTTCAAAACAGCCTTTCTCATTTCCCTGGCCTCAGGGAGGCGCTGCAGTGAAGTCCACGCCCTTAGTGGCCTGCCCAGGGACGTCGCCTCCGAACCGGATGGCTCGATGTCTCTTCGCCTCCTCCCTGAATTTTTAGCGAAGAACCAGTTGCCAGGTTCTCCATCCCCTACTATCTCCATTCTTCCTCTCACTTCTATTCTCGCCCCGGACGATGAAGACCGCACTCTCTGTCCGGTGCGCACTCTGCGGGAGTATAGGAAACGCACAAAATCTTCTCGCTCCAAGCAGCGCCACCTGTTTCTCTCTTACAACGAAGGTTATAAGGAGGACATCAGACGCTCTTCAATCTCTCGATGGCTGAGAGAAGTGATTAAAGCTGCGTACGCGAGACCTGAAGGGGATTTGGCTGTTTTCTCACCAAGACCTCATGAGATTAGGGCATGGGCGTCTTCGCTGGCAGTAGCTCATAATGCCAGCATTCAGAGTGTGTTAGATGCTGCATATTGGCGTTCTCCTGGCACCTTCATCCATTTCTATCTGCGCGACGTTTCTCGTCTGCGCGATGATGGGTCTAGGGGCATCGCATCAGCTGTGGTGGCTCAACACTCCATCTCCGCCACACGCTCTGGCTCTTCCACACACTCCGGCTCTTCTCGCTCCTCCAGACGGTAACCAGGTGAGCCCTCCTTCCAGGTAGTGCGACTCTGCATTAGTGAGCCACGGTATAGTATGTGTAATTAAAAGGAAATTTTTATTCTAAAATTACGTTTAATCTAACATACTTACCGTGGCTCACGCAGAGACCCTCCCTACCTCCCCGCCTTCCTGGTTCCATTAGGAGTTCTCAGTCAAGGTTTAATATACCTCGAAAAGAGGATTGATCTGAGCATGCGCAAGGCACGAGGCCCTTTCAGGGGTTTTGTTGTCCGTACGGACTTTATTGTATACGAGGCAGGGATAGCAAATTGCTGCCACTTATTGCATTAGTGAGCCACGGTAAGTATGTTAGATTAAACGTAATTTTAGAATAAAAATTTCCTTTTCTCAACCCTTTAATTATAAATCATGCTAGTAATTTTTTTAAACCATACTGAAACAGGGGGGTCAAACAAAACTGGTATACTGGCCATACCAGTCAGTAAAAATCAAGTGCTATGAACGCAGCAGTCCACTTTCTCACTGCCAACGTTCAATCAAAGTGGTATCTTGAAAATCAGTACACAGAACAGGGGCCTGATATTTTTGTCAGTATTTTATCATCTGAACCAATAAAATACCAGTAATTAACAGTAAAATATTAACCTTGCTTGACCTTATAACTTTTTTTAATGTAACATTTCTGTAACTACCCAAGAGGATTTTTTTTTTCAGTACCAAATGAACTTAATGACAAAAGTATGAAACTCAAGGGGATTTTTTCCTAACCTTTTTTTTTTCTTTCTTTTAAATGTCCATTGACATCCTGCAAGTCTAATCATATCAGATTTTATGGTCACTCACTTGACTTCTGAAAAAAGGAAAACCTGGAATCCATTCCAAAATGCTGACATCTTGACATCAACTTCATTTGCTCTCTGCCACCAATGCTTGAAAAGATCAGACAGTCCAGGATCTCCTGCAGCTCACTGTCAACACAAGTCATGTGCAGCAGGGTAGAAGTAGAAAGAAACTCGTGGAGAGCGTGGCAGCAGAGAGTCCTCAGAAGAGAAGCCCCCTTCAAGCAAGTGTTTCGGCCCTTATCTCCTGACACTCTAGGGGGGTTGGGCCACACCCGGTTCATGACTCCGGATGTCCCTCTGCTGCCCCTTTTTTTTTTTTTTTCCCCCATCTTGGGACGAGCCATGGCTGGGATTCGAACCCATGACCCTCTGGACATGCTCATTTTCCACTTAATGACTCGCGCTTTAACCACTGAGCCACAGGGACACCTGATATTTGTAGGAAATTTAAGCCTTATGAAGTTCACTTTTGTTCCTCCTTGACCAGATCCAGCTTGAACACCTTTCTGCCGCTTCTGCCATTGCTTTCAGGGCTCTGGTTTTTTCCTTCCCTGCAACTGAGAGCTGTTTCATGAGGCTGTATGCAGACGTTCCTACAAACCCCCTAGCTCCAATTTCTGCAGTGAGGACTTTGACCTGATAGCCTTCTCTCCTCAGGCTGTTTGCCAGATCAGCATACTTTTCAGTCTTGTAGATTTGAGCTGCCTCCATTCTGTTCTCATATGGTACTGTGAGCTCGATCATGATCAGCTGCTTGGTTGACTTAGAGTGGACTACTATGTCTGGTCTCATGCCACTCTTGCTGATGATCTCTGGGTGACTCTTCCATTCTGGGAGGTCTGCAGTGCACTCCCAGTCATCTGCCCCGTCCAGCAGACTCTGCCTGCATGTTGCGAGTGGCACTGTTGTTCTTGGCCATGATTTGCTGCCTCCAGCCGTGAAGAATGTTGCGGGTGCTTTTGGAGTCCTGATTTTCCCTTTTGTGGTGTTGGTACTAGCCCAGACTACTTGTACAATCTCTTTGAGCACTTGGTTGTGCCTCCATGTGTACCTTCCTTGAGCCAGGGCTACTTTACATGAGCTTAGGACATGCTCCACTGTTTGTTTTTCATGGCAGAGGGGGCATGCAGGATCGTCTGTTTTCCCCCACTTCACCAGGTTTGCATTTGAGGGCAGAAGGTCATATGCAGATCTGAGAATGAAGCTGATCCTGAGAGGGGCCATGCGCCAAATGTCATTCCAAGTGAGACTTCTTTGGAGTGCATTCTCCCACGTTGTCCATTGCCCTTGCTGGCTCTGCTGGACTGCTTTTTGGAGTCTTTTTTGGTCTTCTTCTTTTCTCATCTCCTGAATCATCATGTCTCTTTTGGCTTTTCCTTTGGCCTTTGACCACCATTCAGTTTTGGTCACCCCCAGTCCTTGTCTGTTGGTCTGTGTGTGTCCTGTTATTTCTCTGATCTTGAGACTTTCTTTTGCAGAATCCATCGCCTCTTGAACTTTCCATTTTCTGCCTGTCTTCAGCTGGGGCTTGATTGCTTCTACCACCTTGTCTCCTGAGTCCTCCAGCATGCTTTGAAGTCTGATCTTCCCTGCTTTGTATTCCTCCAGGATGGATTTCAGTGGTAGTTTCAGCTTTGCTTGGCGACAGTACAGTGCTATGTCAGTCAGACAGGGTGGGACACCAAGCCATTTCCTTGTGAACTTGTTGATTTTGGCTTCCATTGCCTCCACTATGCTGGTGCAGATGTCGTATATCATAAGAGGCCATAGGAGCTTTGGTATCAGCATGAACTGCAGACACCAGACCTTGTATTTGCCAGGGAGCCCACACTGGTCAATGGTCTCCAAGCCTTCCTCCGCCATCTGCTTGGTTTCTTTTGCTCTTTGTGTGTCTTTCAGCGTATCATCATACCATCTTCCAAGGCTCTTGACTGGTTCTTCTGTGACTGTTGGAATGGCCTGGTTGGCAACACTGAAGACCACAGATCCGGCCACTTTTCCTTTCCTCAGTGAGAGACTCCGTGATTTCTTTGGCTTGAACTTCATTCTGGATGAGGCAACTATGTCGTCCAGCCTCTCCAGCACATGACGTGTCTCGTCTTCTCTGGATGAAATCACTGTAGTGTCATCCATGAAGGCCTTGAGAGGAGGCATCTTGTATCCATCGCCAAGGTCTGTTTGTCTCGCGTTGTTTGTTGCTGCTTTCAAGATGAGTTCCATTGCCAGCACGAACAGTATTGGGGAAATTGCACAGCCCATTGCAATACCCACTTCCAAGTTGATCCAGTCTGTTGTGTACTCCTTGGTAGAGAACCGCATTGAGAAGCCATTGAAGTACTTCTTGAGCATGTCGCGGATGTTCTTTGGCACATGGTACATCTCAAGAGCCAACTGTATCATCTCATGGGGCACAGATCCATATGCGTTTGCCAGATCAAGCCACACTACGTCCAGGTCTCTCTTTTCTGTTTTTGCTTTTTGGATTGCGTCCCAGATCATTGTGGCGTGTTCTACACAGCCAGCCACGCCTGGGATGCCACCTTTCTGGACTGACACATCCAAGTACTTGTTTTCCATCAGGTACTTGGTCAGCCTTGCTGCCATGACAGAGAAGAAGATTTTCCCTTCGACGTTCAGTAGTGATATTGGCCTGAACTGGCTGATGTCACTTGAGTTTTGCTCTTTGGGGATGTACACACCATCTGCCGTCATCCACTGGCCGCTGATTTTCTGGTTTCTCCAAGCCGATCGCAGCAGCCTGTGGAGCCACTCCAGCACCTTGGGACATTTCTTGTAAAGCTGGTAAGGTATTCCGTTTGGCCCTGGTGATGATTTGGCTCTGGCTTTGTCGACCACCTTCTTGATTTCCGCCAACGTTGGAGGCTTGCCATTGAACTGTTCCTCAGGGTTGGTTGGCCACACCAGACCTTGAATGTCGAGTGGTGCTTTGCTCTGTGGGTCAGAGTATGTTTTCCTCAGATGCTGCTCAAGAACTCCTTTGTCCACACTTAGGGTCCCAGATTTTGGCTGCTCAAACAGTGTTCTGGCAAACTGGAAGGGGTCTCTGAAGAAGCGCTCTTGTGTCTTCTTCTTTTTGCTCTTCCTCTTCCTCGCAGATTCCGCTTTGCTGAGGGCGCTGTGTTTTTCTTTCAGGTCTTTCCACAGTTTTTCCAAACCTTGTTTTTCAGCTGGCAGTGCGGTCTTCATTTGCATCTTGAGGTTTTTCTTTTGGACCCTGATCTTGTCCATCTTTTCTTGGCGTCTGGATTTCTTTGGAGGTGTTTTCTCTTTGGGTAGTTTTGCTCCATAGGCGTCTCTACATGTGGTATACACAATGTCCCCATATGTGGCTAGTTTGTGTTCCAGGGTGCTTTTCCCTATCAGTGCATCGAGTCTTTGGACGATTTTTGCATCCAGTTTCTCCCAATCTTCAGTTTCGTTTGCTCGTGGCAGGTTGAGTTTCAGGCGCCTGGCATCGAGGGCCTGTGCAAATTCCTCATCCGAACCAACAGCGTGGATGTCCTTGGCACTGTGGTTTAAATCCTGGCCTTGGTCTTCCGACGTCTTATCTGCTGATGCAGTGCGCTGCAGTCCAGTTCTTCATGTTGTCCATCCATGACCGTCTCAGTCTGCCTCTAGGACATCCACCTTTCATGGTACTTCGTAGAATGGTCTAGGTCTGAAAGCCACAGCAGCATGCATGTCTGTATGCTTTGAAAAAAGGAATTGAAAAACATGGCAAATGCTGCCATTGTGATCATTCTGGTTCATTATTTTTTGTTTTTGTCTTTCAGACTTTTGTGTGACTGTGATCTAATTGTAAGTTATATTATTAGTTTTTAACCTGTCATGAAGCACAAGGCCAGATTGAAATTGTGTCAGAAAAATGGTAGACGGTGGTCACCTTTGAAGGAGACTGATATTGTTGATCAGACAATTTATATAGACAGGATTGTAATTATAAGAAAATAAGACGAAGAGAGAGAGAGATTAAAAAAAAATTGCAAGCTTAGCAGCAGGATCATCGGATCATAAGCGCTTCTATCTGTCAGTTAGTATGGTATTTTAACCACTGAAAACACTTCAAAAACAAGGGAACACGCAAACCAGTAGATCACTTCATATCTGATGGAAAGAAGCTATTGGTTAGGGTTTGGGGTGTAGTGTGGTATTTGATGTGATGTACTGGCTAATGCTGTTCAGATTGATGAATTTCTGGATAATTCCATGTTGCTGTTTGATGTCATATTTTCTTATGTACAAGCTGAGGGAAATCTTGGTCATTCCATGATGCTGTTTGATGTGATGTAGTGTTTTGTGGTGCTGAGATTGGTGAAGGTCAGGGTCATTCTGTGATGTTGTTTGATGTGATGTAGTGTTTTGTGGTGCTGAGGTTGGTGAAGGTCAGGGTCATTCCATGATGCTGTTTGATGTGATGTAGTGTTTTGTGGTGCTGAGATTGGTGAAGGTCAGGGTCATTCTGTGATGTTGTTTGATGTGATGTAGTGTTTTGTGGTGCTGAGGGTGGTGAAGGTCAGGGTCATTCCATGATGCTGTTTGATGTGATGTAGTGTTTTGTGGTGCTGAGATTGGTGAAGATCAGGGTCATTCCGTGATGTTGTTTGATGTGATGTAGTGTTTTGTGGTGCTGAGGTTGGTGAAGGTCAGGGTCATTCCATGATGCTGTTTGATGTGATGTAGTGTTTTGTGGTGCTGAGATTGGTGAAGGTCAGGGTCATTCTGTGATGTTTGATGTGATGTAGTGTTTTGTGGTGCTGAGGGTGGTGAAGGTCAGGGTCATTCCATGATGCTGTTTGATGTGATGTAGTATTTTGTGGTGCTGAGATTGGTGACGGTCAGGGTCATTCCGTGATGTTGTTTGATGTGATGTAGTGTTTTGTGGTGCTGAGGTTGGTGAAGGTCAGGGTCATTCCATGATGCTGTTTGATGTGATGTAGTGTTTTGTGGTGCTGAGATTGGTGAAGGTCAGGGTCATTCTGTGATGTTGTTTGATGTGATGTAGTGTTTGGCGTCATATACTGTACCATGTCAGACCATAGCATTCACGGCAGTTAGCCAGCTCTGTCAGGCCGAAGATTTTGTGTGGCTAATGCAGTAATAAGACAGTCACGTGACGCCCACCCTACTTCCGCCGAAGGAAGAAGCCGGTGTAAACTTCCTGTACCTCATTCTCTCTCGGCCTGCCGTCCAAGCAAGATAAGTCTTGTGCTCTGTCTCGCCTTTCTTTGCCTTTGTGTTTGCTCCTTGCTTGTTTTGTTGTGGCTTGCGCGCTGAACCCTTGTACCCTTGCCGGTGAGGCTTTGGTTTGGCGTGCTTTATTGATTTCACTGATTTTATCATACACGCTTCTCGCGTTTGTGCTTTGTTCTCGACACTCGCGACTTGCCACGCTTCTCGCGTTCGTGCCTTGTTCTCGACATTCGCGACTTGCCACGCTTCTCGCGTTCGTGCCTTGTTCGCCACTTGCCTCCCGTGCATCTCGCATTCGGAACTCGAGCTACACGCCGATTTCCATCTCCTCGCTTTACTTAGCCTTACGGCCTTTTCACTTCCATTTGGATTCCTATTCGACGACCTTCCTCGTCGTTCACTCGCTTTCCATTACTTGCGCCGGTCGTTCCGCCATTTTGTGTCGGTCGTTCCGCCATTTTGTGTCGACGGGCCATACCGACACACATACGATCGCACCGTCTTACTCGAACAGCGCGACTTCTGCGCATTTCCAGCACTATCAGTGCCCCTTCCGAGGTTGGTCGAGCTCTTCCTATCCCTCGATCCACCTCTTTGTCTCCCCTTTGCGATCGTGTTTTCCGTGTTTGTCTCGCCACCAGTGCCCAACATGGTGAAGGATACTAACGGGTCGAGCCGCTCCTTTGTTCGCGAGTCGCGCTCTGCCCCGGAGGACCCGAGTATCGATTCCAGGGGACAAACCGCTCACACCTCTGAGCGTACGGTCAGTGTGGAGGAGGGTTCCGCGCAGGGGACGCGCGACCAGCTTTGCTATTCCTCCTCTTCACGATCGGCGGACACACGATCGTTGCGATCGAAGTCGAGCAGGCATTTGGCCGAATCGAACTTGCAATCGGCCGTCATTGCCGACTGTTTTTCGTTCTATTCTGACTCTAAACCGAAATCCAAGGGCAAGGCCCCCATGAAAGGACCTGCCCGTTCTAAATCTTCCCGTTCTCCAAAATCTTCCCGTTCTTCGGCCAAATAGCCTGCCCAGTTTCCATCGCACAAGGAGACTCTCTATCATGCTGCGTCCGGCGATCGTCGGCCCCTGGGGACCATTGCCGAGACTCGGACCAGCACGGGTGACGACTCGCGGTCGGAATCACCGCTCGTCACCCGATCAGATGAGACTCGTGACGCTAGCTACCCCCCCACTAACGCCACGCAGTCGAATCACGCTCTCCCCAACCGTGTCCGGGGTCAGCCACTACTCGGACACGAGGAGCGTCATCACTTCGGTGGAGGGGCTGTTGCCAGTCTTTGGTGTGACTTCCCCACTGACCACAACCCCGGGTCAGGGACGCAGGCATCGACCAGCTCGGATCTGCGCCCTCACCCCCAACGGTCGAACCACCCCGATCGACCGTTCAACTTTCCCCTAGGGGTACAGGACGTTGGGGAGTGGACTTCTTTCGCTCCCCGGTTGGGCATCGTCCGCGGTCCCGTTCCTCCGGGGGGAGGATCGACCAGCGGGGCCAAGGGTAACCTCCCTTCATCCTCTGAGGTGGATCCGTCGCCGCAGCCATCCCAGTCCGCTCCCACACGGCCAGGAGGCTCGGCTACCGCACCACCCACCGGCCACCTTGCCATGCAGGGGGCCGGCACTGATCGCACCCGGGAGATGCAGGAGGCAGTGCTCTCCCTGGGGCGGGTGCGAGACAGCTCGCCTTCTCGCTACCCTCCCCTTGGTGCCCAAGGTTACCCGGGTCCCCGGGGAGACTCTGCCCCAGGGCCGCCACAGCCCGTCGTACTCTCCGGGGACCGGTGGCTCTATTCCCCCGAGAGGAATCAGTGGCTTAGGGCTGACACTCTTCCAGACTCCTCCTCCGGTCGCATGTGGCATCCTGCCTCCCGGAGTTGGATCGACCTGGGGCCCCCTTCCTCTCGGGCGCTGTCCGACCGGCTCTCCCCCAGTCTGCCCGCCGAGTATGGAGCCACCAGGGACCCATCCTCCTTCGAAGGTGGATCTGATCATCCCCTTCTGGATTACTCTGACCCTCAACTCGAGGACGGGGTCGAGGAGTACGGGGTCGAGGACTCCCTCCCCCAGTCTGGTGACCTCTCCATCCTGGAGAGCTGGCGTCCAGATCTTGTTGTGAGGGAATCCCCTCCCTCTGACATCTTCTCCTTTAGCCGTTTCACTGGGGAGCCCCCTGCCCAGCGATCACGGCCGAGGATAGTCGCCCCCCAGACCCTCCCTCCCTTGTGGGACAGACCGGCTTCTTTCGCCAGGGGTGCACATGCCATTCCCCCACCAGGGATTGACTTCTTGTCAGCCCCTAACGCGGCTCCAGTAGGAGCTTTCCTCAAAGACCCGCGTCATGGCCCCCATGTCTTTTCCCTCTTCTCTGCCAATCCGGCCACCAGGGACATTGCCATTTCTTCCGCCGACCTCAGGCTCACGCCCAACCTCGCCCCCCCCACATCCACCCCTGTTCTCATCAAGAACTTGACGGAGTGGGATAGAATTGCCAGGACTGGCATTCTCAGTATACTTACCATGTCAGACTCTAATGCCCGCCCTACCTTCCCCACTAGCGCCAAGGTCCTTGGGGTTACCTGGCGTGCAGGCCTTGACGAATGAGGTACAGGAAGTTTACACCGGCTTCTTCCTTCGGCGGAAGTAGGGTGGGCGTCACGTGACTGTCTTATTACTGCATTAGCCACACAAAATCTTCGGCCTGACAGAGCTGGCTAACTGCCGTGAATGCTATGGTCTGACATGGTAAGTATACTAGCCAAACAGGGAGTATAATACAAACTCCCCATTTTTGTGGTGCTGAGGTTGGTGAAGGTCAGGGTCATTCCGTGATGTTGTTTGATGTGATGTAATGTTTTGTGGTGCTGAGGGTGGTGAAGGTCAGGGTCATTCCGTGATGTTGTTTGATGTGATGTAGTGTTTTGTGGTGCTGAGATTGGTGAAGGTCAGGGTCATTCTGTGATGTTGTTTGATGTGATGTAGTGTTTTGTGCTGCTGAGGGTGGTGAAGGTCAGGGTCATTCCATGTTGTTGTTTGATGTGATGTAGTATTTTGTGGTGTTCTTGCTGGCAAAAGTTAAGGTAATTCCATGTTGTTTGATGTGATGTAGTATTTTGTGGTGTTCTTGCTGGCAAAGGCCAGGGTCATTCTGTGTGGGTGCTTGATTTGTTTTCTGGTGTTCTGGTCGTGATGACGTGAGACATTACATGTGTAATGCAACATGTTTTTTATGTGTCATTTGGCTGGATGAAGTTCTAGCCATGCCATATTGCTGTGCGATGTGATTTTTTTTGGGTAATATTCAGCTTGATGAAGTTCTGGGCCATGCTGTGTGATGTGATGTAAGCTTTTCTGTGGTGTTCAGGCCAGTGAAGATCTGGGTCATTCAGTGTTGCTGGAGACGCTGAGCCAGCAACTGCAGGAAGCGAAGGACAAACTGAAACAACAGGTATACTCATGTTTCAGTTTTGTGTCAGGCTTGTGCAAACTATGAATGGTTTGCTGGCCATGTTTGATCTCTTCTATTTCTTTCTTATCTCCCGTCAAGTCTTTTGTTCTGTCTTGTCTGTCTTCTTTTTGGTGTGTCAACGCTCAATTATTTTTTCTTCTTTATGGTGAGACAACACTCCGTTGTGCTTTCCTTTTTATGGTTTTGAAACACACTCAGCTGTTCCTTTCTCTGTTAATGGTCACTCTAACTTCCCCCAAGCAGTACTAGCAAGTTTTGTTCGGACTTTGTAACACACTGTTGGACTTGGTTTGGTTGTTTTCCTTACACCATGTTTTTTCCTTCTGCGCGTAGAGTTCTGCCATCTTGATCACATCCCTTGCCATTCCATTGCAATACTAGGACTGCTGGGAAGAAAGAAGTCTTTCGTCGTTGGAGTCTGATCTTGCTCTCATATTCTCACTCTTCTTTTCCTCGAGTAAATGGAGATCAAGACTGTGATGATTCTTGTGTCATCCATTCGCATGAGGAGAATGTGCATGAATCAGAACTGATAAGCCTACCAACAGGTAGGCACATGCAGTTGACTTACCTTTGAATAGTTTGATGGTCATAGCCATCTGTTGATTTGGGTAGGCTTGAAATCGTCTATCCCAGTTCAGACAGCCTCTACTGAGAACTCTTCCTCTGAAAGTCAGAGAGCATGGATCATTTCCTTGCCTGGCAGGGTTTGAACATCCAGTCTTCTTCTGTGATGTCCCAGTGGGTCACTGTGTTGACCATCAGACACTCACATTCAAGTAGAAAGTGACTCAGCATTGGTCTCCTTTCAGCTGTCATGCCATGAGCTTGCCTCCATATATGTAGTTTATTCAGGAATTGGTGCCACAGCTATCTGCTTCTTCTTGGCAAGTGCCCTGGTGCTGACCTTGATCACACTCTAACAGAAGTTCTGGCACCAATTGAAGTGCATCAGAGCTATGGAATGAAGGTCTTTGTTTCTACTGTTAACTTGCCTGTGAGATGCTAAGTTTAAAACATTTTTAACATGGTGTTGTACACTCTACTTCTTTTTTTTATAGTTGATGTGTTTTATAAGTGAAAAGTGAATGTTTTAGTCGAATTATTTTGTTGAGGAGACGCAGACAGAGACTGAACTAGGAACAGAACAAAGGATCAGAAATGCATACCTGTATGGACAAATCCTGAGAGAAGACCCTGTTAGACTTTTCAAGGTTGACTAGAAAGACCAGAGAGGACAGGGTCTGCATGGGAGTTGTAAGGTCCTTGGAAAGAATCTGCGGATCTTGGTTCTTTAGGAAAAGGTCCTCGATGTAGTTTGAAGACAGTCAACTGGTTCTTTGCCTCACTGTCAGTGTGATTGTCCATCACCCTGGTGAACACACAAGGGCAGAGGGACAGACTGAAAGGGAGGACTTTGAGAGAAAAGACCCTTCCCTAAAGGCAAATTGAAAGTACTTCTGGGGTGATCTGTGAATGGGAATATGGAAATATATGTTCAAGAGGTCTAGTCTCCTGAAATAAATAGTGTGTAGCTGTCGGACTGTCTTTGTGGTACACTTCAGAGAGAGAAAGAAACAGATTCAGCCTGCTGAGTTCGATCACAGCCCTCCACTTGACATTTTCCATGGGAACAAGGAACAGAATGGCAAGAAATCCCGGAGGACAATGAAGAGGGACCTCTGAGATAGCAGCCTTTCAAAGGAGGGCATCTACCTGGTCAGTAAGAACGGCCAGATCTGAGGGCATTTTGATCCAAACTGGGGTTGACATCAGAGGGGTGAGGTGGAAGAGGAAATGCTGAGGACTTCCTTTGTCACAGAAAGAACCCAATCATCCAGAGTGAGTGCCTCTCACTGGGGGAAATAGTGATGGATGCCCTCCCCCCCCTCCCCCAACAGAATCATCTCTGAACAGTGAAGATAGACACATCCTTCAGCCATGACCGCAGGATCAACCTCGACCAGAGGAGACGGGGTGGGGAAGAAGGAAGGGGGATTGCCTTAAAGGAGATTTAACACTTGGGTTGTGAGGACTGCTGTTCTGGAAAGGAACCACACGGGTAGGGAAAAGGTAAGAGAGAACACTGGGCCTGAAATTGACAAGGGGTGGGAGAAACCCTAGCCTTACGGAACTCCTCTAACACTTTTGACAAAGTCTGGCAGAAAGGTGATGGTACCTGGAAAAGGGGATTGTCTCAGAGTTGCTCTAAGATTGTCTTAGGAATGGAAAGTATCCGAAAGATTATCTCTCCAGGCCAGAGAAAGAGGACGATAGACCAGGACTGGGGCAGGAGATGCCAGGGAAGCCAAACCTTTGGCAAGATACTCAATCTTCTGCATGTCATATTTGCATAGTGTGCCTTTTCAAAGAATGGACAAGAGGAGAGTGAGGGCAACTCCAGAAAAGACTAAGGGGAGACCAGATGATCAGGGACTGGAAATATGTTAACCCTTACACTGGTTATTTAACAACGTACTGTTAAGTACGTTGTCTGGTGAATTAACAGAAGGAAAGTTTGAAAAAAATAGTTACGTTTGTATAATATTGCAAAACTTTTCAACGGTTAGTATTTGAATATGACATGCAGAACAAAAATTGTGAGTAACTGAATAAAAAAATAATATAAAACAGAACTGGTGTGCTTGTGAGTGTTTGATTAGGTGCTTACATGTCTAGAATATGAAAATAACTGGTGAAAACAGGTGGCACATCCTGCTCGTCATTCTCAAGAGCTTGTTCACAAATAATCCAGTCAATGATGTTCCACAGTATCCAGAAATAAGTTACAGCCTTTTTCAAAGGAAAGTCAGCGTGGATTATACCCGTCTTCCATGCAGGTAATCCAGGTAAGAATAAATAAGGTACAGCTCAGTTTTCACATTGAAATCACGTGCTGCTAACACAAACAAAAAAAAAACAAAAACGGTCACTATCAACAAATGTAATAGTCAGCCCACAGTGTCGTCATTTACGTTTGAAAGGTTTAGGATCATCTGGAAGTGCTACACCGAGTTTTTCTTCCCCACTGAATGGCATCTTGAGATTCCCCTCACCCTTAGGCACTCATCAGGTCATTGTCCGTGCTGATCTCAAAATCACGATTGCATGGTGCTTGATCTAAATCAAAACTGTCACCCACCACACCCAGTTCATTCAAAATGTCCATAACTTCTTCTTCACCTGCTTTTTCCACAAGAAATTCAGCAAAAACATCTTCAAACAAGTTCCTAATTCTATCATGTTCTGCTTTGGGCACCGCCATTTTTGTTTGCCAGACGAGTCAAGTCGCACTATGCATTACAAGTTGCTACTAACCACAAACTATGCTAAAACGCTGAAAATCCATGTTCCAGGGCTCGCTCAGTCATTCATGCAAATTAATTTGTCACTGAGCCATAGTTTCGTATCTGTGTGTGTTGGTGAAACTAGGCTCGCAAGGCTCACTCTACAGCGCGACTTATGTCGCGACAACCAGTGACAGCCATGACGTAGTGGCGCGACATATATCGCGACAACCAGCTTAAGGGTTAAAAGTCAGCAGACTGAATTTTGACTGTTCTTTACTTGGACAAAAAAGCATTAAAGCACAGGTCAGGATTTGAACACTTAACATTCATCACTAAGTGAGTGTCTTTGACAGGGTATACGGCCAGAACTGAGACGATGCCCAAAAAGATATAACAAGAATCCTCAATATCACGATTCAACGTATTCCGAAACTACTTTACTTGTAAGGAGGAGAGAAAAATGTGAATGGTTAACGTTGTCACATATGATATCCTAAATAGAAAAAAGAAAAAGAGACGATTATAAATGCACCCCTTGTGGACAAGGGGCAGGGTTGAAATTGGGAGCGGGATGGGGTGGGGTGGGGTGAGGGGAGTATCTTGTACAACGAACCCATGCCTTTGATACTGCAGCTCGTAACAAGAGAAACCTCACGGTTTGGATTAGAAGCTTCAAAATCATCATCATCATCTCAGAACTCATTTCCATCGTCTTCCATGTGTTGTTCATCCACATTCTCACCAAACATTTCTGAATGGTCACGGTCTGACAGTGCCCAGGCCTCCCAGCCAGTGTTCACCAAGGAACCCCTGTCAAATCTCCCAGTTGGATGCCATCCAACCCTGGGCCTTGCCAGGGGCAAACAGAATAGCTCATACTGACAAAAACACATTTCCTAGCTGCTCCTCTACACTTACAGGACGCTAAGGGATCCAGAGGTAAACGTGGGGTGGGAGATGGGCGGGAGACGTTGGCCAGTCTCCATAGACCTCAATACCTATGCAGAACCAGCATAGCTGAGAGAGGCGGGCATCTCTCTAAGCCAAAAGTGGCGGACCGTCTCAAATGTTTACCTGAATATTGAAACCATGAAGAGAATGCCATGTCATACTGGGCCAGTTCTCTTATGAATTGCAAGGATTGAACGAGGAACATTTTGTACAGGAGATGCAGGTATCATGGGTAGGCATATGGCACCACTTGTGGCAAGAGGGGCAGACTTGTGAGTTTGTAACTGTAGCAGACAGTTTTGGAAGATGAGGAGATAGATGCCATAGTGTACAATGGCAGAGTTGAATGCAGAAAAGAGGTGGCGACAGGACATAATTTGCGACCACAATCATATGAAATTCCCCTTTAAGAAGTAAGGAAGAAAGGAGCTGCTGCATCATAAGCAAATTCAAGCTTGAAAGGTCATTTGTGAGGATCTTAAGCGCAAATACACAAAGTCGAAATTCTGAGGAGAAGAGGGGGGCATGTTCCCTCTCCAAGGAAAAGTAGAAAACTGAACTTTATTTGAATACAGCAGTGAAGTGACCTCACTGAGGCAATCACTCAGGCAACCTAACTGAATGTGGAAGCAAAGTTAGCTTCTTACTCTCTCAGTTGAGAAAAAAAAATAGGAAAAAATCCTGATGATATGGCAATGTTCCATACCACATGGGGATAAGACATTTGTTTTGACAGGTAAGTCTGTAAAAAAACACAGTTGTTCTCCATTTCAGTTGACTGTTCAAATATACTGGGTCTTTTTCTTGGAAGGTCTGAAATGCTGAGTGACATGTTGTTCATCATACATTGCAGGAGAAAGAGATCGGTGATCTGAATGAGATGCTGACAGACGCAGGAGAAACATTCCACCAGAAAGAAGAGGAGATTGCCAAACTGCGGCAAGTCATCACTGAAGATGAGGAAAAGACCGAACAGCAGGTGAGACACAACAGGACTGAACGTTTGGAAAGTCAAGTTGGTGCTATGGGTCCTAGTTCAAGATTTTCACCCACCCTTGCGCTGCACACATTTCAATGGATATGCTGTTCAAAGTGCCATCCTTATGTTTTGGCCAAAGTTTTTCCTGATCAAAACAAAAATCTTGTAGTTTTCTGCTAACAACATTTTTTTGTTCTTTGTTTTTGTACCTACTAATCTGCTTGTCCAACATTTTCGGTTAACCGCAGATCAGCTCATCAAAGGTAACATATTTTTGTACATGGACAAGTTGGTAAGGTTTATTTAGAATGTTATGATCTGGCGTTTGGCAGTGTCTGCTGAAACATACGAAGACATCATATGCAGAGGATTCAATTCAAGTAAAAGAAGTATGATATATTATTTTTAGCTTGTGTGGAATGTGACAATGAGTAACTAACAGTGAAAGAGGACTGCATTGAACACGATTGTGGATAATTTAGAGGCCCAGGTGCTGCTGAATTGGTGGCAAAGGCTCACAGAGATGTGTAGATTATACAGGCGTGTTTGCAAAGGCTTCAAACATCAGTGGCAGTTTGTAAGATAATCAAGATGTCGGCTGATGTGAGGATTAATTCTGCATTTTTGGAAAGCAGGTGAGTGATCATAATTGTCAGTCATAAATTTCGACATATGAATTATGAGCAGATATGCACATTGAGTATGTCAACTTCTAAATTTTGGTGTAATTTGGACTAGCAGCATTCTTTTCAGGTATTGTTTGTTTTGAAAATAGTACTTTACTTTAACTTAATGCTTTAAGAAGCTGATATGATTACATCATTAGAAAAAAAACAAAAAAAAGAGGCAAATTATGAGGTGCCATTTTGCAGTGGTCAGTTTTGTGAGCTGCAGAATGGCTTGCAGAGGGTTTGAAACCCATTAGGGGTGAAAGTCTGGGATTTTTTCAGCCCCCAGCTGACTGCAACCCATTGCAGCTGAGTGTGTTGTATGTTCAAATGAGAATATTGAAACTATGAAATCTGTTTCGAAGAGTGTTGATCAGATTTTCTAACCCACACTACAGATTTCTGTGTTGGACAGTTTAGACTATTCAAGACTGTTGAACAAGTCTAAGCACTTCCTCATGCTCTTGTTCTTTCGCTTTCTTCACACTGTTGTGTATATTGTAAAGATGTGCCATGTAATGGACATGTAGTGTAAAGGGTGTACAGTCTAAAGGTTTAGCAGTTACCTTTAATGGACAGGCAGTGTTACACATTGAATGTGTAGTGCAGTGAACAAATAGTGGGATGGATGAGTACCAAGACAAAAAGGCAGTATAACAGATGTCTGGTTTATAATTGTGTGTGTGCGTTGGAAGGTGGCCACCATCCGAGAGCTGCGGGCACTGCTGGAGGAGAGCAAAGCAGCCGTGGAGGAGTCGGAGAGACGGCTGGAGGCCAAAAACCACAGCATTGGGGACATGAAAGGTACTCACACCCATCCTAACCCTCACCATGCCTCCACTCACAGGCCAGAACAACAGCACACCCCTGTTGTCAGGGTAACACCTCTGCGCAATGGTCAGCGCAGCAGCTCAGATTTGCAGCAGTCGCCAGACAGTGGTGTGGTAGCATTTGGGGGATCAACGGAGTCTGTCAACGGTAAACCCCCTGAGCTACTGCAGTCCCCTGTGTTGGTGCCTGACACCCCCACCCCTCCCCCTCGCGTCCCTAAGACTCAGCCTCCTCCTGCCATGGCAGAGTCCCCTGTTTTGGCAGTGCCCTCCTCTTCTGAGCTGATAGTGACCAAAACAGAAGGTAATCGTGTGTTACGGGTCATGGTGACTCCTATCAGAAAGCTGATGACCCACCACACCAAAACTAGCCTGCTTAGAATGAAGCACACACCCACCCAGAGCACTGCCACCAGTCAGTTAGAGTCCCCAGCCACCCCTGTCACCCCGGTCTCTAAATCCAAGTGCAGGGGCAAGAGGAAGATTTCTGAAGTGGATCCTACTCCCACCCCGGTCCATAGTCCTTATGGAAACCTGAAAAATGGATCAAAGAAAGAAAGTAGACTGCACAAATTGAAAGAGAAAATGACAACACGGAGCAAATATAATCTGAGAAACAGGAGATGAGTTAGGGCTGCAGCAGATTTTGCTCTGTGTTGTTCTGGGGAGTAAGCAGCTGGTGTTAGAAAGAGTTCAATCAAAACTGTAGTGGAGTTTGCGCTTTGTCTAAAGGAGGTAGTTTTTATGTGTCAGGCAGGGCTGTGTTGGCTCCAATTGCTGATCTGGAAATTCATCGAGACAAGAGTCGATTTCACTCTTAAATGTGTAGGGGGGCTGATGAATCATACTGGGTAGTGTTGTATCTTTGCTGATGGTGCTGCTCACATGTTACATCTTTGCTCCCAGTCTTTTTATCGTAGGACCATATCTTAAGTGAACGCTTTAGCTATTTTGTGAATTTTATCTGAAGTATTTTAATGTAGTCTTTACACATTCTGGATAATGCTTATTTGTGTAGATCTTTACAAGTGCAGTTTTGATAGCTCTATTTTAGACCTCAAAGATTGCTAGCAGATTGGAGTTTGGGATCAATCTTATGTTTTCATTTTCAAATGGGTCATGCCCAGTTGCAACACCAGCCTAAAGGAGTACATAGAAACCTGGCATTATGAAAAGAAAGATAGGTCTTTTACTTATCTTTCCTACTTTATTTGAACCATATCATTTCAAAACCCTTAATCACTATCAGGTTTATTGTTTTTTCTGTCATGCAGTCTTGGGTAATCCATTTTGAAGCTCAGCTGTTCATCTCCACAGCTGCCTGTCTCTGGTCATAAACGGTGCTGAGTTAAGTATCACAAAGAATGGGGTGTGCTGACAGGGGGAGGGAGGGGGAGGGGGCTTTAGATGATGAACCACTGAGTAGACTTGGCAGTGCATCGTATATCTTTGCAGTCTTTGAAAATGGGGTTGATCATCAGTCATGAATACTGATTTTTTTCCCCCCTCCAGTTCATTTGTGAACTTATTAAAATCCTGCAAGAATGGGAAATTTCTGTATAAAAAATTCAAACATCTGTTAATATGTAAATTTTTCCATGTTACATTGCCTGTGTCTTGTATACCACCCTACCCACCAACCCTCCCCAACATACGGCCATTTCCTTCTCTCCTAATTGTCACCAGCACAGTGTCATGACTTTTGTATATCATTCTCTTTTTGTATTTGTACAGACCTAATTCAAAACAAAGCATTCACATGTTAATTAATATTGAATTGAAAAAAAGACTTAAAAGATCTCAAAAGAAAAAAGTGATACTCTGAAGTGATTCAGTTGTGACCTAGTTAGTGGAAAAGACTATGCAATGCATAGCTTGTTGACAACTTGGCACACCTCATTGTCATTTGTAATGATGTAGTGATTTAACAGAAATTCGTTTTTGTAAGAACTCTGCTTCCTAGTTACTAACCCAGTCTGTTTTGTTTTGAGTCTTTCTCTTTTGCAGGCTCTGCTAAATAATGTGCGCATTTGATGTAGAAATGAGCTTCCAAGAGGAAGTGATCAAAATGAAAATGATTTTGTTGCAGTAGATTTCCCATGGGCTGACTTTTGCCTTTGTTGAAAGTTAATATTTAAAGCTTAGCGTCATCATCATTATTCCCAGATCTTTTATATATTTGGAAATTGTTTATATGTTCAAAGTGATTCGTGTAGAACTGCATCATTTTCCTTGAGGCAGCTCCTTTCTTTGAAGGAAATGAATGTTTCCAATTGAGTAATAATGCTTTTAACTTTCCTTGAAGCTTGATTTCAAATTTCTTGAAAAGCAACTTTGAACTTGAAAAAGAAGAAAAGAAATTAGGAATATGACATGTGCATCAATGATATAAGCATGTAGCAAAGGCACATGATCTGTGGATACTTTTCTTTTTTTTTTTTTTTTTTTTCTTCTTCTTTTCATAAATTGTGGTCAGACACATTTTGATGTACAGCTATCTGACTGTCAGCTTTCTTTCTCACACACACACACGCACGCACCCACCCACCCACCTACTTACACACACACTCACACCTATTCCAAGAAACCTTTCTTTTACCCCCCCCCCCCCTCTTCCCCCTTCACCTTTGTTGCCTCTGCCCCTCGCCCCTCCCCTTTCCCATGTCGTCCTTCATGTCTGCCTTTAATTGACAGTGTACCATTTTGTTGGATACGAACGATGGTTGAAGGTGAAGAGTCTGAGGAAAGGACTGAATGTCCTGTCTTCCCTCAGTGTGATTGGCCATTGAACTGTGATCACTTGGTTCAGGGTGTCTGTGACAAGGGTAGGTCTTGACCACAGACCATTGTCTACAGCTGTTGTAGTCGTTTGTTGGGAAATGAAAGTGATCAGTGTACATATATTATTGGCATGTCAGTGTTTACTTACATAACTAATGTAATGGATGACGTGTGACATTAGAATGATGAATTATAGAAAGTCGTCATAATGTTTGTCTTGATTATTGTAGGCTTCAGGAGAATGTGACTTTATCAGCTTATGGCACTGCTTTCAATAGAATATGTATACAGAAGTCATGTCTAAGACCAAAAGAAAGATGGCTGACAGTGCCTGCCCTCAGTTTTATGGCTGTTTTATGCATATCCGAACTTACCACTAGATAGACCTATACATTTTGGAAAGTACATATAATGAAAATGTGTTTTGGAAAGAAAAAGAAATTAATGAAAAATTGCCCAGTATGCAATTGGAGATTTTTCTCAAAATGTTCCAGCAAGATTTGTGCCAAGATGATTCAGAAAGTACCAAAATATTTTCTGTCTGCCACAAATGTTAAAGTTTTAATAAAGGGGGAAAAAAAATTGGGGGGGGGGGGGGGGGGAATTCTGAAGACTGTCAGTGATGGTTAGATGACATTTGACCAAAAGAGAAATAGAGCCACAATCATAGCCCCTGGTGCTGGACAGGAAATACCATGATCATGGTTCAGTACGCTCAGCGGGTTTTTGAAAAATATTTCCTCAGATTTTTAATGTGTATCATCAGGCTTATTGTCACTGACTGAATGCCTGTATCATTTTTCTTTCCTTGTCTTGGAAATTGGATGAGAGGGCTGTATGGTTTTATAGTGGTGGTGTGTGGTGTGTGTGTGCGTGCGTGTGTTATTTTCTTTTATTTTTGCCTTTAATGTCTCTTGTAGTAGTTACTTTTTAAATTCAGAATTTTTTTTTTGTTAGGGCACACATAGTTCAAGAGTTCAAAGGTGTGTCTGGTAGGCCATGTATCCAGTCAGTGTATGTAGAATGTCACAAAATGAACATAATCCATTGGAATGCTTTTCAGTTGTTTGGCATCCACTTTTACCTTGAAAATGTCAGAAAAAGAAGCAAATAAAGATTGTTTTACTTTGAGATTGAGTCAGATTTACTTTGAGATTGAGTCAGATTTTTTCCAAATCCTGAAGTTGTAGTGGACAGAAAGCAATGCTTAGAGCAGAGATGCACAGAACAATGAATGTTTTTCATTCACGACAACAGTCCAGTTGAGACTAGAGGTTTCATAATGCCTGTGAAGATGCCATGGTGAAAGCATTGATTAGGAGCTGACCTACCAGATACATCTTGAGGGAAGTTGGGGTGTAAGGCTGTTGAAGCTATCTCTGCTGAGGCATTTGTCTTTTTGTAACCTACAATGGATGGATAGTTGTGTTTGTTGTGTTCTGCCCCATGTGTTGCGCAGAGTGTGTTGTAATTGTGTGAAGAAGGAATTCCATTGACACAGCTCAACTTTCTAATGTGCAGAGACATACAAGGATGTTTTCACATCTACAAGCACTTGACCCAAACACTTAAACCTATACATTACATACATGCTGTCATTCACACAATTTGTCTGCAAAGTAGCACTGTTCAAAAGTTGACAAAACAACACACATATACACAGGGGAGGCAGCAAAGGAACAAAATACTTGCATTTCAAAACTGTACAAAGTGCAGAAAAGCTGAAAACAGTACAGAATACCCATAAACTTGGACACAAAAGATGCCCTTATTGGTGAATATACATTCAGCTCAGAAGTTTGGAAACCACCCTAAAATGTCAGCCCAAATACAGAAGAAACTACAAACTTGTCACTTGGGCCTGATTGGCACTGGAAATAAATGAAAGGAACCTTTGCGGCACTGTCAAGTTCATGTACATGTCACAAACATGCAACTTTGTAACATCCTCATCAACAGATCTTGATTTATCAATCAAAATGAGAACAAATCATAAAAAAGATGGAGTCATCTGATTTGCCATTGGCAGCAAAAGAGAAAAATTATCTTCAGCACAGTCCGTTACAATAATTCTCACCAGTTGTCAGCTCCATCTATAAGCCTTTTCAGCCAGTGAAAGTTACAGAGTGAAAATGATACTGGTTTGAAGATCTTCCAGGACAGAAAAAAGTTTAATGAACTTACTGTTACGCACACCAGAGCTTTTTAAACATGTACCTAATACAATCCCTCATATGTGAAATGACATTTAGCTATTCATGTACATGCACAGATGTGTGCATAGACCCACACCAAGCAGAAACATGTTACCATTTGTTGTTGACGCCTTGTTTAGTATGGTATTAAATGAGCCCAGTCATTACTTTTGAAGCTTCATGAAATTAGCAGTTGTTACTGAAGTACTTCTGTCATGGCTTGAAATGCTCCACGTTAAGTAGTTTAAGTTGAGGAAAGGGAGTGGGGGAGACATGGGGATGGGTGGGCTTGGGAGGTGATTAGCGGAAGCCAAATGAGAGCCAAGCACATTGTCCATTTTGAGGTCTGATACAAGGTTATCAGAACAAGTATTTTAAGTCCATGTGTATTAAAGATGGTAATAATGAGAAAATCAGCTGCAAAGGACAACAAGCAGATTCAAACCAGCTATAGTCCCTCATATACCATGCAAAAAAAAAAAAAAAGCTATAAATGGTGTTATACAGGCATATGTCCGCTTGATTTTTTTTTTTTTTTTTTTTTTTTTGAATGACATGCCTGAAGTAAACCCTGTCCCTTAACACTATCCTGTCATTCTCAGATCACCACTGATGGGATAGGATGGAACAGGAAATGGACTTAACTCACTTCAATTCCTTTCCATCTAACTCCTGCATTTTCATTGCTGATTGAGCAATTGACACATTGGCTGATGCAGTTGCTTTTGAAGCAAAACAAAAGTTCGAACAAAAACAAACAAACAAAAACCCTACTCTGCAATCAGAACCTGTCAGAATGAAATACTGCCATGGGCTTCTGGATGTGCTGAACTTGGAATCACACTTTAACGGCTTTCAGCTGTCATTTAATTGAAAAATCTACTGAGAGAGAGAGAAAAATTGGGACAAATCCTGTGATTCCTTAATATTTCTTTTTTTTTTAATTTTATTTTACAATGGTTGAAAAAATATGCGCATTACTGTTGGTTTTTTGTTTGTTTTGTTCTCTTCTCAACTTCCATAAAACCCTTGGTTTGGCACATTCGCACATCTATCCTAACATGCAGAGTAAGGCTAGGTAGGCTATTGGGAATGTGCAGACCTCCGCAAAGATCAGACAGTACTGGGCTGCCCCTTGATCTTGATCGGCATCCAGAGTTAATGGGTTCCACCTTCGCGCACACTTTGCCTTTCCACCATGCTTCAGTAACACTGGCTCAGCAGCGTTTGCACTGTCCTGGTGTCAGACAGACAGACAAACCAACCAATGAGTGTGGGTGAAAGTCTGGTGGAGGTAAACAAGATAATTTCTGCATGGCCAGTTGCAAGGAGGCAAAGCAAATAGTCTGCTGTCAAGTGTCATAATGAAGGTGTAAAATTTGAAGAAAAGTGGTCATCATGTTTACCTTTAAATTAAATGACTTACACTCCATTAATTTCAAACCTCCATTTCATATATATATATATAATATATATAAAATGTCATCTTCAGTATCGTATAATGTTTCACGCAACAGGTGGCATGAGAAATCTTCCTAAGACCCAATGGCTGTCATGTGGTGTAGTCACACATTAGTTCCCTTCGACGTGTGGAGGATCTGAAATACAGCAGGTTTTGTGTGTGGGTGTTGGGTTTGTTTTTTTTAATTCTCTCCCCTCTTGTTTCACTGAACTTGACGTTCCACAGCGCATGATTTTTCTGTCCAATTTACTCCTTAATTTGAGCTTACTGCCAAGATTCCAGTGATGGAGATGTGCAAGAGTCATATCAAATGTTGAAGGAGAATATTTTCTTGTATACAGTCCATTGCCTTACTGGCCCTCCTGAGCTTGTAAAGATTCACTGATTTTGTCCTACTGGCCCTCCTAAGCCTGGAAAGCTGTATTGATTTTGTCCTACTGGCCCTCCTAAGCCTGGAAAGCTGTATTGATTTTGTCCTACTGGCCCTCCTAAGCCTGGAAAGCTGTATTGATTTTGTCCTGCTGGCCCTCCTAAGCCTGGAAAGCTGTATTGATTTTGTCCTACTGGCCCTCCTAAGCCTGGAAAGCTGTATTGATTTTATCCTCCTGGCCCTCTTAAGCCTGGAAAGCTGTATTGATTTTATCCTCCTGGCCCTCCTAAGCCTGGAAAGCTGTATTGATTTTGTCCTCCGGCCCTCTTAAGCCTGGAAAGCTGTATTGATTTTATCCTCCTGGCCCTCCTAAGCCTGGAAAGCTGTATTGATTTTGTCCTCCTGGCCCTCCTAAGCCTGGAAAGCTGTATTGATTTTATCCTCCTGGCCCTCCTAAGCCTGGAAAGCTGTATTGATTTTGTCCTCCTGGCCCTCCTAAGCCTGGAAAGCTGTATTGATTTTGTCCTCCTGGCCCTCCTAAGCCTGGAAAGCTGTATTGATTTTGTCCTCCTGGCCCTCCTAAGCCTGGAAAGCTGTATTGATTTTGTCCTCCTAAGCCTGGAAAGCTGTATTGATTTTGTCCCCTGGCCCTCCTAAGCCTGGAAAGCTGTATTGATTTTGTCCTACTGGCCCTCCAAAGCCTGGAAAGCTGTATTGATTTGGTCCTACTGGCGCTCCTAAGCCTGGAAAGCTGTATTGATTTTGTCCTCCTGGCCCTCCTAAGCCTGGAAAGCTGTATTGATTTTGTCCTCCTGGCCCTCCTAAGCCTGGAAAGCTGTATTGATTTTGTCCTCCTGGCCCTCCTAAGCCTGGAAAGCTGTATTGATTTGGTCCTACTGGCGCTCCTAAGCCTGGAAAGCTGTATTGATTTTTGTTTCTTTTTTTTTATTTATTTCATAGCACTCATTCTTGCCACATTTTGTGGCTTCCTCATAGACATCCACACACAGAAATGTGCAGGCACTGTATATATATCAATATAGGTAGATATGTACATCTGCCTATGGAATCCGTTATACACAGCCACACTGTGGTGTCCAGTCAGTGTATATGTATATACAGATAAAGATATGTGTCTGTGTATGGCTGTTCCAAACAGATATATATATATATATGTATAAACAATGATAGATAAATAGATATGTATATATCTGTCTATGGTGCCTCAATACACAGCCACACATGGTAATGTTTGTATATATAGAAAGACAGATATATATATAAATATAGAAATTTCATATATGTAGATAGATATATAGATGAAGAGAGAGATACATACAGACACATACACAATGGAGCACATACACACACTCGCCGCACACACATGCTTGTTTTAGGGGGTGGAAAGTCATTGGGAAAAGATATATCACTGGACTTTGAAGTGAAATAGCAAAACGTTGGCCACAGAAAGCAGCATGTGGAGGAGACAGATCAGGGAAGCACCAAATAGTCTACAAGCAAAGCCAGCCTTGTGTCGCATCACACCAGCAATCATCCTAAATGTTGTCAGCACTAACATCACAATGCTGATACTTCCATGGCATGATGCCAGAACAGATATGGCAGGCTGCAAGAGGCAACTTTTGCATCTTGCGAGTCGGTCTGCAGCAGGAGGAAAGCAAAGTCTCCAGAAAGCCTCTGAAGACTCCACACCAATACTAATGAAAGAAAAAAGCAGAAGTTGCACATGAAATTATTTTTATTTTCCTGCAGAGGAGCCTGCTGTCAAGTAGTTAGAGCACTTGCCTGCAGAGCTGACAGTCGTGAGTTCGAACCATTCCTGGGGGTGAGGTTTTTTTTACTTGAAAACCCTCCTTGTTAACCTAGCAGTAAATGGGTGCCTGATTCAGTTCTGGGAAGGTTAAAGGCAGTGGAAGGAGAGGGATGGGCTGCCTATTCTATTGTGGCCATGCCCTAGACACAGAACCTCTGACGGTTCACTTTACTTATAACCAATACTGAAGAGGCTATGGGAACTTCAACCTTCCAACATTGATGAAGCTGGTGTCCAGTGAAGTTCTAAAACAGCAGGACTAAATTTCTCATCCTAGGTTATTGGGTCAAGATCTGGAAGAGATTTAAACAGAGTTTTGAATCCCCAAATGAATTGACATACAAACTACCAAACTACGCCACTTCCTTTCATAATACATCTTCATCGACGGTAAATGAGACAAACGAAGGTGTGCAGTTGTAGTCAAGAAGTTTGAGCTACATTCTCAAAGAATCATCCATGAAGAAGACACAAGTTGATTGCATGGTTCCAATCTTTGTGCACTCAGTTTTGCAAAAGAGCAGTGTGCGGAAGAAACAAAATCCCGCAGATCAGTGCCTCTGATGGGACTTGAATCGCAGATTCCCAGCCCATAGTACTAAACACTGCACCACAGTGGTTAAAGACTAGTGCATGCTTTGGTTGCCATCAGAAGCTGATTATTGCCAGTTTGCCCACCTGTGACCATATCTCCTAAGGAATCAGCTCCATCTGAGAGTCTTTTGAACTAGCTCAGACCAACAAATAAAAGTGTATAAAAAAAATGGCAGGGCAGAAGTGAAACGAGAATTCCAAAGGATGTCTTTGTTTCAGTTTGGGTTTTCCACAAGGGTCATACTTTGTGTGACTGCACCAAACATTGGCCATTTCATCCTTTGAAGACTTCAGGCCGGCTTCATAAGAATGCCATCTGAAGAATGAATTTTCTTTTCTAGTGTACAACGTTACATTATATTCTTTCCGCCTTTTCCTTCTGGTTTAAGCTGTCTATAAAGACAAGAACAGATTGTGATGAGTATTCTCAACTGCAATTTGCAGCAAGGGTGGTACTGTCAGAAGAAGGGTTAGGAAGGTTTGGGGGAAATGAAGGATTGTTTTCAAGTTCTGAAAGGTTCGTGAATATTTGTGACAGTTTTGGAAAATATGTGGTCAGTTCGGCAGATTAACAACATGAGAATGTTCTCCAAGCTGTAAAAGAGTGCAAGTGGTGCTCCTGCGGGGAAGTCGAGAAGGGACCAGTGGTAATGGTGGGGGTGGGATTGGGGACAGTGGAAGACCCAGGCAGGAAATGAACTGTTTTTGTAATGAAATGTAAGTATTCATAATGATAATAATAATAAATAATGTTGATGTCTTTTGACATTGTTGCTCTGGAAATCGAGTCCAGAGCTTTCACTGATGACATGTCCAAGCAAATACTGTAACATTTAAAACCATAATGGGGGTACAGAGATCTGTTGATAGTAATTTGGCTTGTGAAAGCACTCAGAATAGTTTGTGTTTGGAAAATTACTCCTTGATGAATCCTGAAGCAGAGTCAAAACTATCTTTTTGATTTTTCAAAATAACTAAAGTAAAGTGTTTCTTTAACTTGTATTTTTTTTCAATTAAAAATTGTGCTTTGTAGCGAAGCTGCAAAAGAATGAAAAACTAAAACAAAACTAAAAAAGAAGAAAGACAGAAAAGAAACATGAAAAGTGTTGACTGATCTCTGCTTTGCAGAGGAACTGGCTCATTTACAACTCCGCATGAAAAAAGAAAGCAAAGGAATGGAAACCGGTGATGCTCTGAAGAAATGTGAAGAGGAATTAACCATTGCCCGCAATCGTCTTAAGCATGAGGAAGAGGACTTCCAGCAACGTCAAAAAGCCCTAATCCATGGCTACACAGCAGAAATCAACAATCTAAAATCTCAGATGGCACTATTGAAGTCCAGAAATCTGGGCAAATGTGTTGGCACCTCGCCCATGAGAACTGGAACACCGGAAAAGTCAAGATCCCCATCCAAAGGTCGCCTTCGTAAACTTGTCGGAGCTGACATGAAGAAAGGGAAAAAGAGACGGGGAGGTGAAACGGAGGAAAGTTTCCATGGAGACGTGGTGCACCAGCTGAAAGAAATCCTCAAGGTATTATTTTATTTTCATGTTTGCTTTCATTTTTACCCCTTTATTGTATTCTTTGATTTAATACTGTATTGATTGTTGTTTCGGGTATATGACATTAGTCTGAACCTGAATTTTGTTTTCATATATCATTCTTGTGGCAGCTGATATATGTGTGGAGTGTTTACATTTATAAAACCTTTTGGTTTAAAACCCTGTGTTAAAGGAATAGTCTGTTGAGCAGGGTCTCTTCCTTGAAGGGGCTCAATGAAGTTGGTGTGAGAGTTTAGTCTTGTTTGGGGAGGGGTGGGGGGTGGTAATTGGAAAACAGCCAGGTGAATTTTCTCTAGATTTAAGGTTTGTTTGAAAGACAAGGAGTTTTCTGTGAGGGTTTAAGTCTTTAGGCACACTGACGAAATGTGGAGAAAATAGTTTGCACATGGAGGGAACCACACATCCAGAACAGTTGGAAAGTGCGATTTGACAGTATTTTTCGGGAGATTGGGAAATTACCATTTGTTGGGACCAGTATGTTTTTCTTTTCAACGTTTCAGTACAGATGTCCTGAACACACTGTCCATGTGCCGATTCATGTTTTTGCCTAACTGGACCTCCTTTGGCACAATGTTTAGTTGACATGTGAACACTGTTTCAGCCAACAATCACGATGCAGATGCTCTTCATTTAGCTGGATCAGGATACTTTTGCAATTGCCACCATAGTTTTAAACAGTTGAAAGTGAGAATAGGTGAGAAGTAAAAGCTGTGACAATGATGCTGTTGAAAGCTGAGACGATACTTTTGGCACATGGTGTTGAAAGACTCCACAACACCTGGTGTGGTAGGGGGTGCATCATGTATAACCAGCATCAGCTAAGTGAGTTCGGGCGCTGGCTTTGCTTAAAAAAAAGCAAAATAATGGAAATGTGCAAAACAAATATTCTCTCTCTCTCTCTCTCTCTCTCTCTCTCTCTCTCTCTCTCTCTCTCTCTCTCTCTCTCTCTCTCTCTCTCTCTCTCTCTCTCTCTCTCTCTCTTCTCTGAGACCTGCTCTTGCTCTGTACCAAGGCTTCGGTGAAGCATGTGGTGGTGGGAATTGTCCTTATTTTGAATTTAAAGATTCAAGCAAGCTGATGTTACCGATGCGATACTCGTATTCAGTTCAGCGGTGTTCTCCACCACCATGAAAAACGATTGACTTTTTTTTTTTCTTTCTCACAAACTGTACTACAGGTTGGGGTGGTGCACAAAACTGTGGTCAAAAGAAACTTTCTTTTATCTAAACTGACCGTTTTCTCAAGTTTCATCACTGGTAATCGCAGAATACAGTTAAGTAGAACTAACCTGTCCAGCCTCATGACATTCTTGTTACAAATAGTATTCTGAAAGAAATCTGTATAATCAATAACGATAAATGTTCATTTTATGAGACAGAGAAAGATTCAGTTCAACATTACTTTTGGCTTTGCAGTTATGGTCACAGTTTCTGGAGAGAACTAGAGAGAATATTAAGAGAAAAATCTGAAAACTGTTTAAGAATCAAACCTAATATGGAATTGGTGGTGTTTGGTAATGATGATCAAATAAAAACAGACGTAGGGTTTGACCAAATTATTGTGTTTGCTAAATTTTTGTATATACACATGCACACATGCACACACATGTACATCTACATACACACATACAACCAGAAGACAGTCTTTGTCAGGACAGTAAGTCTGCAGGGCCAGTTTCAGTGTAAACTTCATTTGATGGATATACACCTTTTGAAATCTTTTGAGGGTTACCAGTAAGTCTTTGACCTTAATTTGTAGCTATCAGGTCAAGATGACAGTGGAATCCTGGATGTGTCTGCCTACATGGACTCCTCACGCTGTCTCATTTTGACATTTGACATGACTTTGATTCATGGCTAAGTATCCCTAGGTCAAGGGACATTGCTACTTTAATCTCAGACTTTGCTGGACCAATGCTGATGAATCACTGTCACACCTCAGGACTCCAGCCTGTCATCGGGTATGCAACAAAAGCTCCAGGACATGCAAGCCAGTGCGGAGTGGCTGCAGCAGCAAGCCGGAGAGAGGGGGGAGGTGGAGGGGCGACTGCAGCAGACGCAGCACGATCTGGAGGAGCTGCAGAGGAAGTTTGGGGAACTGTCGTCAGCCAGCACGGAGCTGCAGCGACAGCTGGACTGCAAGAAGGAACTGCACGCTGAGCTGACCGACAACCAGGTGAGTGCTGGGTGGTGAAACGAAAGGGCCCGGACTGAAAGGTGGTCCGCACCATGTCGGGATAGGGAAACGGTCATCACTATGTCAGAGGGCATGTGTACATGGGTGAGCAGGTGTGTGCATATGGGGTGTACACATTTGTGTTGTTAATGTTGGAAAGTTGCGGTTGTGTTCCTCTGTTGCTCTGTTACCATCTGTTATGACAGAAGGTAGTGACTGTGTCGTAATGACAGAAGATTGTTACTGTGTTGTGATGACAGAAGGTTGTTTCTGTGTTGTAATGACAGAAGGTTGTTACTGTGTTGTAATGACTGAAGGTTGTTACTGTGTTGTAATGACTGAAGGTTGTTACTGTGTTGTGATGACAGAAGGTTGTTACTGTGTTGTAATGACAGAAGGTTGTTACTGTGTTGTGATGACAGAAGGTTGTTACTGTGTTGTAATGACTGAAGATTGTTACTGTGTTGTGATGACAGAAGGTTGTTACTGTGTTGTGATGACAGAAGGTTGTTACTGTGTTGTAATGACAGAAGGTTGTTACTGTGTTGTGATGACAGAAGGTTATCACTGTGTTGTTAATGTTATGGCAGCAGGTTGTAACTGTGTTGTAATGACAGAAGATTTTTGGTGTGTTGTGATGGCAGAAGGTTGTTACTCACAATACTGTGTTGTAATGACAGAAGGTTACTGTGTTGTAATGGCAGGTTATTACTGTGTTGTAATGGCAGAAGGTTATTACTGTGTTGTAATGGCAGCAGGTTGTTACTGTGTTGTAATGACAGAAGGTTGTTGATGTGTTTCTCTGTAGGTTTCTGTGTTGTAACGACAGGGGGTTGTTGCTGTGTAATGTTCTCTGTAAGTATGTCTGTTGTATTGACCTAAGGTTGTTTGACATGTTCCCCTGTCTGTCTCTATGTTTTTACGGCGAAGGGTTATTGCAATGTTCCCCTATAAGTGTCTGTCTTGAAATGGCAAAAAGCTTTTGCTGTGTTCCCCTGGTGTTATCCATGTCGTGATGATGGAAGAGTATCACTTTGTTCCTGGCAGTCGGAGTCTGCAGAGCTGCGGCAAAAGCTGAGAATCGCAGAGTCAGCAGCTGAAGACTTGGAGACGAGGCTGGCAGCAGCCAGTCGACAGACATTGTCAGCAGAGAGCAGCAAGTGCCAGGTGTTGCAGGAACTGAATGATGCAAAGGCTCTGCTGGAACAGGTACTGCTTTTGATGGTTTGATATCCAGACATGTCAAGGTCCTGCTGTCATGAGTGCCGTAGTTTGAGTCTGCTTGTTGCAATAGATGATCAAGGGTAGCAATTCGGAGGGGAATGGGGGGGGGGGGGGGTTGTTTTTTGTGTCTATCAATTTTAGCTCGTTCAGTTTATCCTTTTAGCTTTCCATTCTTTTATTTGATGTATTCTTGTTTATTTGTTGGGTTTTTTTTTTTTGGGGGGGGAGGTTTTTTTTTAGGAAATGAAAATAAGGAGCTAGCTCAGAACGCTTTGTGATTAAACAAACAAAAGAGCAATGACAGTCTTGCCCTTTCCCCACAGAATGTTACCAGGTGAACTGAACAAAGTTAACTTGAATGTGGGGGTTTGTGATGTTTCAGACTGAGGTGAAGAGAAAGGAGCAAGCCTCGGAAGTGACTGACCTGCAGACAGCCCTGCAGTCCATGACCCACACCAACACACAGCTGACAGACACCAACACACAGCTAACCTCAGACCTCCATAGCGCCAAGATGGCCTTGCAGTCACAACAGGAAATTATGGAGACAGTCAAGGAGGAACACCAGCTCTCCCAAGGAAACCTCCAGAGTCTGAAACAAGAGCTGACTGAATGCCAGCGTGAAGTGGAAAGAGTCAGAGAGAAAAACGAAGAACTGCAGACCGTCGTGGGTGAACTGAAATCCATGTTGAATCAAACGACAAGTGAGCTGGAAACTAAGTCAGCACAGCTGAAGGTTTTTGAACAGAAGGCAGAAAGTAGCGAACACTCGGTTTCCTCCAATGAAACCATGTTGAAGACTGCCTTGAGTGAAGCCAACGACCTGATTCAGCAAAAATCCCAGTTGTGTGAAACTCTCCAAACACAGATTGAAAAGTACCAGACAGACTTCACCCAGCTGAAGACATCACTACAGGAATGTGAATGCAGGGAAGCGGACTTGAAAACTGTGTTGGAAACAAAGAAGGAGGAGTTAGTGCTTCAGACAGACAAGGTGGACAGTTGCATGAAGGAATTAGACACGCTGAAAGCAGAGACGTCTGCGGCGTTGTTGACATCACAGACCAGTGTTGGGCAGGTGGAAGCTCTGCAGGCCCAACTGAAGGAGAAGAGCTCCCACATCACAGCACTTCAGTCAGAACTGGGCTCTCTGAGAGAATCATACGCACAGGAGGTCAAGCATCTGAAAGAGCATGCCGGCAAGTTACAGTCCTCCATAGATGACCACCGCTCCTGTGAAAATCTTCAGCTGCAGGGAAAAGAGGATACGCTGAGGGAAGTGAACACCAAGGCAGCACGCCTGGAAACTGCTCTACAGGATAAAGAGAGAGAGATTGCACAACTCAACGCAACTGTTCAAACGGCTGAGTCAGACATCATCCAAAAAGACCATCTTTTAGAAGAAGTAACAAGTGCAAAAGAAGTACTGCTGAAGAAATCTTCAGAACTGGAAGAGCAGCTGAAGAGTGTTCTTGAGGCAAAGCAGAGATTAGATGAAGTTCATCAAAAACTTCAAGAACAGTTACAGGAGACAGAAGAAAGACTCAGTGTGTCAGAGGAGGAGACGGAGTTTCTGAGACATGGCCATGACATCCTGCGTGATTTACTGGCAAAGCAGGAGAGAAAGTGCTCAGACCTGGACAGTGAACTGCAAGCCAACAAGCAGATGCTTGAAGACTTGAAGCTCAAAGAATCTGCCCGCCTCCAGAAAATGCAGAGTCTTGAGAAAGCCCAGAAGGAGGCCAAGAGACTGCATGACAAGAAGTTGACAGAGGCCAAAGAGGCTTTAGAGGGGAAGGAGAAGGAGGTGACAGAAGCCAGAGAGGCTCTAGAGAGGAAGGACAGGGAGCTGATAGAAGCCACAGAGGTTCTTCTGGGGAAGGAGAGGGAGGTGGAGGCTCTCAAGACCTCGTTCACACAGCTGACTGAGCAGAGCTCACAGAGTGAAAGCCTGCAGTCCAAGCTGAGTGAAGCCTCCTTTCAGATTGCGGACCTACGCTCCAGGCTACACATTGAGCAGACGCTGACTGAAAAACACAAACGCAGCATGGAAGACATGTCTGAAGAAAAGATCGAGTTGGAAAGACGCATCACATCTGCGTCTGAAGAACTGGAGGAGAAGGAGAAGGAAAAAAACAAGTTGATGGAGGAGATCACTGACCTGAAGGTGAGAGTCACTGAGCTGCAAACTGCCAACACCGAAGTGTCACAGAAATTGGACAAAGAACTCTCAGAGCGCAAAGCAATTGTTGATGGCTTAACTGTTGAACATGAAGAAGCAGTTGAAAGCAAACGTAATCTTCAGTTGTCTTTAGAGAAAATGCAAACGGAACAAGAAACATTGGAGAACAAGATACAAGAAGCGGAAATGGAAAGGGAGAAGTGGAGAGAATCCCACCAAGAAGTCTGTGCAGAATTAGATACTGCCAAATCCACCATCACCTATCTTGAACAGTGCAGATCTAAGCTGGAAGATGAAATAGTAGCCCGGTCAAAGTTCACTCTAAGGCAGACGTGGGCAATGCTGACAGTGCAGAGCTGAGACAGGAACTGGAAGCAGAACAGTGTAAGAACAGTCAACTTCAGAAGCAAATCAAGGCTTTCTGTGCCCTGGACTCTACCACAGATGCCCCGGGCTCTTTACGGCGTCTACGAAAAGAAAAAATCCAAATGGAAAGTGATCTTGCACAGGCTCGTTTTGAAGTGGAGAGACTTCAACGACAAGTTGAAAGACTGTTGAACATGCAAAAAACTCCCTCTTCTGTTCAGTCTCCTTTAGTGAAGTGCCCCAACTGCCTCAGCAACAGAGCCAGGCAAGGAGCTAGTGAAGCAAATGACGAGTCTCTTCACCAGAATCTGTCTGACAAGGTGCAGCAGTTACACCAGGTTGAAACGGTGAACCAGCGAATGGAGTGTGAACTTCTGGAGGTGAAGGCCAAGCTGCTGAACACAGAGACAGAACTGAAAGAGATTAAGGCAGTGCAGTGTGTCAAGTCCACACCTCTGGGAAATTCCTCACAGGAAACCGGCTGCATCAGCTGTGTCACAGCAAGAGGCTTGCGCCATTCTGCAGGCAGAGCTGGAAAAGGTAATGATCTGTCTGCCTGCATTCACTTGGATGTGAACGTTTGAAAAAATAAATTCTGTCTGTCTGCATTTACTCGAAATTTCAGCAATTAAGATCTGTTAGTTACTAAGAAAGTTCAACAGCAGCAGCATACATACACGCGCACCCATATACACATGCATGCACAAACACACACCGATGCATGTGTACATGCAGGCATGAATGCCCCACCTATTCTAAGTGGCAGTAGTAAATGTTTCGTGTGCATCCTGTTGTGATCATTATCAAGTTTCATGTGTGCACTTCTACTGGTTTTAGTTTTGGAATTGTGGCCAAGTACATAGTCATGCTCATTTGATGTCCAACTCTACTTTCTTCTTGCTGCCTTCAGGTTCATTACTCATGACAGATTTGGATATTTTTAATATCTGAACAAGGTTCAAGAGGGCAGTAGAACTGTCGATTTTGGGGTGGGGTGGGGTAGGGGGGAAGTTTCGGTTATGCTAGTTAACCAGCTGTGGGAACAGCAGCCAGCAGGGTACAGAGAGTTGCATGTCTCCTGAAGGAGTGCCATCAAATGCGTAATAAAGAGCCACCTATCAGCTAGCCAGCTTCCACAACAGTGTGTAAGGACCAGAAATTAATGAAAAAAAAAAAAGAAAGAAAAACAAAGAAAGAGAAATGCTGGAGCTCTTAACATTGCTATATGAAAGTGTAGAATCTGGGGATAAATGTCAGGATCTGGTAACTCTGTGAAGAAGCCTCCTGCAGCTTGCTCTCTTTAATTCCTGCTCACTTGCTGTGATTGTGTGAGTGCATCTCACTGCATGCTCTGTGGTTCATTGTGGGTGAAAAATTTCATTGCCAACCACTGATCAGTGTCTGTCACTTCATGGTCAGTTGTGCTTGGGATTGTGTTCTTTTACTGTTTTGAATTTCCCTAAAATTAGATGTCATGAAATAAGAGCATGAAATTTTTTTCTCTACCATCCATTTTCATAATTTCATAGTTACTCATTCTAGCTGTAAGTTTTGCTGAGGAGGCGGACAGTTGTCTCCTGCGGTATGAAGTGAGGATTTCAAAAACAAAACACAAACAGAAAACAAAAAAAAAGAGGAAGAAGAACAGCGAAAAGAAGGTTGTTGATGTGGATGTGAAGCCTGAAGATGTCAAACAGCTCCTCTTACTGTTGCTATACTCTGTATTTCCACCCTGACGAAGACGCAGCCAGAATGAAGGAGGGTGACAGCGTGTCCTTTTACTCCTTGCACCAGGTACATAGGCCATCTTTCCTTCATGACTTTTCCTTCCAACTTGTCTGTACAAACAGTACCCTTGCTTTCCAGAAAGTGTTCTAATGATTTCCTCTTGGTTCTTGACTGGGCACCTCAGTTACCCACAGTTTCTCTGGCTTCTTCTTCTTGTGTTTAGTCATCCAACATCTACAGTAAGACGAATCAACTGCACTAACTGCTTTGTGATACATTCAGCTGTCTTTGTTGTAGAATGTGCACTTTCATGTTTTGCAATTGGATAGTTTTCATGTTGTGATCTACCAACTTAAAACCAGATTGTGAGAAATTTAAAGCACTTGCACTGGCTGTCCATCAGAGATTCTGACAATAGAAAAAAGTTTCAGATTTTATGAATAAAAGATAAGCTTGACAGAAAATCTCAAAGGCCATCCATTTTGATGAAGGACAATATTTTATACTTTGAAAGAGAGAGAGGGGGATGCGGAGCGAGAAATACCAAAGTCAGGTTCCAAGTGCTGAGGTGACATTCCAGAGTCTGGAACTGGGAGTCAGTGACAATCACACTTAGAAAGGCACCCAGTAGTGTTGAAGATCTCAGGGAAGGTAACTGATGGAAAGATGACACTGCATTCCACTGAATGGGTAAAGTTCCTATGGAATGTCATGATTAAATCTGCTACTTTTTAGCGTTATAAGGAAAGCACAAACACATCATAACCCTTCCACCAAACTCACACAACCACTTCGCACACCAAGTTTTATTACACTGGGTGACTCGCTCTGGTACTTGAATTGAACTGACAATTTAAGAAAGGAATGTTCAGATGTGCAGCATAGTTTTTGTGTAGAGTGAAGAACACTTTCAGGATTTATGGCACAGTGGAAACATTCCCTGATTCACTAGTTCAGATGTTAATGAACAAGTCAGGTGTGACGGGCAATGGCTGACTTTATTCCTCTTTCTAAAGCATCTCTCGCATGTTTTTTTTTTTTTTTAAGAGGGGTTGGTGAGAGGTGGTAGTGTGTTATCAGAAGGATTTCATTTTGTATCCCTTCTCTCTTGTACAGAAACTTTCTATCAAACGTTCTGTTGGTTTACTTACTTTTTTAATGGGCTGTATGTTTGCTGGCATTATGGAGCTTTGTCAGTGTTTTCTATTATAACCAAACTGACATTGACCTTTGCAGGAAAAAGCTGTCGTATGGGAGAGTGGGGCTGGGGCTGCATGAAAGGAAGTTTTTCTTTTAATTTTTGCACATGAATGCATCATTTCTTTGGGTGAAAATCATCACAATGTGTATGTATCAAATATCATATTTGATGCGACAAAGCATTGCAAGTGTTGAAACATTCTTTTTTTCTCTTAAGATCGCCCCTGTGACTAAATCAGTTGACTCCTTAAGCCCAGCTGTATGTGCCATTTTGTGTGCATAAATTTGATCTGTCGTAGGTTTGTGTGTTTGTTTTTTTTTTTTTTTTTGAATTAGACAACCAAATTTAATTGCCAGTCTTGAGCCAATGTCATTTTTTCTTTTACTGATTCTTTTTTTTTTTTCCTTTTTTTTTTTTCCTTTTTCTTTTTTTGTCTTCCCCCCCCCCCCCCCCCCCTTTTTTTTTTGTTTTTGTTTTTGCTTGTATTATTCTTTTCTTCTTCAGCTTTTTCTCATGTATCATTTTCTTCTTTCTTTCTTTACCAACTACACTGTGAGGAATTTGGGCTTGATCACACTCACATCATGTACAGCAGATGGCATGAATTTATCTTCTGATATAAGTTCAGCCCAACATTGCCTACTTCTGGATGTGGACAGTAGTTTTAGTAGTGTCTCTCCATACCTTCCTTCTGACCCCCTGCCATCCCCTCTCCTCCCCCCCCCCCCACTCCCCCTCCCCATCTTCCCATTTCCCCTGCTCACCTTGGGGATGTCTTCTTTCTTTCTGCTTCTGTCTTTTATGCCCTCTTACTCAGCCCCCCCCCCTCCCCCCCCTCTCTCTCTCTCTCTTCCTCCCCCAGTTGAATTTTTTAAAACCTGTATTACACCCTCAAGACCAATCTTTAAAATTGTATACAAATTTAGACTTTTTATGTATACATAACGCTTGTATATGTATACTTGTAAATTACATATTTTTTTTCTCACTGAATAACTCTTCTCTCTCTCTCTCTCTCACTCTCTCTCTCTCTCTCTCTCTCTCTCTCTCTCTCTCTCTCTCTCTCTCTCGCTTTCTCCAACAACCAAAAATGAGCTAAACTTGAGAATGCTGTGCAGCTTAAACTGAAAGAAAATTGTGTTTTCTTTCTTCTTCTTTCTCCACCCCCTCTCTCTCCCCCCCCCCCCCCCCCCCCCCACCACACACACACACACACACACATCCAGTTATGTCTTTTTTTTCCTAAACGTATGTCATGCTGACCTATTTTTTAAATCATATGTATATATATATAGAGAGAGAGAGATAAAAGAGAGACCTACTGGTAGTGAATTCAGTATTACTCACTGAATGAAGGGAAGTAAGGCAGCAGTATCTCCATCTTCTTGCGTCTGTTTGTGTCTTTTTGTAGACTGCATAGTATGATTGAAGAAAAGAAACCCAGTTATGCTTACCAATCTGTGTCTTTGTCTGTGTTTCTATTTCTGTCTCTCTCTCTCTCTCTTTCTCTTTGTCTTCATCAGAGCCAAGAACGTGAAGCCAGTCTTCGCAAAGAATTGCACGAGTGTGCCCAAATGGTGGACAACAACAAACTGACTCAGTTGGAGGAGCAACTAGCAGAAAAGACTCGAGAATTGGAGCGAGCTTTTCAACGTGAGAAAGAAGTAAGCAAGCGCGAGTTTTTATAAGCAACCAAAGCATCATGTAAACATGCATGCATCCATGGGTATTTTCCAAACTGAAGATTGTTAATGAAAAGAAATGCTTGGCTTTGTTTTTCGCTCATGATTCTTGCAATATTCCAAGCTTAGAAATATTTTGTTAGATGATGACAGATCATATGATGTTTTCGAGGAATTTGAAGAATAACGAGAAATTGAATGTCTGGAATTATATTTACCGGTTTCTGCGCTAGTAAGATTTCTTGAATACACAAATAAAAGGAGACAGATTTTGGACAAATGTGTTGTCTTCAGATGTCACAAAGGACAGATATCACAGAATGCATAGAATAGCACTCCCCAGATGGCAGCAAAGCAAATTGTCTGTAAGCCAAAACACACACAAAGACAATAAAACAAAGTGCAAACTAATGCTTATGTTAATGTACAATACAAACAGACTAGCATATTTTCAATGAATAGGTCTTCTCAGGGCTCGAAATACTCGCCCGTTCAATTGTCTGTGACATGTGATGAGTAGATTAATCTACTGGTGGTGGAAATTCTCCCACTGGTCCATCAGGTGACCAATTTTGGATTGCATCGGTGAAAGTGTGGCTGAGAAGTAGACTTCAGTGCAGACTGGTCACTCTTCCCTCTTCCCCATTTCACTTACACACCTTCACCACCTCCACTTCTCAACCTTGGTTTTTCTCATGACAAAATCCATGGAGCGTGCTTTCATCTGGAGACAAAGAATAGTCTACACATGAAACGTGTCAGCAGCATGCAGGACTTGTGCCGAGTCAGCACGGAAATGACAGATCCACTTGTTTCATTTCTGTTTTAAATATGTGTGATAGAAAGTAATTATTTATTTTGGAAATGTGAATATGATGAAAGGGGAGCGATAGAGGAAAGAGACAGAGAGCAAGACAGATTGTATTTTAGTTCAGTCCAGGAATGGTGGAAACAAGACGTTTTTCTTCTGTTTTCTTTTCTTACACTCTCGGATACCATGCGGAAGATACCATGGTAAACAAATAATTTGTTTGACATCTGTTCCTCTCTCTTAGGCCTAAATCACATTGAAGCAGAATATGTTATTATTGAATCATGTTTGCTGACTTGTCGCCACTCTGCCAATAGTTACTTTCATTAACCATCTTTTTCATGAAGAAGAGCTAGCGTACATTGGGGGGGGGGGGGGAAGAAGTAGATTTTTCTATCAACCTGTCCCCGGGACAACTGAAAATTACTTTGGAATTTCTAGCTCTGCTTCTTTCAGACACAGAGACAGTATACCACAACAGACATAAAAAATGCACTAAACTGTACTCCCCAGATCACAGTCAACATTAGCATAATGTAATTATTATTACTTTTCTGTTTCATGTTGTGTATTACACAAGCATTATTATACACCTTCTTTTGTGTGCTCATTTGCATTTTCCCTCGTTTTCAATAATGCTGCAGGATGTTTCATTCTCAGTTTATCATTCAGAAGGTGAACCTTTCCCTTGCAGAGGCGCCATCTGTCACTGATGAAGGAAGACAGTGTGTCAGTGGAGGAGCTGCAACAGCAGGTCGCTGCACAGAATGCGCAGCTTGCAAACAAGGACCAGGGACTCAGAGAGACAAAGCAAAAACTATCAGAGCTTCAGGCAGATTTGCTACGTGCCCAGCAACAACGCAAAATTGCTGTGGAGGGTGCGTGCAAATCAATATAATTGACAGTTGGTTGGTTTACTAAGAGTGACAACATTTAAATCACAGGAGGGATAACGTTGGATACACAGGTCTAAATGTGGATACAGTATTTAAAGAAGTGATGCATTTTACCCGTGTGAGCTCTTGGAACATACAAGCTATTTTTGCTGATTATGATGATCAGTGTAGTTTAAAAAAGTATTTGTCAGTGAACAAAAAGATGTAAAGGTACCTGACTGCTAAAAGTTACAGATAAGAACTGTTTTCCTCTCAGAATTGAAAGTGCATCAGTTTGCTAGCTGAGGTAAAAAAAAAATACTTGTTATATATCATGTATTTGAATACTGGTTTTTGTTTCAAAATACTGAAAACCTTTTGTATGAATACTGAATCATTTTGAAAAGGGTAAACAGGTCTAATTTTGTATCTGACACAGAGCTTTGCTTCAAGTACATGGAACTGTTAGAAATTGGTTTTTTGGTTTGCTTTTGTACAAGAAGTGTTTGGCCAGTAATAAATAAAATTGAGGGTATCATCAGAAATAATATCTTGTGTAACTGAGTTTAACTAGTTCATTTCATTTGAAATTTTGCACACTCATGTATTCATATTTGTTGAATGTTTGAAAAGGTTGACATTTTTTGCCCACAGTTTTGATTTTAACTGGTATACAGCACTAAATGGCCTCTGTGGTTGTCTGGGCTATAAATATCATGACTTGCTGCAGATGCCAAGGCAAATGAACGTGTCATAGAGCAGCTGAAGGATGCCATGATGGAACAGGAGGAGACAATGCAGAAACAGGATGACGTCATGAATGGCAAAGACCATGAGATCCAGACCCTGAGTGCAGGTAATTCTGTACCAGTGTCACACACATTTAACGAGTGAAGACTCATTCTCCTTGCACACATGTAGATGAGAGAAACATACAATTCAAATGTTGCAATTTTGCTTGGAATAGATGTTCCAAGATTGTCTAATGTATATTTCAACCTATAAGCTGCTACTCTCTTTTTCCTAAAATCTACCCCGTGCGAGTACTACACTGGTAGCAGCCTTTTTATTGACTTTTCCAATTCTATCGTAGCCTGCCATAGTTATCTTTTTTTCTAATGTACAGTTGAGTTGAAAAACTGAAAACCATTGTTTGTACATAGCAAAGTTGACCGTTTTTCACAGAAGGAAAGATTCATACTCACAAAAAGAATGTAAGTAACAATGAATACTATTCTAGCTTGATCAATTACTTGTAGCACAACACGATAAAACAAAAATGCTGAAGTTGAGAAGCCAAGCCTGTGACTCAGATTTCAAATTGAAGGCTCTCAGTCTGGCTCATCAAAGAGGCAACATTACTGTAACTCAAGTCGATGGTCAGACTGTGGTGTATTTAGGGTGGAAAACTTTCCTGAGCAAAACATCACAGCTATCCATGCCATGAACATTAATGGTTTTAAAAAGGCAGACATAGTCTCGACAGTAGACATGACAAAAGTCACAGCAAGCTCAAGCGCAGAGGTGGAAGAACTATAAGTCCATGAACAACATGGCCGACAAAGATGAAAATCTTTGTGTCTGACTCTGAAGATGGGTCCTTCAGTGATTTTAGTGCTGCTGAGAATAGTGACCAAAAAGAATCTGAATGACTGATCTATATCTTTCCCATGAATGTATGAATTGCCCTTTTCTGTTTGCTTGCTAGTAAGTGAAAGTCATACCTCAGAATACACAGGCTGTGTTTACATTGTGTTGGCCATTTTTATTACCACCAGTTTTCATGCCCATTTTTCTTGCGGTTAATAAGTTGGTTACAGTCTGTGTGTTGAGGACTTCTTTAGTTTTAGTGAATATTTGGCAGGTGCAGCTTACATAACATTGTGGTTTATAGCCTGGAAATTACAGTACATGCCTCTGAAATGATGTAAAGCTTGAACACTGTTCCACAAGACTCGCCCATTTATATGCACCAGTACAGGAAGCCTCAGTCATGGTGGAAGTAAGAGAAGGCTGTGACAGAGGAAATCCTGAGCGAGGGATAGACAGTTAAAAGGACACATGACAAATTAACAAAGACGGTGACTTTTCTCCTATCACAAAGAAAGAAAGAAAAACAAAACAAATAATGCTTGGCGTTGTAGAACTGGAGAAGCTGAGTGCCCAGCACACCAAGCTTTGTAACAAGGAGTTGGAGGCCAGCCGACAGCTGTGCAGTGTGACTCGCCTACAGGTTCAGCTGGAGGAGGAGAAGAAGACTCTGGCCAAGAACTACGCCGCTCTGGAGATGAAGGTATGTCTCGTATGTGATGAGCTATGATTGTCAGTGTGTGTGTCATGAACTATAGGTGTTGGGATATGTGTGATGCTGTGGTTGTCAGGATGTGTGTCCTGAGCTATACTTGTTGGGATATGTGTGATGCTGTGGTTGTGCGTCAGGAACTATAGTTGTTGGGATATGTGTCATGCTGTGGTTGTGCGTCATGAACTATAGTTGTTGGGATATGTGTGATGCTGTGGTTGTCAGGATGTGTGTCATGAGCTATAGTTGTTGGGATATGTGTGAAGCTGTGGTTGTCAGTGTGTGTGTCATGAGCTATAGTTGTTGGGATATGTGTGATGCTGTGGTTGTCAGTGTGTGTGTGTGTGTGTCATGAGCTACAGTTGTTGGGATATGTATGATGCTGTGGTTGTCAGTGTGTTTGTCATGAGCTATAGTTGTTGGGATATGTGTGATGCTGTGGTTGTCAGTGTGTGTGTGTGTGTCATGAGCTACAGTTGTTGGGATATGTGTGATGTTGTGGTTGTCAGTGTGTGTGTCATGAGCTATAGTTGTTGGGATATGTGTGATGCTGTGGTTGTCAGTGTGTGTGTCATGAGCTATAGTTGTTGGGATATGTGTGATGCTGTGGTTGTCAGTGTGTGTGTGTGTGTCATGAGCTATAGTTGTTGGGATATGTGTGATGTTGTGGTTGTCAGTGTGTGTGTGTGTCATGAGCTATAGTTGTTGGGATATGTGTGATGCTGTGGTTGTCAGGATGTGTGTCATGAGCTATAATTGTTAGGATATGTGTGATGCTGAGGTTGTCAGTGTGTGTCATGAGCTATAGTTGTTGGGATATGTGTGATGCTGTGGTTGTGAAGATGTGTTGTCATGAGCTATAGTTGTTAGGATATTGTGTGATGCTGTGGTTGTCAGTGTGTGTGTCATGAGCTTCAGTTGTTGGGATATATGTGTGATGAGGTGATGCATATGATGAGATGTAGTAATCAGGATGTGTGTGTGATAGCTGTGTTGTTGGGATATGTGTGATGCTGTGGTTGTCAGTGTGTGTGTCGTGAGCTTTAGTTGTTGGGATTTGTATGATGCTGTGGTTGTCAGTGTGTGTGTCATGAGCTATAGTTGTTGGGATATGTGTGATGCTGCGGTTGTCAGTGTGTGTGTCATGAGCTATAGTTGCTGGGATATGTGTGATGCTGTGGTTATCAGGATGTGCGTCATGAGCTATAGTTGTTGGGATATGTGTGATGCTGTGGTTGTCAGGATGTGCGTCATGAGCTACAGTTGTTGGGTTATGTGTGATGCTGTAGTTGTCAGTGTGTGTGTCATGAGCTATAGATGGGATATGTGGATGCTGTGGTTGTCAGTGTGTGTGTCATGAGCTATAGTTGTTGGGATATGTGTGATGCTGTGGTTGTCAGTGTGTGTGTCATGAGCTTCAGTTGTTGGGATATATGTGTGATGAGGTGATGCGTATGATGAGATGTAGTAATCAGGATGTGTGTGTGATAAGCTGTGTTGTTGGGATATGTGTGATGCTGTGGTTGTCAGTGTGTGTGTCGTGAGCTTTAGTTGTTGGGATATGTGTGATGCTGTGGTTGTCAGGAATTGTGTCATGAGCTATAGATGTTGGGATATGTATGATGCTGTGGTTGTCAGTGTGTGTGTCGTGAGCTTTAGTTGTTGGGATATGTGTGATGCTGCGGTTGTTCAGGATGTGTGTCATGAGCTATAATTGTTGGGATATGTTTGATGCTGTGGTTGTTAGTGTGTGTGTCATGAGCTTAGTTGTTAGGATATGTGATTGATGCTGGGTTGTCAGGATGTGTGTCATGAGCTATAATTGTTGGGATATGTGTGATGAGGTGATGCGTAAGATGAGATGTAGTAATCAGGATGTGTGTGTGATCAGCTGTGTTGTTGGGAATATGTGTGATGCTGGGTTGTCAGGATGTGTGTCATGAGCTATAGTTGTTGGGATATGTGTGATGTGTGGTGTCAGTGTGTGTTGTCATGAGCTAAGTTGTTGGATAGTTGATGCTGGTTGTCAGTGTGTGTATGTGTTCATGAGCTATAGTTGTTGGGATATGTGTGATGCTGTGGTTGTGTGTGTGTGTGTCATGAGCTACAGTTGTTGGGATATGTATGATGCTGTGGTTGTCAGTGTATGTGTTTCATGAGCTATAGTTGTTGGGATATGTTGATACTGTGGTTGTGTGTGTGGTGTGGTCATGAGCTACAGTTGTTGGGATATATGTGTGATGAGATGATGGGTATGATGGATGTGAGTAATCAGGGGGGTGTGTGATCAGGTGTGTTGTGTGTGTGGACAACTTTGGTTGTTGGATATGTGTGATGTTGGGTTGTCAGGATGTGTTTGAGAGTTAGTTGTTGTCGGATGTTTAGAAGTTGTGCTGTGGATGTTGAGTTGTGTTGTCAGAGTTAAAGTTGTATGTAGGATGTTTGTTGAGCTGTGTCAGTTTGTGAGTCATGGTGTTGGTATTTGATGAATTGTAGTTGTCGGATGTTTGAGGTTATGGTTGTCAGAGTTGTAGTGTGTTTGTCAGATGTTTTATGGGTTGTGGTTGTCAGGATGTTTGATGAATTGTGGTTGTGCAGGATGTTTGATGAGATGTGGTTGTAAGTTGTGATGATTTAGATTTAGCTGTGCTCAGGAATGTGCATGAGCTTAGATCATCGAGGATGAATTTATGTCGATTTTAGTTTGTTGGTTTCAGGATGTTGTATTGGGTTACAAGCAGGATGTCAGTGTATTCTGCGCACAGAAATGTATGCAAGTGCATACACGCATGCAGACACACATTACTATGCACACAACACTCACACAAACACACACATACACACACACACACACACACAACACACCACAACACAACAACACGCACAAAAAGCACAATGCGTGCCCGCACACACACACACACACACACACACACACACACACACACACACACACACCACACACACACACAACACACACACACACACACACACACACACACACACACACACACACACACACACACACACACCTAGACATGGTTATGTATAAAGGAGTTGGATGTTGTATGAGAGAAATGACTCTGAGATGAGATAACTGATAGCTTTTCTTTTTTTACAACAGGCTTCAGCATAATCAGATAACAGGACATAATTGTGGTCTGATCCAATCCTGTCTCCCAGAGAATCAGCAGTTTATTCACTGCCCACCAATAAAACCAATGCATTTTGTGTTTGTGTGTGTTGTCCAGCTAAATAAAACAACAGAAGAAAAGTGCCAGCTGGACGACAAGCTGAGGAAGGTAACTGAGGAGACCGTCCATCTCAAGGACACCATGCATGGACAGGACAAGACATCCGTTTCCTTGAAAGAGAAACTGGCAGGTGGGACCCCCTTCTCCTCACTCAGCAGTGTGTGGTATTTTCCATGGGACGTGGGATTGCTTACTCCCACTCTTTCTAAAGTTGAACCTGTGCAGCCTCCTTAAAAATATCATGAAAATGTAGTCTTTGTAGAGATGGGTCTTCACTGGGAGGTAGGTAGACCTGCAGTTCACAAAGTGTGTGAATGCCCAGAACTGATCATGATAGTTGTGTCACTCCATGGAAAAATGATCAAATTTCTTTTCAGGTCACCTCTTACAGTCTTGTAGAATAAAGGAAAAATTTTTGTTAGTCTTGGAAGATTACATTCTATTCAAAGGCAAAAAAAAAGAAGAAAAAAGACCAAGTGACTGCTAGTTGGAAGCCGTGGAGAGGGAAGGGGGAGTGTTCAAGTTTGTGAAGAATTGGTGTGTTAAGAGATTGATCTGTGGCAATTTTATGTACTAAAAAAAAAAAAGTTAATACAGACGAAGGATAAGCTGGTTGCTGGCCAGAACTGAAAAGGGTCGTTGTGTGGAGAGAGTTCTTGTTCAGAGGGGTCACTGCAGGTGAATGTATCTGTCGAGCCTGGTTTTTGCCAGGATGTATTACGAAAGCAGAGCATAGTTCAGCCCTGGCATGCAGTGTCTGACCAAAAGGGAACTCCACAACACCATCATCATCATCCTCATTCTCTGTGATCCACATAAACAAAGAAGTCTCAAATTCGATGACCCTTCATGCCCTGCTGTCATGGTGACCATGGTTTCAATTTCCTCATCGCATCTGTGCTTTCGTGAGTTTGTGTCGAAGTCACCAGTATCGGCAAGTTCCTTGAGGCTGTTGTTGGATGGATGTCATGGCGCATTCCAAAGTTGGGCAGTCACTTGTGCTGGCTCCACAACTGTCAGTAACTGTTGTCTGTAGGGGCTTAGAAAGGTTGTGCACTATATATGCTGGATCAGGACAGGCACCGTTCCACATGACCTCAGTAACTTGGCTGCAGTGCAGTGTTTCTTCTCGTGGGTTGCCTCTTGATGACTTGATAATTAGCTGCACCCTCTAGTGCTCTGGGGCTGTGCTGGGACAAGCCAGGGTGTGGCTGAGATAGGGAGCAATGATGAGTGGCATGGGAGAATGCCACTGAAATGGTAGGGAAGATAAGACGGGCTTCAGGCCTTTGAATAAATGTTACATTTTTAGTACTTAGTTTACTGCTCTGAAAAACTGGTGGGATTGTTTCTGTCATATTTAAGCTAGGAAGTGAAATTAGTGACATGTGTTCATAGCAAATGATCAAGCACTGCTTAACTATTGGGCTGTTTGTTTTAACACTGCATGCACACATGCATATAAGCTCACACAGAAAAATGGAAAACTACACTCACATACACACACATGTACACATGTCAGCAAAAAACACACACATACACGCACACATAACTCATGCAGGAGCACATACACTCACACACATTTGCATGCACATACGTACATGTGCATGTATGCAAGCATGTGTGCACGTACTCATACAAAACACATGTATGATTACATAGATATACAGTCACACAAACACACACTATTGCACATTCAAGGTTGATACATAATACTCTGTTCAAAGTGGTCATATGGGTTCAGACTATCAGGCTGAGTGGTGGTGAATGTTGGTGAAGGTGTTGGTGACTACATGTTGCAGCCTGTGAAGCAGAACTGGGCAAGGTGAAGAAAGCTTATGAGAAGGACACCAACATTTACCTGGGCAAGGAGGAGGAGAGAAAAGCCCTGAAAGAACAAGTACAGGTAAGACTACCACACTTTGTATTAACTGCAAAAATGAATTTGAACCCTCTAGTACTGGTAGAATATGCAAGTAAGTTAAGACAAACTGATGGAAAATGGGTAGCTGAGACAAACTGACTGAAATGAGAATCAACGGAAAATGGGAAATTTGGTTTGATATGACCTGATCTCTTCTTCATTCCATTTTTGCACTTGTAATTTTTTTTCTTTTCTGTCCCTATTGTCAAGTGTTCAAACCCTACTGTTAAGTAGCAAAACCATTAAATAATAAAACACTACCAGGATTTGGAAAAGGAGAAGTCCCACTAAATGAGTTCTGATGATGCCAACTGATAAAAACACAAGCACCCCAAAACACGAAAGAAAACACCTTTGCAGCACAAAACAAATGATCTCAACGGAAATTTGGAAAAAAAAAAATACCAAAAAAAGAAATACACAGACAAAAGTGGCAAATAATAGCAGGACTGGCAGATGCATTGGTCACAAAAATTAGATGGATGTGTTGCCGCCTAGGCAACCACTGTATCCCCCAGACTGTCAAGAACTTCTGTGTCTTCAGTCATGGCACAGAGGTAAAATCTGCCCAAAGTAGTCTTAGAGCCTGCTTACCAACCATGTCGGAGACCGCAACACTTTGCCAGAGGGAGTGACTAGATGAAAGAGCCCCAACTTCATGTTTCCTTATATTCGCTCTAGGGGGAAGCTGTTTCTGGCCATAGACGTAAACCTGGCAGATAACTTGCCTAAGCCAGGAGCTTATCATCTGGGGTCTGTTGACGGCACAAGTGCTTGAGATCCCTGACTGTACATCTTCTGTGCTCTGACTGGACAGTCAGTCTGCTCCACCTTCGATCCCCTGGGCTTGGGATTGGACAATAAAGGGTCAGTGGAGGCAAGGTCAGGAGCCGCTCTTCAAGCTTGTGGTCTTGCTGAGTGTGACTGAGTTATCATTGGGCCACTTCAAGGACCTTGGGTCCCTGAAAAGGCATGAACCTCATTCAGTCTGCCGGCAGAAGCCAAGGTGAGTAAAAAGCAAGTCTTCACGGTGAAGTTCCCAACAGAGCAATCGGCAAATGGCTCAAAGTTACCTGAGGCCAGATACCCTAAGACCAGTGAGGGCACCTACAGTTTTACTATTCCTAACGAGCAATAAACAAGCAGCTCCAATTATGGCTTATATCATGAGTCTGTTAGTTTTAGCAAAGGTTGACCTGAACGCACCAAGGGTTCTTACCTTTCTTCCTTTGCTGAGTAAGTCTTCAGAAAAGAAAAAAAAATCATCTACAACTTCAACTTTGGCATTGCCGGAAAAATAGCAGCCTGATCACACCATTCGGAGGAGACTTCCCACTTATTGTCATACAGTCTAGGCAGACAATCTTTGCCTTGCCATGAAGGGCAGAAACCTCTCTCACCAGAGAGGTGTCTCCTGATTTATAGCTGGTGTAGAGAGAGAGGCACAGGGACTGTGCGCCATCCCCTTGACCTGGGCTGATCCAATGTCACAGGCAGTGGCATAGGTATGTTTACAAGAAAAGTGATCAAAAGATTGTTCCAACTTTTCACCCATTTCACTGGGCAAGCGAGAATTGCCTAATATTTCTCTCTGGCTAATTTGTTTAGCACTGCCTGAATGAAGGGAGAGGGGGGAAATGTTTAAGTAACATCCCTTCCCACAAAATCATCAGAACATCCACAGCAAAGACTGAAACGTCTGGAACAGTAGACAGAAATACTGGAAACTATTTGTTCCATCTGGTGATGAACAGGTCAAAATGACCTGGAAAACCAATCTGAACACAGACTTCTATAACATCTATTCCAAAAGAAGGACCTGATCCTACCTGAAAAGAAAGTCCGCAAGAACATTCAGCTTGCCTGGGATCCACCTTAAAGGCAGTGAGATCTCCATGGACTGACAGAACAAGTGAAGACTGACTGCTATGCTGTTCAAGGACCTGGGAGAGAGTACTCCACTGATTCTAAAGGCATGCCACGGCCATGGAGATGTCTGAGCATACTGAAACAGTCCTGTTTCACAGAATTTTAGACCAGTTTCGGAGGGCAAGTAACACTGCTCTCATCTTGAGGACTTTTATAAGAACTGTCACTTCCTGTGGGGTCCAAGAAGACACGAGAGAGATGAGCAGCCCATGCTTGTATTGGCACAAAATGTGTGCAATGATTGAGGGAGAAGAAGAAAAACCCTGGAGTTGAGAGCAGACACAAAGGGACTGGGTAATGGGCAACTGAATATTCCACTTACTGTGGCTGAACCCAAGCTTCGCTCAGGGCCCATCAAAAGGGCCAGAGAGGAGATGACCAAGAAGAATACAATATTGCAACTGAGGATGCCAGACTGATCACAGACTGAAAGCTGCAAGGAGATGGCAATGGAGATTGAAGGAGTTGTGCATATGACTGAATCTTCTCAGCCCTTGTCCAGGAGGTGAACCGGGTTCGAATCAGTAAGAAAGTGCATGAGATCTCCGAGAGGCTGCATCTTTTTTCCTTGGTAAGAGGCCATCTTTTCTTGACGTGTGGATTCTGTCTCTGATATGGAAAGGCCAGGAGATTTTCTTTTTGAACCCTTCCTCTTCCCCTTTGGATGTTACCCCCACTTTGGTCCACGCTCCTTTCAGACAATACAAACGCTGCAGTTCTCGTGGAGGAGGTAAAATTCTGATGGAAAGTGGAGACCAGTTATTGACCTCAGCAAACTTCACCTTGATATTCCTTTACAAAACTTGCCATTATTCCCAGAAACTGAGCCGTGAGTCTTGTCATCTCCGACCCATACTTCCACATTCCAATTGAATTCTTTTGGCTTCACGGAAATACCTCTGTTTTGCCTTTTGAGGAATGGTCTTTTCCTTCAAGACCTCCCTTTTGGCCTGTCTCTCAACCTTTGGGTATTCACCGGGGTGATGGACACAGTCATGGTGACCTTCAGGCATAGACCCCCTCTCCACTGGTTCTGTCAGTCCCTGAAGGTCTCCCTATTTGTATGACACATTCCAGGTAAACCGAAGGTTCTTGCTGACTCTTTTCAGGAATGAGCAGGTCCTTCCCTCAGAATGGATAATAAATGAGTGTCTGTTCAGGTTAATTAGCCGGGTCATGGGAACTGCTGGTAATCGACCTGTTTATCACCATATGGTACAAACCGTTCCCAGTTTCTGTTTCTCCAGTTCCAGACTGATGAACCTTCATGAGGAGAGATCTTTATATTGGCCATAAACTGTTCCTAGTGGAGTTCATTGTGGACTGCTTGCTAGTATCTGTAAGATGCACGAGTGGAGTTAGCCACTGGTCTTAACTGGCCTCCAGAATGATGTTTTTTTTTTCTTGTTAATAACCATTGAGAATGAGTTAATGAAGATATTGCTGTGGAGTTATATTCAGAGACAACATGAAAGGCTCTGTACTACACAATTCCTTCCATTACATATCCTGCTGTCAACCAGGCCCAAGAAATGCAGACACTTGCAGTGTTGGTTGGGAAATTTTAGCAACACTGTTTAAAGTGTACCCGTTAAGGGGATGAAACAAAACTGTATGGTATCAGTCTTTTCACTGAAGTCCATAACATACTCGAGCCAGAAAGTGCTGCAAAGAAATGCGTCTGAGGGAACCCATGACCTCCCAGCCGGCAAGTCTGCAATGCCAGCTACTTCACTATGGTGATGAGAGTTTAATGTGGACATGTGAATTAGTTGGAGAAGTCTTACAGAGCACATTTTGCAGCAGCTTACTTTTACTTCCTAAGGAATCCCAAAGCTTGTATCATCTCGTGTTTAATGTTGTCCTGTTGTTTGTTACAGAAGTTGGAAGCAGAGGTCAAACGTTTGGAAGAAAAGTGTAAGAGTGGGGAGGAGGAAAAACAGGTGAGTGTGTCTGTGTATATGTGTGTGTGTGTGTTCATGCACAGATGCAAGTTTGTGTGAGCGTACAAATATATGCGTTGTGAGCATTATTACGTTTGTTCATGCGTGCATGTAAAGAAAGACAGGTGAGTCATATACCTTCATCAGAATCCCCGCCCCTTTTTTGTTTTATTCTGTTTTGCTGTCTTATCTTCCATGCCTGCTGAGTGATATCCCAGGCTCATATACAACCACACCCTGGTCAATCAGATTACAGCACCAATGGAAATCCGCATGGTTCACCAGAACTTTGTATTCTTGCCTCATCGACCTGTCTCTTCCCTCATCTGTTTTCTTTAATCACTTGCTCCTTTCCTTTCGAATACCACATTCAGCAGTTTCGGGTAAGAGTCACCCAAGGCTGAAAAAATGTCCCAGAATGTGCCTTTGGGATTCAAACCCACAGCCTCTCAGGCTGCAGCCTACAATGCTTACCACTGCTGCACAGTGGCTGGTCTGGATATCAAAATATTTACAGCAGGCTCCATGAAGACCTTGTTCGCAGATGGTTCTATATGACTATTTCGATTCTACAAAGAATTATTTTTGTTTATCTGATTGACAGATGGAACTAGGAATGCGATGTAAATGGTTGTAGGTTGGTCTTTGTAGATTCAATTTGTGTTATTAAGTTGGGATTTCATTTGTACACAGTTCTAGTTTTACTCTTATTTTAGCCTTGATGTGATCTCAGTGGTTGGCTTAGCCATGAATAACATGACTTGATTCTCTCTCTGTTTAAAACAGAAAATGAGGTTAAAAAAAAAAAAGGGGGGGGGGGGGGGGGGGGGGAGAAGAAGAGAACTGCAAACTTCATATTCATGACATCAGTCTCAGAATTGATGATTTCTATTGGCATGACCATTGAAGTCAGCCAGGATATTTATGTCAGTTCAGTCATGCCTTTGCCTGCTATGACATTTTGTTTGTTTGTTACAAACTGTGTTGAGTTATTTAGTCATTTTTTTGACTACACAGTTACCCATATCATAGGAACTTTCACATGGTACTGAAACACCTATCTTCCCATGGTACATGACATGAGAACAATGAGAGATTCCTGACAGCCCAAGCGTCTGTCACGGTACTCTGTACGAGCTGGAACAGTGATGTATTTTCATGTATAGTACATAATGATGCTGCACCTAACCTTTCACCCCGTGCACATGTTTGGCATTGTCCTCAGAGGTGGTGCGATCAGCGTGACCGGCTAGTCAGTCAGCTGGAGGCCGTCCTAAAGCAACAGTCGGGTGAAAACCAAAGACTGCAGTGCCAGCTTCAAGAGGACAGGGAACAGTATGGGAAGCTGGTGGGTGTCGCTGGTGATGGGCCAGACTGTTATCACATGGTTGCTCTTTCTTACTGGGCTTTCCTTTTATGAAATTCATGAAACTGACAGTCTTCACACATGACTCTGTGTATGAAAAGTTTTGGTTTTATAGTTCTTCTTAACTCTTTAAGGAAATTCAGCGCATTACCTTGATTACATTTAAAGCTTTTTGCCCTGCTTTGCATTTATAAGTTGGCAGACTTATAATTCTCCGCTGATTTAGCCAACCATTTGCTGTGTTTTAGCGCAGGGCATGCTGGTATTTTTGTGTTCACTTAACACATAAAAATCTGGCACGCAATGGAATCCTTAACTTTGCGTAGTTTGAAGTGAATGCTTGTACCCACAATTTTAACTTTAGGCAAAGGTATTCTGAGCAAATGTCATAAAAATCACGATCATTAACCACTTTGTGTGTGTGCGTGCATGCAGGCACGTGTGTAATAATGTGTTGTATTGTAATATATAACTTTATATTCACAACAGATTTTGTTTGGATTAGGATCCTATGCCAGGGGAGTGTGTATCATCACATGCTACAGCTCCACCCATTTATTTTTTTCCTGCTGGCATATCTTTTTGTTGGTCTGTCAAAGTGGATTTTCCTGCAGACCTTTGCCAGAGTAACTTCCATGTTTCTGTTGATTCTCTAATGTAAGCTAAATACAGGCTGAGCTTGAGACCTTTGTTTATTAGAAAAACTGTGTGTCTGTGTCCATGTTGTCTAAAGCAAAGTCAGAGGACAGTCAAATCTGTGTATTTTGCCCAGCTGGACGAAGAGCGGCAGGAAAAGCAGGAGCTGAAGCGACAGTTGAAGGTAGTGCAGCGAGCCAAGGACTCAGTGCTGGCCGACCTCCGTCACGGCAACCACCAACTGCAGGTACAGCTGGCTCAAGCACAGGTACTGACATAACCTGCCTAGTTTAACTAAGCACTAATCAGTCGCATTATTGATGAGTTTAATCCTGTCCCATATAGTGGCTTAATTAAGTTAGGGTTTTATATTTAGACAGAGTTCACTACATTCCCACATACCATAAATCAGATAAAATGTGTCTCATGATCACATATTTTAGCATGGCCCAACACAATGACTGGCATCAAACAAAGTGTTCTGTATAGTGCACATTGTTTATAATACACTCTGACAATGGTTTGAATCAAACTGTAGTATAATCATGACTTAGTTTGATAACTTCTGTCCAAAACGATGATTGGCGCTGAATAAAGCATGTGGATATCATGATCTATTTCAGGGTCAGGAGCCACCTCCACCTCTTCCCCCACCCCAGCAACACAGTTTCCGGGTCAATGACTCGGAGCTTGTGGACGACATTGACACCACGGGTCACCTGGAGGTGGATGCCACTCCTCCTGTGGCTGCTAAAGGTCTGCGAAAAGGTCGCAAGCGAGCTTCAACACTCAATCGCAGTTCAGACTCTTCTGCAGTAAGTCTCTCTCTCTCTCGCTCTCTCACTCTCTCTCTCTCTCTCTCTCTCTCTCTCTCTCTCTCTCTCTCTCTCTCTCTCTCTTAGAAACTTGGAAGGGGGAGGGGAGAGGCAGGTGGGGGGAGGGGAGGAAATGAAATATGGTGATATTCCATGCCAAGAAGGAATACAGTATTTGTTTGGACAGAGCAGTATTTTGTAAAACAATTTTTGCTTGTAAAATTCCTTTTTTTTTCCCCAAGGTGAAAAGAAAATTCCATTTTCAAACTATTTCTTTTTATTCCATCTTTTTTTGTCAAAATTTTCAAATGTCTGGCATAAGTCAGTCCAAAGACATACTATGTTATACATTGTGCTGATGCCAAAATAGTTAGTGTTTATTGTGTAGTTGATAACAAGAGAGCATCGTTCCATACGTTTATGGTGTAGTAAAGGCTTGTGACAGACATTTGTTCAAACAATCATTTTGTCAAAGCTGTATGCCACAGGCAGGTTGTAAGTCCAGTCACATTTTTTTTTTTTTTTTTTAAGATCTACATCATCTATTCAAAATAGAAAAGAGCCACAATGAATGCTGAATTTGCATATAGCCTGTACTCTGTTTGTGTCCTTGGTGGTAACTAACCCCCTCTCTTTCTAAATTTTGCATACAACCATTTTCATAAGATTGTATAGTTTCTACCTTGTTCCAGTAAGATTATATATTTTTTTTATAGTTTCTATTCAAGTGGCAGAAAGAGAGTTAAAATGCATTAGAGTGTACCTTTTGTCTGTCTTTCTATTTGTGTGTGGTGTGATGAGATAGAGAGTGTATGTGTGTGCTTAGTAGTGTCCTGGATGCCTTTTAATAAAAATGAAAGGAAACTGAATATAAGAAGCATTAGAATTCTAACTGCCACAAACATCGAGACATAAGTGGGACCTTTTTGATCTGGAAGTCCCAAGACTCTTTAAATCTGCTGTGTTTGGGGTTCTGGCGCCCTTAAAGTACAACAGGCTCTAGGAAGCCCTGAATACAATCTCAGTGTTCTTTGTCAAAATGACACTTATCGGCATCAGACAACATCTGTAAATGTATGTGTCAAGGGTAGGTCAAAGATTTTGTATCAAGGAAGAAAGAAACAACAAAAAATGAAAACCTGACACATAGTGAACCAGAAATTTGTAGATTTATCAACAGAAATGTAATAGGACATAAGTGCAGTCAGGAGTAATTCTGTAGATGATGTGGGGAAGCTGTTGCTGTAGGCAAGAGCAATAAGCAACTTGCGTGGAAAGGGGAGAAGAAAAATACAAAATGAAATGGTGTGTGGGACAGTTCTCTGTACACTGCTGGGACCATGACAGCCAGCCAGACCATAGCTGTGCATGGAGGGTGGAAGTTGGATTAAGCAGCTTTGGAATAATGCTGTAGAACGAAAAGAACTGGAAGATGGGGGAGCCAAAAAGAAGGAAAGGGACAGGGAAGGAGACACAAATCCTGTGACTGATGTGGAAGCATTGTGTGTATGTTTTCAGGGCAGCAGCAAATCACGACGGAAACCTCGTGGCAGACAACAGGATGGAGCCATGGAAGTGGTGCAGGTAATGCTTCAGGATTGTTTGTCTGCGTCAACACAGTGGTGTGTAAGCTCAAACACACACATAAACGCAGTTACACACATGCCTTAGGTGAAAAGAATTTATGGCATTCTCACTGAATGTAGAAATACAAACATAAACAAACAAGGTTGGGGAAGACACTCAATATGAAAATGAAGTGATTTGTTTCAGGAAAGCACCATGAATTTTCAAAACATTTGTATAATTGCACTTGGGGGGGAGGGGGGTGTTCAGTTAGTATTTTTGTCTGTCCATTAGCAAAATTACTCAAAACCATCAAACTAATTCTTAAAAAGCTTAAGGGAAACGGGAAAGTGACCCAAGGATGAACCTATAGAATTTAAATGTGGACTTGGACCAAAGGATGGACCAAGGTATTTATCAGGACTGTTCGACTTTGGCAGAGGTCTGTGCCATCTTGAGCGCCTGTCTACTTTTTGACATTATCTGGAAAATGTAGCAATAGATGAAAAGAATACTGTGAAACGAATGTATGTGCACTTATTACAATGTCAGCGGAGTGGTTGTATGACTGCACAACTATGATGCCAACATTCAGTGTTCAGCCGAAAGAACTATACTGTCAGACGGCCGTTTTGTTGTTGGGTAATAGGAATCTGTCAGTTGACTCCATTATACAAAACAAAAAAAAATGAATATTATTTCAGACATGATGAAGGGACAGTTGTAAATCAGCTGATGCCTTGCAGATAATGTATTGTGTTCTAAAACTAGCATTGAAATGGTAGTAGCTTTCCTGGTGTATAGATGTATAATCATTGAGATTATTTTCTCCTGCTAGCAGGTCGGTCAGGGACCACCACAGCTCTCTGTCTCAGTCATGGGCAGCAGGGCAGAGGTATTACAACCAGTCCAGTCATTACATTGTCCATCCAGGACTTGTTCAGTCTATGTCTGGGCGGCCATCCTCCTGTGTACCACACAGAATGGTGTGTGGGAAGGGCATCATGAGAGATGCGTGCCTGAACAGTGCCAGCACATGCCTTCATTTGCAGCCTGACATAGTCATTTAGCTCACGTTCCTTGAAGAAGATGTAGAGAGAGTGTCTGAGGATGTTTCTCTCCAACACTTGGATTTTTCGTTTAAGATCTTGCAGGACCCCAACCTCTCCATGATTTTGCACATTTCAGCGAAAAGTAAAGATGAGAAACTACAGGGAAAAAGAAAATCAGCAGGAGAAGCAGGTCAGGAGAGGGGAAGAAGGTGGTGATGGAATATGTTGAGTGCTGGTTGCTCTTAGCGTGCTAGTAGACAACACTGATATCATGAAATCTCATGTAAACAACTTCATGAGGGCAGACAGTCAGCATTGTTTCTCCCTGAGGGCAAAAAGATTTCATGCTCTGACGTCATGCGTTGGCAGAGTGTTGTAGAAGTTTAAAAGAGATTAACAAAATGTATAGAAACTAATGATCCTAGATGTAGTTGGACTGAAAAGCAGACCATGCAGACGCTCAGACTGGTGTGAGATTGCATTATTTTGAATGCAAGTTTCAAAATTTTTCTGTGAGGGGGTGGAAGGATGGGGAAGGGGCATGCCTGCCAGACTGTACTAGAATTTCTGAAATTTTTGCTTTTCCTTTGTGGAAGCCCTGATTCTGTCAGAGTCTAGGTCTTGCATCTATAGGAAAGGACGAATGTCACCAGTGACTTGAAGAGTTTGATCTTTGCTGGGTTCAGGTCGGGTCTTGGCAGACATAGAGTTACGTCCATGATCAAGATGTACTGATGATAAAAAGAAAATTGAAACATTCTTTTGTGAGTTTTTTTTTTTTTTTTTTTTTTTTCCAGGAAGATCAAGAGAATTCAGAGAAGAAGAAAGTAACTTCCCTCTTCAAGAAATTGAAGAAAAGAACACCTGCTCTCCCATGACTCGTTCAGGTAAAGTCTATGGTCATAGACACTGTGTAGAAAGGTTCCTGAAAGCAGCGTAAGGTCAACTATTTTTTTCTTGTCTCTGTACTGCTGTTGTGTCCGTTCCTTCACAGTCCAGAAACTTTAGCTAATTCAGGAAATCTATCATGCCTTTCAGCCATTCAACATGTAACAGGTAAAATGATGAACATACCCACTAACATCAGGTGTTTCCATCCAAATAACTTGCATCACTGTGGATTGTTCTATGGGTTATTAACAGGCAAATAGTGCTGCATGCAAGCTGTGGAGTGCAGGATTCTTGCTATGTGCCTCATAACCTAGCAATACTAAATGATGTATGAGGGACAAATCGCTCACTGTTTTAATGGCTTGTGCTGTGACTGTTATCTTAAGGTGATTAACGTGATTGTCTAACTGCTCCGAAAATTCAATAGAAATTATTGAAACAACTGATACATCAAAATAGACAACAACAAAAACTTTGTTTCTTGGTGTCAACTGACAGTTTTTGGGTCTTTCTTTTTGTGGCTACATAATACATGACAGTAAACTGATCTGACTGCCTGTCATGTCTCCATTATACTTGCTGACACACATAACACATGACGGTAAACTGACCTGATTGCCTGTCATGTCATGTCATCATCCCTGCCATACACACACAACACATGACAGTAAACTGACCTGATTACCTGTCATGCCTAGTCATCAGCCTTGCAGTGACGCACAAATCACACAATGATAAAATGACCTGATTTCCTATCGTGCCTTGCAGTGACGCACAAATCACACAATGATAAACTGACCTGATTTCCTATCATGCCTTGCAGTGACGCACAAATCACGCAATGATAAACTGACCTGATTTCCTATCGTGCCTTGCAGTGACGCACAAATCACGCAATGATAAACTGACCTGATTTCCTATCATGCCTTGCAGTGACGCACAAATCACACAATGATAAACTGACCTGATTTCCTATCGTGCCTTGCAGTGACGCACAAATCACACAATGATAAACTGACCTGATTTCCTATCGTGCCTTGCAGTGACGCACAAATCACACAATGATAAACTGACCTGATTTCCTATCATGCCTTGCAGTGACGCACAAATCACGCAATGATAAACTGACCTGATTTCCTATCATGCCTTGCAGTGACGCACAAATCACACAATGATAAACTGACCTGATTTCCTATCATGCCTTGCAGTGACGCACAAATCACGCAATGATAAACTGACCTGATTTCCTATCATGCCTTGCAGTGACGCACAAATCACACAATGATAAACTGACCTGATTTCCTATCATGCCTTGCAGTGACGCACAAATCACACAATGATAAACTGACCTGATTTCCTATCATGCCTTGCAGTGACGCACAAATCACACAATGATAAACTGACCTGATTTCCTATCATGCCTTGCAGTGACGCACAAATCACACAATGATAAACTGACCTGATTTCCTATCGTGCCTTGCAGTGACGCACAAATCACACAATGATAAAATGACTGATTTCCTATCTGCCTTGCGTGACCACAAATCACCAATGATAAACTGACCTGATTTCCTATCGTGCCTTGCAGTGACGCACAAATCACACAATGATAAACTGACCTGATTTCCTATCATGCCTTGCCGTGACACACAACAAATCACACAATGATAAACTGACCTGATTTCCCTATCATGCCTTGCCGTGACACACAATCACACAATGATAAACTGACCTGATTTCCTATCATGCCTTGCCGTGACACACAAATCACACAATGATAAACTGACCTGATTTCCTATCATGCCTTGCCGTGACACACAAATCACACAATGATAAACTGACCTGATTTCCTATCATGCCTTGCCGTGACACACAAATCACACAATGATAAACTGACCTGATTTCCTATCATGCCTTGCCGTGACACACAAATCACACAATGATAAACTGACCTGATTTCCTATCATGCCTTGCCGTGACACACAAATCACACAATGATAAACTGACCTGATTTCCTATCATGCTTGCCGTGACACAAATCACCAATGATAAATGACCTGATTTCTATCATGCCTTGCGTGACACCAAATCACACAATGATAAACTGACCTGATTTCCACTCATTGCCTTGCCGTGACACACAAGACATAACAATAAACTGACCTGATTTCAAGTCACATATTGTCATCACCCCTGCAGGACAGCCGCCAACCCTCCCAAATTTTGTTTCTGGAATTTCCGTCATGTCATATAGAAATTATTCCCCAGATCCCACGTTAAAAGGGGGAAAAAAATCCAGAGTAGTGACAAAATTTTGTGTAAGAATATGGGGTTTAGGTGGTCATTTTTGAACAGGGATACTGAAATATATCAGAATAGATACCAAATGATATGTGAATGTTGGCCATTATATTGTGAATGTTTATTGCATTTTCTCCACGTCTGTCTGCTGAAGCATCTGCTGAAGCATAAGCAAGTTAGAACTGCTTTCAGTCAAAAGCCGAATTGCCCCTTCATCAGTCCACCCCATCCCCTTCATCCCTGGTTCCCACATTTTCACTCTAGAAGGTTGGCGGCCATGCTGCAGTGGCATAAACCACAAGACATTAAACTCACCTGATTGCCTGTCCTGTCTTGTCATCATCCTTACAGTGACACACAACACAGGACAGTAAACAGACTTCAGTGCTTGCCATGTCTGTCATCATCCTTACAGTGACACACAACACATGACAGTAAACAGACTTCAGTGCTTGCATGTCTGTCATCATCTGTACAGTGACACACAACACATGACAGTAAAAAAGACTTCAGTGCTTGCCATGTCTGTCATCAGCTGTACTGTGACACACAACACAGGACAGTAAACAGACTTCAGTGCTTGCCATGTCTGTCATCATGCTGTACTGTGACACCAACACAGGACAGTAAACAGACTTCAGTGCTTGCCATGTCTGCCATCATCTTACGTGACACACAACACATGACAGTAAACAGACTTCAGTGCTTGCCATGTCTGTCATCATCTGTACTGTGACACCAACACAGGACAGTAAACAGACTTCAGTGCTTGCCATGTCTGTCATCATCTGTACTGTGACACACAACACATGACAGTAAACAGACTTCAGTGCTTGCCATGTCTGTCATCATCTGTACTGTGACACACAACACAGGACAGTAAACAGACTTCAGTGCTTGCCATGTCTGTCATCATCTGTACTGTGACACACAACACATGACAGTAAACAGACTTCAGTGCTTGCCATGTCATGTCTGTCATCATCTGTACTGTGACACACAACACAGGACAGTAAACAGACTTCAGTGCTTGCCATGTCTGTCATCACTGTACTGTGACACACAACACAGGACAGTAAACAGACTTCAGTGCTTGCCATGTCTGTCATCACTGTACTGTGACACACAACACATGACAGTTAAACAGACTTCAGTGCTTGCCATGTCTGTCATCATCTGTACTGTGACACACAACACAGGACAGTAAACAGACTTCAGTGCTTGCCATGTCTGTCATCACTGTACTGTGACACACAACACATGACAGTAAACAGACTTCAGTGCTTGCCATGTCTGTCATCATCTGTACTGTGACACACAACACAGGACAGTAAACAGACTTCAGTGCTTGCCATGTCTTGTCATCATCTGTACTGTGACACACAACACAGGACAGTAAACAGACTTCAGTGCTTGCCATGTCTGTCATCATCTTACGTGACACACAACACATGACAGTAAACAGACTTCAGTGCTTGCCTATGTCTGTCATCATCTGTACTGTGACACACAACACAGGACAGTAAACAGACTTCAGTGCTTGCCATGTCTGTCATCAGCTGTACTTGACAGTAAACAGACTTCAGTGCTTGCCATGTCTGTCATCATCTGTACTGTGACACACAACACATGACAGTTAAACAGACTTCAGTGCTTGCCATGTCTGTCATCGCTGTACTGTGACACACAACACATGACAGTAAACAGACTTCAGTGCTTGCCATGTCTGTCATCACTGTACTGTGACACACAACACAGGACAGTAAACAGACTTCAGTGCTTGCCATGTCTGTCATCATCTGTACTGTGACACACAACACATGACAGTAAACAGACTTCAGTGCTTGCCATGTCTGTCATCATCTGTACGTGACACACAACACATGACAGTAAACAGACTTCATTGCTTGCCGTGTCTGTCATCATCTGTACTGTGACACACAACACAGGACAGTTAAACAGACTTCAGTGCTTGCCTGTCTGTCATCATCTGTACTGTGACACCCAACACATGACAGTAAACAGACTTCATTTGCTTGCCATGTCTGCATCATCTGTACTGTGACACACAACACATGACAGTAAACAGACTTCAGTGCTTGCCGTGTCTGTCATCATCTGTACTGTGACACACAACACATGACAGTAAACAGACTTCAGTGCTTGCCTGTCTGCCTCATCTGTACTGTGACACACAACACATGACAGTAAACAGACTTCAGTGCTTGCCATGTCTGTCATCAGCTGTACTGTGACACACAACACATGACAGTAAACAGACTTCAGTGCTTGCCGATGTCTGTCATCATCTTACTGTGACACACAACACATGACAGTAAACAGACTTCATTGCTTGCCGTGTCTGCCATCATCTGTACTGTGACACACAACACATGACAGTAAACAGACTTCAGTGCTTGCTATGTCTGCCATCAGCCAAAAAGCTGCTGCAGCTTATCAGCCCAGAGCGCAAGAACGCAGACAACCAGGAAAACACACCGGTGGCAGGCGACACAGCCGGCAGACGTGGACGGCGCAAACTGAAAGAGGAGGAAGTTCCCCTGCACCGTTTGACTGTGCCCCATATCAGGTGACAGTGCTGTGCCTTTCATCAGGGCATCGTTCTTTGGAGTCATGGTTTTTGTCTCCCATTTGTGAGTGTGTGCGCGCGCTTGTTTGTGTGTGTGTGTGTGTGTGTGTGTGCGTGTGTGCGTGTGTGTGTGTGTGTGTGTGTGTGTGTGTGTGTGTGTGAATTTGTTTGACATCCTCTTACTCTTTATTCTCTGCTTTTGTTTTTGTGAGTATAACCAACAGTGTGCTTTTGTGTTGCAACCTGTATGGTGACAGTGAATGGATCCAGCGATGCACTTTGCGTTTTACCTTTTATAATAACACTGAATGTCGCCAGCGATGTGCTGTGTGTTTTAGCTTGCCTGCATGCTGTCAGTTAATGTAACCTGTAGAGTGTTTTGTTCTAGTATAGATCAAATGATGTCAGGAGGTGTTACTACAGATGTGCTTTAGCGTGAATGATTATAGTGAAGTAGTCAGCAGTGTTGTTTGTGTAGTTACAGTGAATGTAATCATTAATGTTCTTGTGCAGTTAAAATCAATCTAATCATCAGTGAGCTGTGTGTGTAGAGTTATCAGCAATGTTCCTGTGTAGTTACAATCAATCTAATCATCAGTTAGCTGTGTGTAGTTGCAGTGAATGTGATCATCAATGTGCTTTGTGTAGTTACAGTGAATGTAACCAGCAATACACTGGTGCTTCAGCATATACAGTGAGGATATTTCGGTTTGTGTTTCACTTTCAGCCAGCTGCAATGGAAACCAGGAAAAGCTCCCGGCTACGAGAAAGGCGCCAGACGCCTAAGCAACAGTCCGCTGTGTAGTGTGAGTTGCTTTGACCGCCCTCAAATTAATTTCACTTTCTTTTACATGGCTTACATTCTGTTGATTCTGTTTACTGATTCTGTTACCATAGTGTCTGTCACATGAAATGCATTGGCATGCAAATTCACACATCTATCCAGTGGTTGTGTTGTGACAGACATGTTGATTGTTCTTGAACAGCCATATTTTTTACTGAAAAATGTGAAAACCAATGACAGGTCTGGATTTCACGTCGGTGGATCGTGTGTTAATGAAAACAAAGCAAACAAAACAAAAACCTGAAAACAGGAAGGTGCACTTTTTTTTTAAACGGCAAATCTGATGGCAGATGAAAACTTCCAACTCAAACACTGTGCACATGCGGGCAAGTCTGTTACCATCTGTAGAAGAGAATGAATCAAAGTGAAGAGAAGATTGTGAATTGATAGCCATCTGTAGCAACAAGGAAACCAGAATATATGAGTCTGATGAAGAAGATGGTGAATCCTGATGCAACAACAACCACCAAAAGAAAAAAATGACAATAATAATTGAAAAAAAAAAAAGTAAATTAAATAGAAAATGAACTCTGGTAGACCTTCAGGAAAAAAATACAATGGATGGTAGCCATGCTGCACAGACAAAAAGGGGAGAATTTGGCGTGTGCAGTCTGCAAGTGTGAATTCACCATCAATCATGGTGGCCATGATAATGTGTGTGTGTGAACTTGCTTACATGTACATCTTCACGGCATCACATTTCTGAGAAAACAGTAAGAGGCCTGAGAATGCTTGAAAATTTTTGCTTTGTTCCTGGTTTTCTCCATCAGCTAGTCCTGATGGAAAGAGACGTAGGCATGTCTGTTTGAGATTGGATTTTAGTATGTTTGGTATGAATGCACTCCCTTTGTTCTGGGCTATCCTGTATCTGTGAAAGAAAAATAGTTGATATAAATCATCAATGATACTAACAGTAAGTGTGGAGGGGGGTGGGTGGGTTGAAAACGCCCCCAAGAAGCGTATCAGACATGCTTCATGAGACATGCATCCACACATGCACCTCTGCACACACACATGCACGCGTGCACACACACACTCTCTATCTCTCTCTCTCTCTCTCTCTCTCTCTCTCTCTCTCTCTCTCTCTCTCCTATTATTTGGTGGTTCCCTGTCATATTTAGAGACCTAGTTTCTTGTATTTTCTGGGAAATGTGATGCAATATGTGATACTACCCCATGTTGGTGTTGGTTCAGAGGTTGACTTAATTTTGAGTCGATTCATTGAGCAACACTCTAGACTGCTGCTGTTTTAGTCAAAGTGTTTGTCAATGTCATTGAGTGTCCTTGCTGCTCTGGTGGTGGTGGTGGTGGTGGTGGTGGTGGTGTTTTGGGGTGTGGTTTTTTGTTGTTGCAGTTGTTATTGTTTTTAGTACTACAACATATATCCATAAAAATCAGTGTTGTGCACATGGATGAGTAAATATGACTGGATATTGTGCATTATTAATTTCGTGTCAGCATTTTAGCACATGCAAACAGATTGTAGAATAGCTTAACAAAATGGAAAATCGTGCCATTCATCTCTCGTGCTTTACCTATTCCAGTCTACACCCCCCTTTCTAGTTTCGTTTGGTGCTCTCTACCTGCAAAGGGACAAAAGAGAAAATAAAATGGAGAAATAGAAAGATAGAAAATGTAAGCCGTAAGTGATTCTGAGTTCCATACTTGGCCATAACTAGTGTGGAGTATAATGATGGGTCAAAAATGGTGTTGCAGACAAGTCTTCTTGTGCTGAAGGTGTCAGAGATCAAGGTGAAGGGCAGATAACTGGCAGAGGTCACCATTGACACTGTGGTGCTGTGAGGAGACCACAGCCATGTTGACAGCATCTTCACAATTTCTTGTGACGTTACACCTACAGTCATTTTGTACGGATACAGACCAAACATGTGTGATAACATACTGACAGATACAATATCTTTGGCGTTTCCACTAGTGCTATTGTGTGAATTCATTTTGTAAAACTAGCTCTATGTGCTTAGGTTGTGATGTTTGGGCAAACTCAACGGAGTGTAACACAATAGTGTGCTATTCTTTTAGTTGTAGACAGTAACCTCTGATTATATGAATGAAGGAATTGCATGCTGTTACTATATTTACTGGCCATTGTGGCATGCATGGGAATGCCTGAATTCTGGGTCTTCCTGCAACAGTTCTGGTACCAGTCTGCTGGAGGAAAATGCAAAGCTGAACTCTTGTGTGTGTGTGTGTGTGTGCGCACGATCAAGCTTGACACAGTCAAGCTTGACAGATGTTAACAAATTGTGGTCTTCATACTTTTCAGTTTGGAGCACTCTCACAATTTTGGTGCCTCGGTTCCTGATATCTTGTCCGAAAACAATGATCGTGACTGAAGGACCCAAGTCATCTAGAATGATCTCATTTACAAACTGCATATACTGCGCATTTGGCATTGTGTTTTGTTGGTCTTTCAGAAACCACATGACAAAACAATCAGACATAGCTTCTTTTTTTTTTCTAAGATGGCACCCCTGATGTTGGCAAATTGGAATGTAAACTACTGAATGAAGCAGACACCTTTTTGTTTAGAAACAGCTGTGAACTTTCTGTCAAAGGAAAGAGGATGTATGTTCATTAAGACATTGTCTGTTTGACATTTGCAAGAAGTTGAAGTGGAGGCATAGTGGATTACAAACAGAGATAGATAGTTTACAGTTTAATTTGATTTATATGATGAATATGAATAAACGTAACATTAGTGTTTCCTTACTCTTCACAACTCTGCCAGTATATTTAGTAGGTTCATTATAATGTATGCCATAATTTCTGTGTGTTAAAGATCTAGCTTTTCTCCTCCTGTAACTTGATGTACAGGTATAGGGGCACCACACTGGAGAACAGTTAACCTGGTTCCTCCATTTCTGTCTCTTGTGTGCTAAAGTCGATCTATGTGAATATTTTCCTGGTCCACTCTGTAATGTTGTAAATCCATTGTTTTTTTTTGTTGTTTTTTTCCTGTCATCTCGTCTGCTTCCTTCAACAGTTGCCTGGGGCTTGTTTAGAGAATGCCACTGGATCTTGTTACATGGTCATGCCAGTGTAGTTTTCTTAAATGATGTATTATGAAAATCTAGTGGGGCTAAAAATGATGTATATAATGTGAGAATTTGACGTCATTGTTCTTGAAGAACATGCTTGTGTGTGTGTGTGTGTGTGTGTGTGTGTGTGTGTGTGTGTGTGTGTGTGTGGTGTGTGGTGCGTGCGTGTGTGTGCCGTGTGTGTGCGCGTGTGTGTGTATATGTTGTCCATCTCAACCTACACTGATACCTATCCTTACTCTGGTTGCTTGGAAAAATCTTCAGCTCAGATTCTGGGCTCCACGTATTCTAATGAACAGCTGAGTCTGAATGGAGACCAGTTAGACAAAGTATTTGTTGTATGAGAATAATGCACTGTGACAGATACCGAAGGGTAAGGAGTTTCATGTTTGTACTGCACAAGAACTGAAAGCTCTTCCACCCCATGATGTATCTGCGCCGAATTTTGGGATGAAAAACAAATCTGTTAGTGTCAGAAGAGCATAGAGCTGCTGGTGCCTGAGTTCACTTTATGTGTATACATATGCAGAAGGTGGGATATGCATGTTTAAGACTCCATCATCCTTGTCAGCACTGGTTGGGTGACACAATCAACAAAAACACCATTCATATGTAAGGATACAAGACAGTTAGTGCCCATTCATTGCCTGCTGAATGACATGATGAACATGCCTAACAACTAGTGAATAATACGTTTTATGGTGTTCAGTGGGCCAAGTACTCATATTTCGACTTTTTTTTTTTGATGAGTCGTGGCTGCTGAAAAGTGTCACCCTGATTCTTCGGTTCATTGTTGTCTTGAGCCAGTTGTGAGTGTCTAGGATGTGTAGGATGATGTTCACATGAAGATCTTGAAGGCTGAAATGAGGAGAGCAACTTTAGAGATGAGAAAAGTGTAGAAGACAGAAATGATGAGATTGAATTAACATACACTGTGAGAAAAGTATAGAGCTAGAAGATATAAATGGTGAGAATGACACACATTGTCAGAAAAAGTATAGAACTAGAAGACAGAAATAATGAGGATGACATTTATTTTTAAAGTATAAAAGAGAAATAAATGGTGAGAATGATAGACAATGAAAATAGTGTAGAAGACAAAGTGGCAGAGATGACAAAGACAGTGAGAAAAAGGCTGAAGACAAATGATGAGAATGACACAGACGGTGAGGAAAGTGTAGAAAGGATATGGTGAGAATGATGCGGTGAGGAAAGTAGGCAGGAGACAGAAATAATGAGGATGGCATAGTGAAAAAGTGTAGAAGATAAATGGACAATACAGACAATGAGAAAACTGCAGAGAACAGATATGAGGAGGACTACATAGAGGATGAGAGGCGTGGAGAAGACGAATGTTGATAACGACAGAGAATAAGAAAAGCATAGAAGACAAATGATGACGACTACATAGACCGTAAACAAAATGTAGAAGACGGAAATGATGATGACAAGACAAATATGAGGACCACAGAGACAGTAAGAAAAGTGTAGAAGACAAATGGGGAGGACGACATTGACAATGAGAAGTGTGTAGAAGACAGAAATGATGAGAATGACAACAACAGTGAAAAAAGTGTGGAAGACAGAAACAATGGGGACGTCATAGTGAGAAAAATGACAAAGACAGATAATGGGGAAGACACAGTGAGAAAAGTGTAAGTGATGAATGATGAGTACTATACAGACATTGAAAAACAGTGTAGAAGACTTAAAAGGAGGGGACAACACAGTGAGAAAAGAGTAGAATACAAATGATGAGCATAAAGTAGCATGAAAAGTGAAGAACGAGAAGACGGAAAAGATAAGGTCCACATTTGAGAATGCACTTAGAAACGTTTACAGGACAGAAATAGCGACAAATACAGCAGAAAATTACAGAAGACAGCAATGATAAAGATCATAAGAATAGTGAAGAAAACAAATGATGAGGATGACATCGTGCGAAAAATGAAGCACACAGAAAAAAATGATAACATGTGCAAAAAGTGCTGAAGACCAAAATGATGAGAACATCACAGAGGGTTTGAAAAGTGTAGAGGACAGAAATGACAAAGAATGCACATAGTCAAAAGATTGTCAAAGACAGATAATCATAAGGAAAATGTAGCAGACAGAAATGTGATAAAGTGTAGAACACCGAAATAATATTAAATACATAGAGAATAAGAAAAGCACTGAAATCAGATGTGATGATGATATGGAGAGAGAAATGTAGAACAGGTGGTGTTGACGGAAGCTGTGAAATTCACTCTTTTTATGACAGACTGAACGTCAGCCTATAAAGTGATTTTTTTTTTTTTAGAAAGATCGAGCACTCTATGTTCAAAGAATGCATCCTGCCACACCCCTGCCCTCTCCCTCTGTTTTGATTTTTTAAATCCTTGGAGCAGCGCTACATTGACGAAGCTGCAGCTTAACACTGAGGATGGCCAGCTGAGCTAGCATGGATGGGGGAGATTGTTGGAGTGGGTCTCTTCACCTGTTGCGGGTCTGTCGGCTGCATGAATTTTACTGACACGTTGGCTGTCTGCAAAGATCGCCGATTCCCAAGAGTCACAGTCTTATGGTTCATGTCCACCCACACTCCACCCCAATCCCCACCCTCCTTTTCTTTTCTTTCTTTTTTTTAAGTGATTCATATGGCTGCTTTAGTGCCTTCAAACAAAAATGATTATCACCTTCAGCTTAGAAGTCGGTGTGTCTGATTTGCAGAATGTTTAAGAAATAGATAACAACCAGAACAGCTTGGATGTTGGGACAGACGAACAGACTTAAGTTTGCTGTTCCAACTATCCAAGTGGGACAGATTCATGGTTTATTGGCCTTCATTTTTTGCAGTCTCAAAAATGCGTGTCACTGCCGTCATTCGTTAGTGCTTATGATTGTATATGACCACAAAGTACAGGGGTATCGATGATCTTCCAGCCTACATTCTCCATTGTTCATCCTGACTGTGTATGAGCCTTGTGTAGTCTTTATGACACTGATTGAAGGGTGTGTAGGTGCATTATCTGTTTGCGAGTAAACCACGTAATGCTTCATGTATGTAATTTTTTTTAATGAATATCTCAGAAATTGCTTATGTAGACTCATTTTCTCTCTCTTTCTGTATATTATAAAAATGTGTCATGTTTAATTGTTACTCTGTTGTTTATTTTCATCTTACAATACACACAAACTCTTGTGTCTGTGTTGTGTGTGTGTGTGTATGTGATGCTTCAAAATGTTTGTGTGTAGGCTTGTGTTTTCAGTTGAGACAGTATGCAAGTATGTTAAATAAGGTATGGGAAGATTGTTAGCTGTCAATCAAAATGTTAAATTTGGAAAAGAAAGAATAAAAATGTGGATTTTTAGGTACTGAATCAATGAAAGAAATGCCTGAAGGCATTCTTTCTCGCTCCCTTTTTCCAGCCCTGATGTGGCCCCTTGCGGTCGGCTGGGCTATAAGCAACATTATCTTACCTTATCGCTCCCTTTTTCTCTTTGTTTCGTGAGTCTGTTATGAATAAAGATACATATCAAATTTACAGATTGTTTAAAACTAATTTCGAATGTGAAAAATACCTTGATTACATGGACATTAGTTGCTTTAGGAATTGCCTAATTGAGCCGAGGCTTGGTGTGTTACCAATCCATGGATCGATTTTCAAAAGAACTTTCAGCAACATTGCTAATTTCATGTGCAAAATGTGTAAGGTCTTAGAAGATGAGGACCATGTGCTGTATAAATGTCTTCTGTATAATGACATAAGGAAAAAAAAATCTTAACTTTGGTGTCAATCCATGCACAGTCTTGTTGAGAAATGGGTCTATTTTCAATATTAGGAAGCTCGGTGTATTTCTGTTTAATGCCATGAAGTTAAGGCAAACCTTTGTTGACAGTCTCACGCTGGAAAGCTGATTGGTTGTAATGTATGTGTCTTTTAGTTACGTGTTAACTTGACCTCATTTCTAGGGGCTAGGGGCCTGAAGAAATAAAGATTGTTCATTGTTCTCTCTGTATGTCACGGTTTGTCGCTCTCTGTCTCTGTCTCTCACTCTCTGTGTGAGTCTCTGCCTTTGTCTCTTTCTCTGTATGTGTTTCTGTCTCTCTCTTTCTATGTGAGCCTCTGCCTTTGTCTCTTTCTCCATCTCTTTCTCTTTCATTCCCTCATTTGGCATTGCCTGCTGTTTTCAAACGTTGGACTGGATTCATTTTCATTAATTGCAAAATGTTACCATCAGAAGTGTGATGGCATTATGTGACAAGGCACATATGGAGATGAGCTCATACACAGTATGTTGTCAATGTGTGTCAGGTTATTTTTTTATGCCAGAAAGGTGGAAATTTTTAAGAATCGTCAGCCAAAGTTGTGAATAAAAAAAAAGTGGGATGACAGAATTATTGTTCTTGAGTTTTGAAAGTTTGATCATATATGTATTGCAGAGTGGAAGTTGTCCTTTTACAGACAAGCTTATGGCTTATAATAGGAACCACAAATGCTACAACATGTGGAAAATTTGTTGCTCAAGGGGGGAAAATGCACATGATTTTTTTTTAGATAACAACAATTTGCTTTAAGCACACCACATAATATTGGAAGAAAGAACAGGAAATCAATCATAAAGAAGTAAGGAAATTGAGTACACAATACCGACTGGATGACACAGGAAATGACTGAATGAAGTGCCAGCAGGCAACTCTTCAGTTGGCTCTACCCAGGTACGCAGCCCTTAGCTTACACGAGAATGTGGATTGTCACCTTTGGGAAGGTGCTTTATAAATGCTACGTTATTGTAATTATTATTTTGACCCAAAGGTTCCAGATGCTTACAATCCACATTCTTTCTTTCGTTGAAAGAAAGAATAGCGGAACACAGATGTGACATCAACTTCCAAAGAGAAAAGCCAATAATGCGACATTTTCTTCAGCATTCAGTGGAAGACCTTGCTGTTGCAGTGTTGGCAAAAGCTTAGGGTGAAAGCAAAAGCTTCAGACTTATTACTGAAGAGAAATGGATAAGGACATTAGATACAAGGATGCCAAATGGATGTAATGTTAAGACAAATTGGTAACAACCCTATCCAAATTTACCTATGAACAACATTGATGATTTGCAGAAAATTTATATCTTTTTCAGATGACAGTTATTGTATGCCATGCACAGTCACAGACATGACTATATTCACATTATTCTATGGTTTCATTTTCATTGTGATTTATGGAGCATATTGTTATGTTTTTGAAGTACATTGGTTACAGTATAACTACACACACACACACACACACACACACACACACACACACACATACACACACACACACACGCGTTAGTGTGCGCACGCACGCACACACACACACACACACACATACATACACTCAACTTGCCCCCCCCCCCTTTTTTTTTTTTCTATTCCCCCCCCTTGTTGATGACATCACATATGATGTCAGAACTTGTGCAATATATTTATGACGTCAACTCTTTGCTCTGACCAGTTGCCAAAGATGGATATTAGGTAGTTGTATTGTTTTTCGTTTTTTTCTCTTGAAAAAGGCCAGTGGCCGAAAATTTGAAGAGTGTAATTGTGATCTTGTGTACTATTTTCTTCCCTTCGGAGGACTATCGCTTTTGTTTCTGATTGTTGTAGAATGGATTGTGGCGCAGACTTCTTCTTCTTCTTCCGTTAAGTCTCCACAATCAACAGGCTGATCATTATGAGACTGTGAACGGGGGATCTGCTGCAAAAACAAAAAAAAAAAAAAAACACCTATTCTAATTCCTTTTTCATAAACATGAGATTACACACATTCATACCACAAAGTGACACCCCCCACCCCTAACTTACCTACTCACTAGCCTACACAAAAAAAGCAAAACAAAAAAAGGTAAAAGCTATGTGCGGAGCTGCCAGCAGGCTACCACGGTCGCTTTTCATCCATTACTATGGACTAGCTGGCCCCAGGCTGCAGTAAGCAGCTCAGGCCCGCAACATCCTTCCACTCATCAATGCACACAACAACGACTTTCGGAGGGCAACGCTCTGTCACGCTGGTCCCGAGACCAGGCAATTATTGTTGTCAGAAGGGGGCTTAATAGGCGGTGTCCAGTGTATTTTGGGTCAGAATAGTCACCACCGAACACCACTGAGCTAATCCAACAACAGTGCAGTGTCTCCTCTGGTGGGTTCCTTCATGTACACTTGGTTAATTGATGGTACGCATAAACTGCCGTAAGGGGGCTGCAACAGGACAAACGTGGAAGTGACCCTGTATGGAAGAGCCAAAATGAGTGGCGTGGAAGTTATGAAAAATGTTCATGCACCAGAATGCATTCCAGAAGGTTTAGAAAACGGCTAGCATAAAAGACGAATAACGACAGTTTCCTCAGAGGCTTAAAAGACACGAATAAAGACAGTTTCCTCAGAGCCTTAAAAGACACGAATAACGACAGTTTCCTCAGAGGCTTAAAAGACACGAATAACGACAGTTTCCTCAGAGGCTTAAAAGACACGAATAACGACAGTTTCCTCAGAGGCTTAAAAGAAACGAATAACGACAGTTTCCTCAGAGGCTTGAAAGACACGAATAAAGACAGTTTCCTCAGAGGCTTGAAAGACACGAATAAAGACAGTTTCCTCAGAGGCTTAAAAGACACGAATAACGACAGTTTCCTCAGAGGCTTAAAAGACACGAATAAAGACAGTTTCCTCAGAGGCTTAAAAGACACGAATAACGACAGTTTCCTCAGAGGCTTAAAAGACACGAATAAAGACAGTTTCCTCAGAGGCTTAAAAGACACGAATAAAGACAGTTTCCTCAGAGGCTTAAAAGACACGAATAAAGACAGTTTCCTCAGAGGCTTAAAAGACACGAATAACGACAGTTTCCTCAGAGGCTTAAAAGACACGAATAACGACAGTTTCCTCAGAGGCTTAAAAGACACGAATAACGACAGTTTCCTCAGAGGCTTAAAAGACACGAATAACGACAGTTTCCTCAGAGGCTTAAAAGACACAAATAACGACAGTTTCCTCAGAGGCTTAAAAGACACGAATAAAGACAGTTTCCTCAGAGGCTTAAAAGACACGAATAAAGACAGTTTCCTCAGAGGCTTAAAAGACACGAATAACGACAGTTTCCTCAGAGGCTTAAAAGACACGAATAAAGACAGTTTCCTCAGAGGCTTAAAAGACACGAATAACGACAGTTTCCTCAGAGGCTTAAAAGACACGAATAAGACAGTTTCCTCAGAGGCTTAAAAGACACGAATAAAGACAGTTTCCTCAGAGGCTTAAAAGACACGAATAAAGACAGTTTCCTCAGAGGCTTAAAAGACACGAATAAGACAGTTTCCTCAGAGGCTTAAAAGACACGAATAACGACAGTTTCCTCAGAGGCTTAAAAGACACGAATAACGACAGTTTCCTCAGAGGCTTAAAAGACACGAATAACGACAGTTTCCTCAGAGGCTTAAAAGACACGAATAAAGACAGATTCCTCAGAGGCTTAAAAGACACGAATAAAGACAGTTTCCTCAGAGGCTTAAAAGACACGAATAACGACAGTTTCCTCAGAGGCTTAAAAGACACGAATAACGACAGTTTCCTCAGAGGCTTAAAAGACACGAATAACGACAGTTTCCTCAGAGGCTTAAAAGACACGAATAAAGACAGATTCCTCTATGGCCCAGAACTGAATAAAGACGGATACCTCAATGGCCCAGAATGGAATAAAGACAGATTCCTCTATGGCCCAGAACTGAATAAAGACGGATACCTCAATGGCCCAGAATGGAATAAAGACAGATTCCTCAATGGCCCAGAACTGAATAAAGACGGATACCTCAATGGCCCAGAAATGAATGAAGACAAGATTCCCCAATGGCCCAGAATTGAATAAAGGCAGGTACCTCAATGGCCCAGAATTGAATAAAGACAGATTTCTCAATGCCCGGAAGAGATGAATACAAATGTGCTGATGGCCCAGAAGAATTGAACAATGACAGATTCCTCAATGGCTAAGAAGCGCTGAATACAGACACATTTCTCAATGGCCCAGAAACGATGAATACAGACACATTCCTCAATGGCTCAGAAGTACTGAATACAGACACATTCCTCAATGGTCCAGAAACGATGAATACAGACACATTCCTCAATGGCTCAGAAGTACTGAATACAGACACATTCCTCAATGGCCCAGAAACGATGAATACAGACACATTCCTCAATGGCCCAGAAACGATAGATACACATTCCTCAATGGCCCAGAAACGATGAATACAGACACATTCCTCAATGGCCCAGAAACGACGAATACAGACGCATTCCTCAATGGCCCAGAAACGATGAATACAGACACATTCCTCAATGGCCCAGAAATGATAGATACAGACATTCCTCAATGGCCCAGAAACGATGAATACAGACACATTCCTCAATGGCCCAGAAACGATAGATACAGACACATTCCTCAATGGCCCAGATGCGATGAATACAGACACATTCCTCAATGGCCCAGAAACGATGAATAGACAGTCCTCAATGGCCCAGATGCGATGAATACAGACACATACCTCATGACCCGGAAGAGATGAACAAAGACAAATTCCTATATGGTCCAGAAGAGATGAATAAGACAGACTCGTTAATGGGCCAGATGGGATCAGTAAAGCAGATTCCAGTGACCTAGATGAAATGGATAAAGACAGACTCTTCAGTGTCCCAGAAGAAACGAATAAGGACAAATTCCTAGAAGACCAGAAGCAATGATTACTGACAGATTCTTCAATGGTCCAGAAGACATGAATAAAGACATTTTCTTCTATGCCCCCCCCCCCCCCCCCCACCCCAAGATGAAAAAAAAAAAGCAAGATTCCTTAATGGCCAAGAAGAAAAAATGAATACAGGCAGATTCCTCACAGGCCCAGAAAACATTATAAAGACAAATGGCTCAGAACAGATGAACGTACACTGCTCACTGGCCAATGTCGGGATGCGATGAATCATTTAGAACTGAAATAAATATATTCAGCAGTAAAACGTATGCCTGGAAAGGGGCCATCACAGTCACCATACTCAAACAGAAACACACAGAGTAAATTAATAACACAGCAGCTTTACCTCAGGGCATTCCGTTTGTAAGGCACTTAGGCCTATTTGGGTGATTTTTTTTTTTTTTTTTTTTTAAATTAGGGAAACCGCGAGGATTTTTCCCACATAACCGTTATTTTGGGGGAAACCTCCTCAATAACAACTTAATTAGATGAACAGTTCCTTATACACATAATTTATTTTATATGTATATAAATGATTACGTAATTACTCAGCAGAAGAAATTCATATATATATATGTGTGTGTGTTATATAATATATATATATATTATATATATATATATATATATATGTCCCGATTCTCTGTGTATATAATTCATTTTGGAAACAATAAATCAAGTGTTTTAGCGTTCGTGCGTATATGCGTGCGTGCGTGCGCGCGCGTGCATGCGAACGCAAGGTGCGTGCCAGAGTGAAGAGACTGGATAGACCGAGAGAGATTACAGTCGTCCGCCAACCTGGTTCCGTAAATAATGCCTTCTTCCATATATAATGGTTATATATGTAAATACTGTGTTATTTGCAAAAGTTCTTATGGGACATAAGGGAATTTGTGGCGGAGTGCGATTATTCCGGTATTTTCCGGTAAGACAAAATTCTTAAAAGCAGGCCAGGCATGCGTAAAACAACTCCGGTATCTTCCGGTAAGACAAAATTCTCAATGCAGGTCGGGCATGCGTAAAAGCGCTTCCTTTTCGAAGTAACACGCTAGCAGTATATGTGTAAATACTGTATTATTTGCAAAAAATATTATTAATATATCGTTAGTTGCGAAGTGAGGGTCTGCAGGCGGAAATTTAAACACATTTTAAAAGGTATTTGAAATACCTCCGCCAGATATCATGGACAAGAATTACAACACACAGCACGTTTTGACCTCTTAGGTCTTCAGGCAAGATCAACAACATTCAGGACAACGAAAATGAAAAATCACTGATCGTATCAAATTCGGCGCAAGATGGGCGGTAAATCAAAACGTGGCCATTGGGAAGGAGACAATGCGATGATGATCATAATAATACTAATGAGAGCAAAAATAATAATGAAAATGACCATGATAACAATACTGGAAAAATATTAAAGAGAGGATTGCTACCTCTTTTGGTGATAACATGACAATAGCAGTTGTAGTATGGGAGAAAGGCGAGGGGTTAGAGGACTGTCAAACAACATCGTTGTGGTGGCAAACAGTGTTAGTGGCGATGACGATGGTGATGATAATGGTAATGATGTAATATCAATAATGACATTAGTATTTATAGTAACGATAATAATACTAACGACAATAGTAACGGCAATAGTGTTAACAGTAATAATAAGAAAAGTAATGGTAAAACAAAATGTTAATAATAGTAATGATAAGAATAGTAATAATACTAATACTAACAATAATTAGGGAAGGGAGGAAGAAGAAGAAGAAGGAGGAGGACGGTGAGGGGGAGGACAGGAAGAACTATGAGGAGAAGGAGGGTACAAATTATGTGAAGGATGGAATCTAAAAGATATTTTAATATTTGTAATGATAATCATAATTGTAACTATATGATAATGATGTTATAGGAGGCTGGAAAAGGAGTAGGTTGGAATCCCGGAAATATTGTAATGTAGGTTGTAATGATAATAATAGTAATAGTAGATATAATAGTAGTAACAGTTGTAACTGTCAAAATCACCCTTGTCAGCAGATAGAGCCTTCTTTTTTTAATATGCATCAGGACTATGGCAATAAACAGTCTAAATTTTACAGCTGGGAATAAGGCTACAGATTTCCCCATCACTTTTGCCAACTGTCTGATTATCAGCTTTCCTTTTCTGATCGCCCCTTGAGTGCATGCCAAGAGATCCTGTGTTCTATCACCTGTTGAGGTCACCTCCACTGACACAGGGTCAACCTGCACTCCTGTGTACAGAATCTGCTCTTTAGGTCCCAGGGCCGACATTCCAGGATGTATCATAGACCCAAGAGAGTGCAGGATTTGCAACGTTTCAGCTACATTTTCAACATGTGCATCATCATATGTTAGACTAATAAGTGGAGAATCCTCGATGAAAGATGTAGTAGAGATGTGTTCCTCAGTGTGGCGAACACTGGTTTCAGTGATTTTGTAAATTTACGCGGATCAAGACCTAAACTATTTCGTAAAGCCTCAAAATGCCAACGTTCACCATCCCAAATAGAGAAATAGTATGATGTGGGTGGATTAGCACTGAGTGACAGGCGCCTTTCAGACCAAAGCAATCTGGTGTCATCAGTCTAGGAGCTGTGTGAGAGGTGCCCATCTTAAAATGATGGTATGCTATAGTTCAATTGTTTCCTTTTCAGAACTATTCCATGGTATCCATCCTTTTTAGGGTGTGTGTGAAAGGTGAAGGAATGAGCAGATAATGATCTGCAGTGAATGGAGATACAACACCTGTCTTAACCAGTTTCTGGGTTTCATTCGAACTGATTTGCTTTTCTGCCTCATTCATCCCAGGTGTCATTCTAGGCTGCCTATTCCTTTAGTAACAGAGTGGCACCGTATTGGAACAAACTACCTGCACACATTAAAAAAGCAAAAGATTTGAATACTTTTAAAAACCTTCTGGTACTAACGCAAAGTTAAATATGTTAAAATTCCCAAATTTGATTGATAGAATAGAGTAAAATATATCCTGAGCATATGCATGCATTATGCAACCACTGTTTATTAAATAAATAAGATGACTGGGACACTAAAAGCTGTGAGGCTATCCAAAGTCCCAAGTGAACTGAACTGAACTGAATAAACAAGACACTCGCTGCCACTTTAAGGGAAATAACTCGCGATGAAAACAGTCGGGGGGGGGGGGGGGGGGGGGGGGCTTGGGGGACGTGAGCCGGAAGCACGTGTAATCAAAACCTAGACTGGAATCACGTACGTCATACGTACGCATCTCGATGCGTATACGTATATGGCGATACGTCACGTGGAATCTACAAACTTCCTACATGTGTACAGTCTGTCGATAGCATTGCCTAATCATCACCATTGCGGGTAGTACCTGCCATGTGTGCACTGCATAAGAGTCTACTGTTGATTTTCCATTGCATCACCTCGATAGCGCCACGTTCCGCATAGCTATATGTGGTGCCCATGTTCAAGCGTGAACATTTTGTCATCGCATTTCTGTCTTTGGTTATGTTTCACTGGTTAGTCTGTAATTTATGTTTCATCAAGGGCTAGGTTTAGATCAGCAGACCAGGTTTCAGTGTTGTCAAATACATATTCATTCTACTCTCTCTCTCTCTCTCTCTCTCTCTCTCTCTCTCTCTCTCTCACCTCTCTCCCCACCACCACACACACACACACACCACACACCACCACACACCACACACACACACACACACACGCGCGCACGCACGCACGCGCGCACGCACGCGCGCCGCGCACACCCCACACACACACACACACACTGACTGAAACTATTTACTGTCAGATTAACATATTGTTGTACTGACATTTTAAAAACCGTGATGAATTAATGAGAAACCAAAATAATACAAGTAACATCTGAATGACATAAAAATCATAAAGGAAACTTAACAGGGAAACATTTAACATATATAAGTAAAATAATAAAATCAGAAATTGTAATAATGAAACAAATTACATCTTAACTGTACTGAAAACAAAATCTCTCTCTCTCTCTCTCTCTCTCTCTCTCTCTCTCTCTCTCCCACACACACACACACACACACACACACACCACACACACACACACGTCTAATATCACTATGTGGATAGACGTTAAATTGAAGACAACAACAACAACACAAAACAAGAAACAATAAGACACAACAACACACAACACACACACACAACACACACACACACACACACACACACGAACTTATTAAAATGGGAAAAAAATCGCACGTTTTTGCAGTAGATTTGTTCAGCTTTGTTTATATATATAAACAAAGCTTGCTCTTATATATATATAAATAGACACAGACACAACCAGCCGTGTCTCCCTGATGAGTCCGATCCAGCGGACGAAAGGCCTAGGAGCAGGCAATACAAATAGATGTGTCTTCGAGAGGGATTGCGATGGTTCCCTCAGGCAGCCAGTGAAGGATTTCTCATATTTATAGTACATTCCTCATTTACTTCATCTTCAGTTTTTTGGGTTTTTTTTTTTTTTTCTAAAAGTTTAAATCTTTGCCAAGTCATTACTATAATGACTGAAGAATTGTTAGCCTGCACTTGTTTTCCCCCACTATTTAATTGTTCAGCTTTGTTATATATATCTATAAACAAAGCTTGCTCTTATGTCTTAGATTGAAGAAACATGGGGGAGATAAGCATTCATATCTGCAGTGGTAGATAATTCTGCCTAACAGTATGTGCTTGAGTTGATGAATGGGGAATTATAAATGCTTCTCAAAATGAGCCTTCAGCAAGCTTGTAGTCTGGAATTGTGTTCGCTCGGTTACTTATCCTTGGAATTTATTAGTTTATTGTGTGTGTGTGTAATATATATATATATATATATATATATATATATATATATATATATATACCACCAGTTGTTTTTTTTTAACACTTCATCAAATACCTTGTCTCATACTATAACTTTATTCCCTTGTTTCGTCCCTGATCATCTTTACCATGCTTGCCAACTTTCTCAAGTGTAACTGAAACATCGTTACAAAGTCTGCCAACAAAGCGATGATTTCATCACAGAGAAACTGATGGGTAAAGCAAGTCATCTTGACATTTCAGCTGAGTTATTTTAGTTTCAAAGTAAGATGAATGCTAGAGGAAATTAAAGCAAACTCTGAAGATGTATTGTTCCGTCGAAACGAAAGAAACAATCAAATTACTTTTTTTTTTTTTTAATGTAAATTGTTTGTCTCTTTCATTCGGCGGAGCAGTAGATCTTCTCTTTATGCTACGTTTACACGGGATGCAACTAACTTGCAACCAACTTGCGACTAACTCTTGGAAACCGGCGGAGACTGGTGGAGACTGGTTGCCCCCGGTTGTGGCCCGTCGCTGCCGGTCTCAGAAACCAACGGATTTTCCCGATTTTTGGTTGCATGTTTGGTCGCAAGGCTCATTTTATTTTCACTCCCAGACCGATAATTTTTGGAGGGCCTTGCAACTAAACTGCGAAAAAACGGTCGCCGCCGGTTGCCACAGCTTGCCGCTCGTCTCAGCCGGTTTCCAACAGGAAATTGATGTCGCAAGCGGCACGCGTGTCACGGATTTTTCTGTCTGGCTTGGCCCCACTGCCAAAGAAAGGGGAGGAGCCTAGTTAGTTGCACGTAAGTCGCCGCCGGTTGCATCCTGCGGAGACCGTCCAGTCGCATGTACAGCCTTGCAACCAAAATTTGAATTTGGTTGCAAGTTAGTTGCATCCCGTGTAAACGTAGCATAAAGTTTAAATTACTTCAGCATCTGCAAGTCCAGTTCTTTCGCACAGATGTTCATCACCTTCTGGGTCAATAACAGTTCACGTCCTGTTTTATTCGAATGTCTTAGATATGTCCCTCAATTATAATTGATCTATTCCTTGCCGGATATTATATATATATATATATATATATATATATATATATAAAACACGGAGAAGTGTACAGGGAAAAAAAACACGTAGAAGTCAATGGCATATAGTCTTTGGTTCCAGCATTGTGTTGTCTACAGTTTATTTAATGACTAAGGCTGGGTTTCTTGTTGTTGTTATCTTTTTTTTTTTTTTTTTTTTTTGGAGGAGGGGGGGGGGGGGGGGGGTGCGTGTGCGTGTGTGTGTGTGTGTGTGTTGTTGTTGTTGTTGGTTTGCTTTGGGTATTTTTTTTTTCTTGTGGGGTGTTTTGTTTTTGTTTTTGTTTTTGTTTTTTTTATAATCTACTCCTACCTTCACAGTGAACCAGTTTAAATGTAGTATAAAGACACGATGGTTGATCGTTGTATATGATCTTGGATAACCCGTTCTGGAAAAAATTTCAAACATTCACACATACACACACCTACGGCACACATGTACGCATGCCGACCCACAAATATGTATATTCAAGGCACGCTCACATGCTCGCGCGCGCGAGTGTGCATGCACACACACGTGCGCGCGAAGAACACGCACACAGACAGTCGGGGACACACACACACACACACAGCGATAACCATTTCAAAGCTCATTTTATTGTGAAAAGATGCAACAACGGACAAATGCATGCACATTTAACAGTCATACTGCCTCCCTCTCATTGTCTCTATCTCGATCGATCTCCCGAGCAGTTCATGAAACATGCGAATGTTCAATGATCACACAAACCAATCAGCTTTTTCCGGATTCTCTCTCTCCACCCCGTCCTCCTCCCGGCCCCCTCCCAACCCTTCATAAAAGATCAAATGATGGGGGTACAACTGATGTCACAAATCAGTGCAGTATTCACGCCCCTCACCTCTCCGTCGTCTCTTTGTTTCCTCTTTTGCTAATACGCTGAAGTCTTAGACGTGGCAATTATGATGTAACAAATCTCTCCCCCCCCCCCCCCCCCCCCCCCCCCCCCGACTGGTGGCAGTCAACTCCAACAATATCGTGCTGTCGGATCTCATCCGGGAGCTGTTGAAGATGGATCTCATCCGGGAGCTGTTGAAGATGTATCAGCCTGAGCCCGCCAGCGGCAAGCCCGCCGACTGTATTCCGGTGTAATGTTCGAGTCTTCAGCGTGCAGCCGCCGCTTTGCAGCTGAAGGTTAATTTAGATAAAAGTGACATTGTGGTGTTCAGGAAAGGTGGTTACTTAGCTGTCAGAGAAAGGTGGACATATAACGGTATTGTGATGCCTGTTGTGAATGCGTACAAATATTTAGGAATTAATTTTTCAACAAAGCTTAGTTTTGCTGCTGCATGTCGTGACCTTACAAGCAGAGCAAAAAAAAAACAAACAAAAAAACGCTTTATTATGTATTTTACAAAAGCTATTTAAGCTGAAGTGCAACTCTCACTCGTGCTTTTTTAAGTTATTTGACTCACAGGTTCATCCTATCGCTCAGTATGGTGCAGAGTTATGGGGTCTTGACAATGTAGCAACCGATTGTGAAAAACTTCATTTGTTTGCCGTTAAAAGATTCTTGGGCGTTGAAATGCGAACACCTAATGATCTGGTGTATGGAGAAACGATCAGATATCCTATCTACATAAACTCAGCTGTAAAATGTATCAGGTTTTGGTTAAAATTAACGAGAATGGACGACTGTAGATTACCTTATAAGGCCTACAAAATGCTTCTTGATTTAGGTATGCATGGAAAGGAAAATTGAGCCTCAAATATTCGCTGTAAATTGCATATGTTTGGATTTGGATATGTATGGCTAAATCAAGGCGTGGAAGGAATTAACGAGTTTTTGAAGAGTTTTAAGGATAGGCTGATTTCGTGCAGATGGCAAGATTGGAATTTCCATATTAGTAATAGTGATAGGTTTAACGTTTACAGAGCCTTTTGTACTGTTCCTGATGTTAAAACGTATTTATTAATTAATTTAGACAAGCATTTAAGATACATATTGACAAGATTTAGACTTGGAATTTCTGAAATCGCAGTACATCGTTACCGTTATAGAACACATAGTGAAGGTGAATTAATATGTCCGCTTTGTCTAAAAGAGAAAGAAAGTGAGATACATTTTGTTTTATGTTGTCCAGTTTTGTATGACCTAAGAGCACAGTACATTCCGCTGAAGTATTACAAAGTGGCAAATCAGTTTAAATTTACATTGCTTATGGCAAGTACGCACGAAAAAACAGTCAGGAACCTGTCAATCTATCTTTACACAGCCTTTAAGTTGCGTTCTATTCTCACTTCTTAAATTTACTGTCAAGTAAGTGTTGGATGATTTCACTGTTCATAATTGTTTGTTTGAAAATGTTTGTATATATGTACCCCATCATGAGGGGCAATGGCCTATACATGATTAAACTTCCGTAACCGTATCTCTCTCTCTCTCTCTCTCTCTCTCTCTCTCTCTCTCTCTCTCTCTCTCTCTCTGACTCTGGCTCTCTCTCTGTCTCCCCCACCCACCCCCGGACTGACGGACGAAAAGACAGATTCGAATGAGAGAGACCTACACAGCAAGACTGAATGGCCTCAAACATTACACCAATCGTCGGCAGGCTTGCCGCTGGCGGGCTTGCCGCTGACGGGCTTGCCGCTGGCGGGCTCAGGGGTGTTCTTGCCCAGGGGATTGTCCTGGTACATCTTCCACAGCTCCCGGACGAGATCCGACAGCACAATGTTGTTAGAGTTGACTGCCACCAGTCGGAGGAGGAACACACCGTCATCACGCAGGAACTTCTGCGTGAACCTCCTGGCGTGGGTCCTGTCGTCCTCGCCACGAAGCTCGCCCATGACGCTCAGGTGTTTGTGGACGAAGCTCTGGCGGCTTTCCCTGAAGTACACACGTCGCACCCAGACGCAGAAACTGCCCGCGGTGAAGCAAGCCACCCCCAGCAGCCAGAACCAGAGGAAGAGGAAGATTTTCTCGTTGTACATGTTGACGGGCAGCACGCACTGCACCGTGTAGCGCTGCACGTTCTGCAGCTGGCGAATGTCCACGTCGCACAGGGTGGCTCGGGGAAAGCGGGGCGACTCCGTCCACTCACTGTTCGTGGCCAGACTCCGGAGGATTTCCAGCCCGTACAGCCCGTACCAGCCCCCCATGAACGAGTTGAGCAGGAAGAACTGGCTGATGGCGTTGACCACGTACATAAGCTTCACGAAGACGTACAGCCTGGTGAGGTAGGTGCCCTCCCGCTTCGTGAACAGGCAGAACAGCTTCGACAACCGTCGGCGGAAGCGGAGGAGGAAGGCGTTGGCGTGGTACTTGCGGTGAGCCTCTAGCCAGCGGTCTATGTACTGGGCAATATGGTGCACCGTCTCCTTCCTCTTCTCCGGGGAGCCCGTGTCGATGGCCGCCGTTGTGGAGACGATCTTGTCCAGGTTGATGGCGGACGCGGTATTGAACAGCCTCCAAAAGAAGCAGGGGAACTTGAAGAGCAAGGCCATGAACATGAGGATGACGGGCGTCCACTGGTAGTAGCTCAGCTCCTGCGATTCACGCCGGACCGACTCCGCGGGGATGGTCTGGTCCAGGGGGATGTAGTAAGTGTTCTTCACCCAGCAGTAGGACCGGGTGTAGGCGATGTGGGTGCCCGGGAAGTTGGCGGGCATCAGGCACTCGATGGGGCTGCCCACGTACTGACCGCCCGACACCACGCACAGGAAGATGCAGAGGACGACGACGGTGTACAGGTGGCTGAGGCGGTCCACCGCATCATCGTCCGCCGCTCCCCTCAGTGCGGAGAAGTGGGCGAAGTTGAGAATGGCGTTCAACCTGCCACATAAACACCTCTGCTGTGTAAGTAATGCAAGAGTCTTGACTGGTTAATCTGCCATCCCTGTAATTCTGAAAGTGACAGTGTCGAAACCAAACAGGGAGACAAAGGGGAGAAGAATATGTCACACACACACACACACACACACACACACACACACACCCAAGAGAGAGAGAGAGAGAGAGAGCATATGACGTCTGAGGATAATGTATAAGCTATGTACATGGACTGCACTACTAAAAAGAATGAGAAAACACATTGAAAACACCAATAGTAACGATAAAACCAACCACCACCATAAATTTTTGAAACGGAATGAAATACATAAATGTAAAATAGAGAAAGAAGAAAGTCCGTTACACTCAACAAAACACACGCACGCACGCACACACACACGCACACACACACACACACACACACACACACACACACACACACAACGAAAAAAGTGCGTAGTATGTGCTTCAATACTAAATGCGGAGTCAAGGTCGATCGCCGAACAATTCTGTGAATATAGTAATGGTTTATACACGGAGTGGCAGAGAGAGAGAGAGTGTGTGTGGGTGGGGGGGGGGGGGGGGGATTGAAAGCTGAACGAGACAGGGATAAAGAGACATGGGAGAGAGAAACAAAAGAGATTATGCGAAAAGTGTAGGGCGATTTTATAACGCGCACACGTCAAGATAATTAAAATGTATAACAGAAAATCGTGCAAGCATGCTGGAGGATGGAAAGATCAACCCGAATTTAAGCATATTAAATATATTCCTCATCAAAAACTAAAGTAGTATGTCAGAACCTTCATTTTCAAGTATTTTACGACGTTTTTATAAGCGCTGAAGTCCTAATCACAAGAACGTTTTTCAGTCCTTTAAGAGGTCAACAAAGTTCAAGGACTTGCAAAGACTTGTACGAACCCCGCGGGAGGAGAGGACAGGTACTATCACTAACACTCGCATTACCAAAAAAAAAAAAAAAAAGGCAGCATACTGATGAGAGAGTCAAACTCGGAAACGACCAGAGGAGAGTAGTGGGTGGTGGGGAAGGTGGTTCATACACCACTACAATCCTATTGATAGAACATGGGACATAACCATTTCAGGAGAATGGGAATGGGTGTCTCAACACAACACCCACACTATCAATACGGCAGCAATGTGGGACGGTGAGGGAGGTGGACAGGTAGGCAGGTGGAGCGAGGGGAGCAAGGGAGGGGCCATTTAACATTATGATCACAATATTATCAAAACGGAAACACTCATGTAATCCACTCCGTGTGCGTTGGAGAGAGAGAGAGAGAGAGAGAGAGAGAGAGAGAGAGAGAGAGAGAGAGAGGAAGGGAGGGAGGGAGGGAGAGATGGGTGGTCTTCAAAGCATTACTTTAGTATTATCAGAACGGCGACATGTACATAACCATTCCACGAAATGCAGGACGAGGTCTATCGCTATATTTACAGCTAAAAGTGGATAACCGTTCTAGGAGAGTTTAACACGGAACCAACCGGACGGCACATTCCTATTCACGGCAACACACAGACAACAGTCTCAACACAGTGCGGCAGAGTTCGCATCAAAGCCTGTTTCTGTATTACCAGAACGTCAACATTATGGAATACACAATCTCAGGAAAGCGTGGGGAGGATAATAATAATAATAATGCATTAAGCAAGATCTTTTCAGATCGCGGAGTGTCCTCTACTGGTTGGGGGCTTAAACTTCATTCAAAACCACAGAGAATCCACGGTTAAAACTGAATCTCTCAGCATTCATGCTCCGTCGGTAAGCATGTTCTGAAAATCCGCGCGATGAGTACACAGTTTTTGGTCCAAATACTTCAAGATATGTACGGTGCAGAGTTAAATATGTCCCATCAAAGAGACGTATCCGGAGTGGCAGAACTAGCAGCAGCGAAAATACAAGAAGGGGCGACGACAAAAAGGGCGGTGAAAGTGTAGGTCGTCTTCGGTAATGGTGGACTGGATTCATAGGTGAGGAAAAAAAAAAAAACCATAAAGGAAAATACTATGCCGCCGAACGAACGAGACAAATTACAAGCAGGAGTTTCGACCTCTTAGGTCTTCTTCAGGAAAGATACAAAACAATTAGGATAACAAAAATGAACGAGCAATCACTTATCTTCAAATCACTTCAGCGCAATTCAACGCCTGTCTTGCGCTGAAGTGATTGAAGATAAGTGATTGCTCGTTCATTTTCGTTGTCCTAATTGTTTTGTATCTTGCCTGAAGAAGACCTAAGAGGCCCAAACGCGTCGTGGTTTGTCTTGTGATTCGTTTGTCCACGTTTTTTTTTTTTTTTTTTTTTTTTTGGGGGGGGGGGGGGGGGGCGCTTTGCCAACATTTATTTAGATTTGTTTAACCATATTAGAAGGAGTACACATTTTACTTTATATCATGATGTTTGACAAAATCGTCGAAATGAGAGAGAAGATGAGATGTAGCATGACGTTTGAACACCGTACGTTCCGTCTTTGGGGACTGCGGTCCAGAAAGCTCTCAGCCTTCCCCATGAACTCCAGTAAAAGCCGCGACCCTCGCGTGCTGTGTATACTATCTGATTCTCAACACGTGTTAGCTTTAAAATCGGACTTTATGGAGACGAACATCTTTAAACAGACGGTTTGCGCGACCACTGTGAAAAACAAACAAACAAAAACAAAAAAAACAAAAAACAAAAAAAAGACAAATTAAAAACGCTCTACGCTGCAAAACTGGAAACTGAAACCAGTTTGAGTTAGCATGAAACGACAATGCTGAGGACGCTGCTTAAGACTCGCTGCTTTAAGGGGGGGAATGGAACAAAAAATTATAAAAAAAAGAATACTCACGACATGATGGTGGAAGACTTGTGGAGCTAAGAAAGTCGACTGATGACACGATCGAAGACTTCACTTTGCCGTCTGGACACAAATGGACAGTTCAATTTGTTGTCTGGACACAAATGGACAGTTCAATTTGTTGTCTGGACACAAACGAAGACTTCACTTAGTCGTAGCTGATAAAGTCGACTGATGACACGAATGGAGAGTTTCACTTTTGTCGTCTTGACACAAACGGAGACGTCTCTTTGCGCTGTCTTCGGCTTCCTGATCTTTTCCAAAGTGATGAGCTGACGGAAGATGTTGAGCTGTATATATAGGCCTTAGCTCATGGGTCAGTTGACCACTCACTGCCCAAAGATGTCCACCTCTAAAAGCAGCGTTAGCCAATCAAACTGAAAAGCAAACTCGTGCACACGTGTTCTCAACCCTGTGTAAGACAATCAGAAAAGTCACTTACTACAATGGAGGGCCATTAATGGGAACAACCAGGGGACAGACGCCTTGCTGGTGCCGCTCATTGTGTAGATACCCGTTGTTTGTTTGACTCGGTGATTGGTTGCCATAGGGCACCAAGGGTTTAACTCCCCGTTGTGGGCTAATTGCCCGCTCTTAGCAACACTTCACGAAGAGGTCGAGTACCCAAGACTTGCCCATCCGTAGGCTGACTTCGAGACATTGTCGAGGCGTAATTCTTTTGAATGGCATCGAACTCGTGAGAAAATGGGCGAGGAGGGGGTGGGGGTGGGGGGTAGGGTTAGGGGTGGGAGAGTGAGGCGGAGAAAAGAGGGCGGGGCGGGGGGGGGGGATGGGGGGGGGACGAGAGAAGATTGTTGGAATTGGTGGTGGTGAAAGGGAGGTGGTGATGGTTTGGAGGGGGGGTTTCACATTCTGCAATGTATTTGTGAAGGGAAAGAAGGTTAGCAGACATGAGCATCCCCCAACACACACACACACACACACACATACACACACACACACATACTCACATGCACACACATGGATTGATGGATGGATAGATAGATCGATAGATGGTTAGAGAGACAGCTAGGCACACACACACACACACACACACACACACACACACACACACACACACACACACACACACGGATTGATAGATGGACAGATAGATAGATCGATAGATGGCTAGAGAGACAGTTAGGCAGGCAGATAGATAAACTGATAGACAGAAAGACAGACACATACATACATACATACATACATATAAACACACATAGATCGATAGACAGATAATAGATAGATGCATTTACAAAACGGTACAATTCGGAACGATCGGGTTAAATGCAAGTCGTTGGTGCTGAGGGCCAGGAGGACAAAGAGAGTGAAGGTGGTAATTTGTGTTAACAAAGCGGGTTTGCTTGCTTGCTTCTTTTGTTTTTGTTTTATAGTTTGCTTGGTTGGTTGTGTTCTTTTTTACGGCTGAGGGGGCAGGGGGCAGGGGGGGGGGGAGGGGGGGGGGGGCGGGGAGGGATTAATGTTGCATACAAGAAGAAAATTAGACGTTAAAAATGAATATATTCTCCACACTATCTGTGAAGGAATAAGAGTGTGTCATACGCCTAAACTTCCCCGTTCCTAAATAAGTTTTTTTTTAAAGTGTTCTCAGTGAACGACTATCCGATGTGTGGAATGATGACAACGTTGGTGGTAAGTTCCACCATTTGTTTTACCACAGTGAAGGGAAGGAGATCTTTATCTTATTTTATTTTTTATTTTCATTTTATTTTTAAGAAACGTTATTCTCGTGGCGTTTTTTTTTCTCTTGGACTCGCCGGTCTTCTTCTTCTCAAATCCTTTCGCTCTTTCTTTCGTTCTTTCTTCTTCTTTTTCATAGTCGTGGTCATCATCGTCGTCGTCGTCGTCGTTGTCGTCGTCGTCCTCCTTGTCATCGTTTTCTTCGTCTTCTTTTTCGTCTTGTTGTTGTTGTTGTTGTTCCTCCTGTTGTTGATGTCGCTCTTCTTATTCTTCTTGTCACTATAATGTATATGTGGGTGTTACCTGGTTTAAAACCCACCTCTGGAACAAAATTTATGTTGAATATTTTGACTTTGATCTCACTTGAAGTGGGCAGAAAAAAAACGCCTTCCATTCGGAGCCCAAGCGGATTCAAACCCTTAATCTTTCAAGCGTAACTTGGTGTTCGTGAACAACTACAGTCTCTTCACCTTACACACGCAGTTCTCCGCGTCTACTGACACGACGCCGTAATGCTTGTCCCTAGGCTGCAATGCCCGTTTCAAGTCAGGGAAAACGGTGTGATTTCAAGCTGTTATACATTCCAACGGTCATCACCTTTTCAAAGTATACCGCACTTCGTCACCAATCCAGTTCAAGACCATCGACTTCACTTGTAAGTGCTTCGCGTGGTCAGGTGGAAAAGTCATTGTACGACTTACGGTTCAATCTGTGAAAGGACTGTACGGCGGCAAAACTAGGAGTCAAGAGCCCTCACGATTAATTAGTTGCAGCTGTTGAGCTGGTGTCGCCCGAAGGACTAGCACACCGGACAGACAGCAGGAGCCATTAATCCTCTGAACGCCTTTGAGAACTGCCCAGCGGCAAAACACGGCCTACACTCCAGGGCGCGACTGACAACAGCTGCAAAGGAGTCAATTATTGTTAAGAGGTCGGTTGTTCGTTTCACACGAGTGAGTTCCCCTGAGAAAGGCAGAAGACACTCGTCCGTCACTTGAACTTGTCAGAGACGTGTTGTTTGTTGTCAATTACTTCACAGTTTTCTCCCCAAGAGAGAGAGAGAGAGAGAGAGGGGGGGGGGGGGGGGGGAGAGGGAGAAGCGTTAGCGGGTAGTTTCAGCGATGTTTGGGGGCTTTTACTGCCGAAGGCGACACAGATATCAAAGAAAGAAAAGGAAAAAAAAGGAAAAACAAAGGCGGAAACACGTGCATGCAAAACAGATTTGCCTGTTTGTTCGTTCGTTTGTTTGTCTTTCAAACATGCTTTGTTAATTTCCAAGCCTTTTTTACAATTGACACTAGTCGGGGGGTAGAGAGAAAATGTAAAAGCAAATAAGCGAAAACTTTGGTTGACGGATCGATACGTTTTTAAGACAGATAGATTTTTAAATGTCTTTTATCTATACGTCATTCTGAGCGCTCATGCGGTGATGATGGTGGATGTTTGACATTATGGCAACTTGAACTAAAAAAGAAAGAAAAGAAAAGAACAACTTCGATTGATTGAAACAGTTTAAATGTGCTTTGTTTATTGGCTACGAAAGCAAAATAATGAAACAGTTTAAATGTGCTTTGTTTATTGGCTACGAAAGCAAAATAAAGCCTGCATGTGCTTCAGGTAGGGATAGTCAGTGCAATCAAAAGATTTTTATGTCTGTTAGTTGTACGTGCGCAGACACACACACACATACACACACACACACACACACACACACACACACACACACACACACACACACACACAGAGAGAGAGAGAGAGAGAGAGAGAGAGAGAGAGAGAGAGAGAGAGAGAGAGAGAGAGCATGCTATACGCATTTCGACACGATGTAAGCACGAAGTGAAATGCTTAGTATATTGTGAATGCATTTAACCGCCAGTATATTGTAAATGTCTATTTGAGCACAGTATAAGCCTAGGGCTTGTTGTTGCTCATTCGTCCTGTCAATTATGAAGGTAGTCTCTCTCTCTCTCTCTCTCTCTCTCTCTCTCTCTCTCTCTCTCTCTCTCTCTCTCTCTCTCTTTGTGTGTTTCTTCATAAGCGCGCGAGAGCGCGTTACGGCATGAATACGAGCATACTTGTATAATTAATCTTGTTAGTTCATCTAGTTCTTGTTAGTTCATCTAATGACTCGGTAGACCGCAGAAGATTTTATCGCCGATGCAATAACGGTTATGTTGTTTTTGTTGTTGTGTTTCGGTTTGTCTGGACTCTCTCTCTCTCAATGTTCTTGAGAATACTCAAACACAGAATGGTAGACTGTTTTCAACAGACATGGGAATCCAAGATTAAGGATAGCGACAGATTTGAATTCTATTGCTCTTTCAAATCACTTCCACACCGTGAACAATACTTACCAATAATAACCATTAACAAATTTAGATCAGCACTCACCGGATTCAGATTAGGCATAAATGATTTAAAGATAAATAGACGCTACAGGAAAAATGATTCTGAGGATATGCAGCGCCCATTATGTAAGAAAAATGAAAATGAGCTACATTTTTTCTTTCGATGCGAAGCTTACGCATTACTTAGAGATAAATATATATCAAAGCATTTAAAGGTTAACTGGTCAACCGAGGTAAAGTGCCGCCATTTATTGTGTAGCGAGGAAATCAGAGTCATTCGTGATGTAGCTATGTATATTTTTTATGCACTGAGGCACAGGGAAGAACATATTATTGCTACAAATTTAAGTTGATTCCTATCATCCATCTGCTTGGATAGCCACTACATTGTTTACGTGTACCTATGTTTACAGGCTGGAGGCCTAACATTAAAACATTGTCACTGTCATTCTCTCTCTCTCTCTCTCTCTCTCTCTCTCTCTCTCTCTCTCTCTCTCTCTTCTCTCTCTTCTTTTTCTAAATCAGTCTTCTCCTTGTATTGATGTTTTTATTCAATTTATTTCGTAATTTCAAATTGAGGCTGTCCTTTTTCTTCTTATATTATATATATATATATATATATATATATATATATATTATATATAATGAACAATATAAAAAAGTCCTTAAAAAATCTGAAGGTGCTCAACCCCTTGGGGAGCAACATCTGTTAAAAAATATTTTTAAAATGAAGTGGTAAAATCTTGTTTCTCGCGTTGCTATCTTCAGGATCTTCCTGAAGATAGCAACGCTAGAAACAAGATTTTACCACTTCATTTTAAAAATATTTTTTAACAAATATATATATATATATATATATACATATATATATATATATATATATATATGTGTGTGTGTGTGTGTGTGTGTGTGTGTGTGTGTGTGTGTGTGTGTGTGTGTCCATATTAAAGTGTATGTTCATCACCTAATCTGGAGCTTATTCCACCTTCTCATTCCCCAAAAAACAATTCAGTTACTTTTGTTTATTTCTGTTCGTCTTGAAAGCTCATCATTACAATTTTTCTTTCAGACTGAGCAGCAGTAACAGGGAGAGATGGCGGTGGTGTGGGAGAGGGGTGATGGCTTCTTCCTACCAACCATTCCTCCCCCCCCCCCCACTCCCCCCCCCACCCCCCTCTTCGGCAGTAAGCTGCCTCACAGACATCACTGGGATGATGATTATACCCCTTGGTCATATCATTGGAGGCTGAGCTCGACGTGAAACCGGAATGTTGTATGGAAAAGAAAACCCGAAGGTGCTGGGGAGGACCCAGAGAAGCACTGTCTTCACCTGCCTTTAGCGCAGTCCTGTACCACCCTTGGAGGCCTGCGCTGTGTTGATGATGGGTACAGGCACGCGCAGGACACTCCATTAAGATATCAAGGGACATAACTGCTCCTGAACAGAGGTAAATCAGACTACAGGATGCAACTCATAACAGCCTTAAAGTAGCATCCCCATGGGTGTACCAGCCCGTATTTCATGACTGCAGAGCCCACCGGCGAAAAACACCACCCTCCAGCTGTCGAGCACACCCCACAGACCCAACCACCCCTGCCCACGGACAGATGAAGACCGGAATGTTGTATAGGCAGCAAAATGTGGGACAAAGGTTCAGACTATTGTCATCCTTTGTTTCTTTATCTGACTGTAAATTACAGACTCCATGTCGGCATTCGACATAAATGTCAACTCTTCCTTGAAAAGTGTCTTATTTTTTGAGGATTTTGGATGAAGCTTCCCCTCTCTCTCTCTCTCTCTCTCTCTCTCTCTCTCTCTCTCTCTCTCTCTCTCTCTCTCTCTCTCTCTCCTGCATGTAGACATATTATTGATGACGAAGAACACGTTCTGTTCCACTGTACTGCTTATAATGAAGTGCGGACAAATTGTTCATTTTTCCAGTTAGATATAGCGAAAAGACAAAATGTCGCTGGCGTGTTATCATCAGATGATGAACTTGTAATTAAATCACTTGCGAAATTCATCGCAGAAGCATTGAAAATTAGACAGATGAAGGATAGTGAAATTTAAGATAATACAATATAAGAGATATATGAATGAATATTATCATTCATCGCATGTGGAAGAGATCAGTAAAATACATTGTCATCATTTGATTGAGTGGATGGTCGAGTCAATGTTAAGTTGTTTTTGTGTTTTGATTTTTTAACCTTCCTGCATTACTCCTGTGCGTGAGGTGAGGACATAACGAAATGTTACGAATTTATTTGTTTTTGTTAACTTTGGATTTGATACACACTAGGAATGAAAGTGTACTATTTGTTTGCAGAAAAGGAAGAGGGAAATGTTTTTGTTCTGTTACCTCTCCCCCCTTGTCAAAAGACCTCTTTGGTAATGACAATAAAATATCAAAGTGTCAAAGTGTCAAGTCTCTCTCTCTCCCTCCCTCTCTCTCCCTCCCCTCTCTCTCTCTCTCTCTCTCTCTCTCTCTCTCTCTCAGATAGATGGCACAGAATAAATTACGCAAGATTTAGGTTGAGAACTTTAGGTTTTAATGCGAACAAAAGATGGTTTGAATGTGAAACATCCACAGAATCTCCTTGTCCTGCATGTAGACACATTATTGATGACGAAGAACACTTTCTGTTCCACTGTACTGCTTATAATGAAGTGCGGACAAATTGTTCACTTTTCCAGTTAGATATAGCGAAAAGACAAAATGTTGCTGTCGTGTTATTATCAGATGATGAACTTGTAATTAAATCACTTGCGAAATTCATCGCAGAAGCATTGAAAATTAGACAGATGAAGGATAGTGAAATTTAAGATAATGCATAACAAGAGATATCTGAATGAATATTATCATTCATTGCAAGTGGAAGAGGACAGTAAGATACATTGTCATCATTTGATCGAGTGGATG
>CM065731.1:22962856-22982856 GCA_033310375.1 Conus canariensis | reverse complement strand
AAATGAGAGAAACATTTTTGGCGCCTAAACATTATCAGTGCTTTGTTTATCTAAACTACGTTTGCTGATAGCATGCACTGAACCTGATGTTATACGCAATTTTTCATTTTTCATTTTTTTGTATAAGGCTTTTAAATATAGAGAAATAGCTACTCTATAGTGCTGCATGATATGACTACCATAGTTAATTAATGTCTTTGTTTTGAATTGGTATGATGACGCGTTCTATAATTTACATTTACCCCTTCAGAGGGGTTGATTCCTACAAGGATAAACCGGGATCATTCATTCACTCAAACATTCATTCATTTATTCTCTCTCTCTCTCTCTCTCCTCTCTCTCTCTCTCTCTCTCTCTCTCTCTCTCTCTCCTCCTTAGTCCTTAGAATCAGCGAGCCACAGAACTCCCTCCATCCTCTTCTCTCTCTCTCTCTCTCTCTCTTTGTCTTGACCGACTGACCAATGACGTCATTACAGAAAAGAATTTGCTCTGTGAACACACACTTTTAACGAAAATTTAACGCTTTATTGTAGAAACACCCTAAAGTGCGAATGGCCTGTAAAGAGCGCGGCGAGCACTGAAGCATTAATTTAATGTCGCAAAGCTCGAATGAGATAGTAAAAAAAAAAAATAAAATAAAAACAAGAAAAAAGAAAAAAGCTCAAACATCAAACAAGAAAGTGTCAAAAATAAATAAATGAATGAATGAACAAATAAATACTTAAATAAATGAATAAACAAACTGAAAGGTGAAGCGCGATCTTCGTGTGTGAGTGTGTGTGTGTGTGTGTGTGTGTGTGTGTGTGTGTGTGTGTGTGTGAGAGAGAGAGAGAGAGAGAGAGAGAGTGTGTGTGTGTGTGTGTGTGTGTGTGTGTGTGTGTGTGTGTGTGTGTGTGTGTGTGTGTGTGGTCAATTTAAGTGCAAGGGTAGAATCCTCTCAAAGCGGTCACTTTGATGTAAAAAACGAGCCAGTTTTTATGTATTCCAAATCTGTTGAATACAAAAGCCAGTCACGTGCGGTATGCCGCACACGGCGTAGGAGGATTTGACAACATTCCTAGTGGGGACTGATCAGTGCATAAAGCAGGATATGATAGGCACAACCTCACAGATTCTGAGACGGGGTGATCGAATCTGCAGGACAGGTAGAATCTGTCGTTGAGACATATAGGTGAACACACGAGCCTATACCCGTAGAAGATAACATGTTTATTAACTTGCAAAATAAACGGCTAAACGATTGCAACGAATATGATGAATGAGTATGCCATATTGGCTCGTTATATGCACACACGATAACAAGTTTGTTAACTTTTAGTAAAACGAAACAAACACAACAATAACCAAAAAAAATGATGATGATGATGATAACGAAACTACCAGTCCTACTTCTCCTCCTCCTCCTCCTCCCCTCCTCCTACTACTACCACATTCACAGGAATGAAATAACGATGACTGTGATAAAGCATTATGATAAGCCTGTAACAGGCTTGCAGGATGGTAAGTGTATGAACTTCTTAAATAACAATCAAATTACGTTGGCTATGAGAAATCTGTCTGCTAAACGTGTATTATGCGTACATGCTAACACGTTTATGAGCATGGTGAAACGCTTTCAGGTTTGGACGGATTTGATATAGTTTGTTATCCGTCTGCGAGTTCCAGTTCTCTTGCCGGGGGGGAGGGGGGGGGTGTCTTTGACGTAAGCCTGGGCTTTGGGTTTCAGATCAGTGTGAGGGATAGACAATCTGCTCAACTCTTTGTTTGTGGTCCTCTTGGCAAGTTCATGCTCAACCAACTCGTTGCCTCGAATGCCTAGCAACATATAACGTGTGACACCTAGATTTTACGTAGTACTGGGTATTTTTCACCCTCTACTTCTTTGTGTGCAACACGTGCTGCCGCCCCATCACGTTTTTCTTTTGTTGTTGGGTTTTTTTGTTTGTTTGTTTTTTTTTTCTCTTTTTTCCCAGTCCTTCGTTCCCTTTCTTTGTATTTGCAAGTATTCCCTTTCGGGCGCAACATCCCAGATCATCCAGCAATCCGAAACGCGCCCCCCCCCCCCCCCCCCCCTTCTTCTTCGAGGCATTTCATAGTCCTAGAGTTTCTCCCGGTTAGAGTCTCTCTAGAATGTCTCCCCCATAATGTTAAAGGGCCCCCATGGGTCAGAACGTGAATATTATTTTCAAATGCCCTCCCCCCCCCCCCTTCGATTCCCCCTCACGAGTAAAAAAAAAAAAAAAAAAAGGGGGGGGGGGGGGAGGTTGTTAAAATTCCTATAGCATATCGGTCGTTGGGGCAGTGTCAGAAGTTCACAATGTATAGGGCATAGCATAACGAAAGACGGAGCCTATCTCTCCTTCTGGCGCTTTTAGCCTTCTCTGGCCTGAATCAGGTGCCGGTGTACTGCTGGGTGGACAGACAGGGGTTTCAAGCCGAAAATATCCGACCGCACGTGGGGTTCGAAGTCACGACCGTCAGCTCAGCAGGCAAACGCTCTGACCAGTTGACTGCACACCACTCCCCCTCCTTCCCCATTCCCTTTCCTAGAGTGCATCTATTTATGCGTGTATGTGCCTGCATGCCGAGCGAGAGAGAGAGAGAGAGTTGTGTGTGTGTGTGTGTGTGTGTGTGTGTGTGTGTGTGTGTGTGTGTGTGTGTGTGTGTGTGTGATGAATACGTATTAAACACACCTACTGGTATGGATATATGTTACAAGTTTAATGTTGATAGTGTGGGCAGTTCAAATTATAGGTATCTGCATTTACCCAGAACGGGTGTGTTTGCTTTTTGTCTACTATGTGCGGTTGATTTAAACATGAAAGAAGTAAAAATTTAAAAAAAATATATCATTAACATTCATTCAGTGCACAGTGTTTAATAACACATACTTTTGACGAAGAATATTCTGCAGGCCATCCTGTTCAAATACCAGAATAGGCGTCAGAATGTGTTCATAGAGGCAATGTTTATTAACTTCTTTTTTCCTTCGTTGAATTCTAACTTTCCAGTGTTCTGCCCACTGTGCTTTTCAGACTCGAATCAACAATGTTGCCGGATTCGTGAGAACGAAGAAAACGTGTATAAGCACCTACAGTTTTTTTTTATTTTATTTATCATTCAGTTAAACATTTCACATCAGTTTTACGCCCAATTTGAGGAGATAAGCGACTGTGTTGTTGTTGTTGTTGTTGTTGTTTGTTTGTTTGTTTTGTCTCACCTGAAAGAAGACCAAAGAGCTCAAAAACGCACCACGTTTTGGCTTGTAATTTGTCTCTTTCGTTCGGGCGGGAACAGTATGTTTCTTTTAAGTTCATTCAGTCAATCACAAAGAAAGAAAGGATGGGCAAGTCCAGAACGCTGAAGAAAACAAGTCCTGACTGTCTTTTTACTTCAGAGTTTTCAGCATGAATAGCTGCAGTTTGGGTTAGCCTACACTATGTGATGTGAAAATGTATCTCTTACTCCAGTTAACGTTTACCAGGAGGATTCACTCCAGATATAATCGATTACCTAGGATATGTATAAAAATGCAAGTGCATAGCATGTGTCATCTTGCCTGTACCTTTTTTTCCATTACTCTACGTGAATTTCAACAACTGGCTGACTAGAATCTCTGGAAAAAGAATCAACTACTGGATCAAAAGATAGATGAAAGGATGTTAATTTACAGGATAGGTGAATTTCTAGGAAATTGGATATGTTTATGGGTCACCTGGTTTATGGATGGTTTGCAAATAGATACGAGCAGATCATGAGGAAACAATTATAGCATTTAGAAACACAGGGGCAGGAAGTCACAGTACCTTTTTCTTCCTTTGATTGACCTGCAGTAAAGTCACACACACACACACACACACACACACACACACACACACACACACACACACACACACACGCACGCACGCACGCACGCACCACACACACACACACACACACACACACACACACACACACACACACACACACCACACATACATGCACACACACATATACATGCACACACACATATACATGCACACACACACACACACACACACACACACACACACACACACACACACACACACACACACATACATGCTCACACACACACACCCGTATATACATAAAAATAGGCCGACATACAGAAGTGTGAGCAGAGAGAGAGAGAGATAAGTGAAAAGGCAGACAGGCACATAGCACCACACCCATGATACTTATAAATTCCAGTGACAAAGAAACCGATTAATTGACCATGTTTTTATTCTGCGTATTCATCAATACAAACACAAGATATGAACGATGAATCACACGCATCAATAACTTACCAACAGTACATCATTAATTTTGTGACACTGCAAAGGTTAAAGATTACCCATATCATCAGCATGCTATACCTTACATGAAATAAGAAATGAAAATGAAATAATGGATCTAAGAAGGGCAAGGGAGGAGAGGCTGGGGAGGATGGGGGTGGGGGGTTGGAGGGGAAGAGAAAGATAGTAAGAAATGTTCATTCCCCAGAACTCAACAAATGTAGCATTCAAGTGACCATGAGGGAGGAAGTGGGGGTGGGGGATGTATACATATACAGATTTATGAATACTTTCTTTATATTACTGGTGTCAATATGGCCTCCATGTGGATGTCATTTTTTTTTCTGCTGTTGAAAAAAGCGTGCGTGTGCATGCCATCACGAATACGAAGGAAATTATTGCAAATAAAATGTCATCCCCGCTATACCTAAAATGTTTCATGTGGTGGAAAGTAAACAACAAATTGCGTACTGTGAATGGTTTGATTTACTTACAAAAATCTGTCCTGAGAGAAAAGAAAAGCAGATCTTCTTACCCTTGGCCGCATTTTCTACCTAACAGGAAACATACTCCTATCAGTATCTGCTCTATTGAGTCACAGCAGTGTATGTGTTCCAAATTTCAAATACAATTTCTCCTCTCTCTCTCTCTCTCTCTCTCTCTCTCTCTCTCTCTCTCTCACACACACACACACACACACACACAAACACACACACGCACGCACGCACGCACGCACACACACACGCACGCACGCACGCACACACACACACACACACACACACACACACACACACACACACACACACACACACACACACACACACACACACACTCATATACATGCAGACAAAGTAAGATACGTACATGCTCTTGGATATGTGCACATTCATGATTGTGTGTTGCAGAAGTAGACAGGAAAGAAGGAAGAATATACACAAATGGTACATCAGTTTTGTACATACTTAAATGCTACATTCACAACCAAATGTTTAACAGTGTTTATAGAGGGGAATGTCTGGAACTTAGCTGTCATCAAAACTGATTCATGCTGAGCTTGAACACGCTTCGTATATGAGCAATTAATGAATCAATTTTGTGTCAAACTAGCATGCAAAACCTGCGAGCCACCCAACATTAAATTGCACTGTTGACTCCAATGGACGTTGATGCAGGCCCATTCAGGAAAACCAGTCAAATCACACACTTACGCAATATACTCTGCTTGATCCCCCCCCCCCCCCCCCCCCAGGGTGGGGGTTGGGGTGAGGAATAAACTGCAACGCGTTCACTCACCTGTATAGAAACAGGCCAATGCACTGTGTCTCTCAGGTGCTCTCTCTCTCTCTCTCTCTCTCTCTCTCTCTCTCTCTCTCTCTCTCTCTCTCTCTCTTTGACCAGGAACATGAGGGCGATAGATGGTTATGGTGAGGCAGGGGGAGGGGGGGAGGGGGGGGCTATTCCCATGTTTTCTCTCTCTCTTTTTCTCATGAGCCAAGAAAAAAAGGTGGTGGGTGGTGATGGAGAGGTAGGGGAGGTGCACACACTTGCCCATGCACTTTGTGTGTGTGTGCGTGTGTGTGTGTGTGTGTGTGTGTGTGTGTGTGTGTGTGTGTGTGTGTGTGTGTGTGTGTGTGTGTGTGTGTGTCCTGTGCATTTTCTTGCACACATATTTTGTACTACTTCCACTGAATTCCTACAATCAAGTGATTTTGGGCACACGCTGATCATATCTCTCTCTCTCCTCTCTCTCTCTCTCTCTCTCTCTCTCTCTCTCTCTCTCTCTCTCCAGGTCATGAATGTAAATGAAGTTCTGGGTCACCCCCTCCTATGCACATCTTTTTTTCCTTTTTTTTTTTTTTTTTTTTTTTTTTTGCTTCCACCACTGGAGGAATAGTTCAGTGTGTTTCAGCAATATTTCAGCCAAGTTTGTTTTTTTTTTCTCTAAAACCTACTCTGTTTTCAACAGCCACTGTTGCAGAGCGTATTTAGTTCCAGTGCTCACTCTCTCAAAATCACCGTCACTCATGGAACGTCGAAGGAATGGGTCCAATGGTATGTCAGCTTCCACCTGATTTGTCTGATCGTCCAGCACCAGAGCCCTGTACATCAACACACAAAATAACTATGAACAATAACATGCAAAAAAAAGGGAGGGGGGGGGGGGGGGGACAAAATTAGACATAAAAAAAGAAGTTTAGAAATTTTCCTTTTATTCTTCATGATGTACAATTATGAATTATTTATTTCGTCTTTTACGTCTTCTTGTAATGAAACCTTAGTTACATGGAGTCCCTTCCCAGAAAAAGCCAGGTACAAATGCTAGTATAAATGTGTGTGTGTGTGTTGTGTGTGTGTGGTGTGTGTGTGTGTGTGTGTGTGTGTGTGTGTGTGTGTGTGTGTGTGTTTGTCAGTACAACCTTGAGTTAATCTGACAATAAATTGGTTTCAGTCAGTCAGTCAGTCAGCGTATGTGTGTGTGTGTGTGTGTGTGTGTGTGTGTGAGTGTGATGTGTGTGTGTGTGTGTGTGTGTGTGTGTGTGTGTGTTGTGTGTGTGTGTGTGTGTGTGTGTGTGTGTGTGTGTGTGTGTGTGTGGCGCGCGCGCGCGCGTCTTCTTGTAATGAAACTCTAGTTACATGCAGTCCATGGCGTAATTTGTGTGTGTGCTTCACATGGCATTTTCATAGCCCACATCCAATCTCTGGAACTTTGTTTTTGTTTGTTTGTTTTTCTTCTTTCTTTCTTGATCTGTCTCCTTGTGTGTGTGTGTGTGTGTGTGTGTGTGTGTGTGTGTGTGTGTGTGTGTGTGTGTGTGTGTGTGTGTGTGTGCAGTGCGTGCGCAGTGTGTGTGTTGCTGTGTGGTGTGTGTGTGTGTGTGTGTGTGTGTGTGTGTGTGTGTGTGTTCTGTAATCCTTTCTTCGTGTTATTCTTTTTTTTTCTTGTTTTTCATCCATCTGCAAACATAAGATACATAATGGCACTAAAATCATAGAATTACAATGTCAAATAAAAAAAAAAACTGGCCTTTCTGTTCTATTCACTTGAAATGGCATGACAATTTTTCCAATGAGATTTCATAACAGTATGAACAAAGTTTATAACAGTACCAGAGTAAAAAAAAAAAAAATCCTTGAATTCAGAAGATGAATTTATTGCCATAAAGGAGACAAACATTCATTCAATGCAGGTTGTGAATATTCTTTCTTCGGCAAGAAGGAAAAAACTTGTAAGAATTTATTGATTTCAATTCGTAACCTGATCTATCTCTCAGTGTGAAGAGAAAGAGAGATACATGTATAGAATCTGTTTATTAATTGTTCGATTCATTTAGTAAAGTGTTTTCCCCGAAGGAGAGAGGGGGAGAAGAAAAAAACATTCGGCAGTGCGCCTTTTGGTTGATTGGAGGGATTGTGTGTGCGTATGGAGTAAATGCTGTCATGAATGCGTGTGTGCAAAAGTGACAGTGTGACAGTGGTGACCCCGACAACAGAAAAAAGAACAAAGAAAGATTTCTATTTGTGCCCTCGGGGCCTGGAAAAAAGAACAGATATATTATCATTTGGAAAAAAAAAAAGAGGATTTTGATTTGTACCTTCAAGGGTTTGAGGGAAGGGGAAAAAAAGAAATTAGTTAATTATTTATTGTGTATAATATTTGCATTTTTTTTTTCTATTTCTATGTGTGTTTCGGGTGGTTGAGATTTCTTTTGGTTGCTCTACTCCGTTAAGGTTTTTTTTTTTTTTTTTTTTTTTTTTAAATTTCTTTTTGACCCTTCCCCACCTCAGGACCGACAGCCTCAACCTCCTCTTGCTCGTACCTGGCAGCAAGGGGGCAAGGCGTTGAGGAGTCGCTGTCCTTCCCCTAGAGTATTAGATTTTGTTTTGTCCCCTTCCCCAGGACTGATAGCCCCAACCTCTTCCTGCTCTGATTTAGCAGGGGGGGGGGGGGGGGGGGGGGGGGGGGGGGGGGGGGGCATGGCGTTGGGGAGTCGGTAGTCCTTCCCCTCTCATTAATATCTATTTCTCTCCCTTTCCTATCGTTTCATTTGGATTGTTCCCCTTACCCCTCTGAGTGTGGGATCGACTTCACCTCCATCACGCAACTAGTGTAGGTGGTGGAGTTGATTACCGCTCAACCCAAAATAAACATCTTTTTCTTTTGATTATCTATTTTTTTTTTTTTTTTTTTTTTTTTTTTTGTGTTGTGATATTTTCTTTGCGTTTGGGTGAATGTGCATTTATTGATTGATTGTTTATTATTTTGTATTATTACTGTAGTGTTGTGTATATTGTGCATGATTTTTTTTCCCCGTCTCCAGTTTCACGGGAGACAGTGACCACTAGGGTGCTGTCTGAGGGCAGTTTCACGGGAGACAGTGACCACTAGGGTGCTGTCTGAGGGCAGTTTCACGGGAGACAGTGACCACTAGGGTGCTGTCTGAGGGCAGTTTCACGGGAGACAGTGACCACTAGGGTGCTGTCTGAGGGCTTACTTTTGCTGTTTCTTGATTTCTTCTCACTGTTCTGATCCTGTGTATCCTTTCATTTCCTTTTCACCCCCTTTTTCAAAATCTCTAAACCTTCTCTTCAATAAGCTCCTATCTAGTTTTCTTTTCAATATTTTCATCTTTTAGGCAGGATTTCCGCTAGTTTGTGTTGCTCCCCCTCCTTGTAATTGTTTGTGATTCCATTTGTTTTGTAAATTCATTTTCATTTATCGTATAAGGCGATACATTTGTTTTGTGAATTCATTTGAAATTAAGTAAGAAAGAAAGACTGACAACAAGAACATTTAAGAACTAAAACTTTATAAAGAATTTATTTCCAGAAAACTTTAGTATTGTGTTTTTTTTTCCTTTCTTAGGAAAAACACAGAGATTAGTATTGAACTTCATTTTTTTTAAATTCCAAATTGATAGCTGTTTTCGAAAGCAAATTACTTTTGGAAAAATACATTCCTTGGGTTTCATATCTATCCTGTTTTAGTAAGCTGTTTTCTGTTTACACCGGACATTGAATTCTTTATTGGTATATACTATAATTACGTTTTTGTGAAACATATAACACAATCATATATCGCCTTATTTTTTATTCATACTTAGAAATTGTTTTGTGTTTATATCTGTTGACAGTTCATTATGGATGATTTTGATAAATATGTTCAACAAGCGGAACGCTTGGGTTTTGATGGAGAAAAACTTACCAACTATGTGCAACAATGCATAGATAGGGCAGACAGGCTAAGAGAGAGAGAGAGAAGAAAATCAAAGGAAACTAGAGTTTGAAGAAAAAAGACTACAGAGGGAATTTGAATCTGAAGAAAAAGATAAAGAACGTCAATTTAAGTTGAGGAGTTAGAATTAGAGACCGATGCTGAAATTAGAAGATTACAGGCATCGAGAGAACCTCCACCAGCTCCACCAGTCAGTTCCGCAAGCGCGCCTCAACCAGAAACAGCATATATTCCAAAGTTACCGCCTTTCGAGGAAAAAACGGATGACATCGATGGTTTTCTTTCCCGATTTGAAAGTCACGCAACGTCTTGTGGCTGGCCAAAGGAAAAGTGGACATTGTATATTGCGTCGTTGTTTAAGGGTAGACGCTTTGGCACTGTACCACACACTCGGGCGAAACAAATTTAACTTGGGATCAATTGAAAGAAAAACTCCTCAAGAAATTTCAATGTTCTACCGATCGTTTTCGCGAACGTTTCCGTTCTGTCGCCCTGACAAAGGAGAATCGTTTCCGTCGTTTCTAATCCGTATGAGTCATTGTTTAGATCGATGGATCGATTTATCAAAAACGAACAAAACTTTTCAATCACTGCGAGATCTCCTTCTTAGAGAACAACTTTTCCAGAGCGTGAGCAAAGATCTGGCCACTTTCCTTAAAGACAGGCAATTTGAAAGCGTTGAGGAATGTCAGATGGCTTGATCAGTATTGTATCGCTCACCCGGATAAGGGCGTGGCTAGGACAGGAGAATCTTCCATCTTTGAGTCTCATGCATCATGTACAATCCCATCGGGACAGGGAAATTACAGGAAAGGAAATCGTGGGTCATTTCTGGGTCCTCAAGGATATACCTATCCTAGGAACGGACAGGGATCTTTCCGCGGTTCGAGTGACTTTCGTCAGTACCAGTACTCACCGCCGGAAAAACCCGTTGCTCCTCAGCAAACGTTCCGAGGTCGTGGACAACGACCACCGCGTAGACCTTTTGGGTCAGTTCGTGGACAGAACCGAAGTTCACAAAGTAACACCAATCAGTCGGCTGCCGATCAGACAATGCGATGTTTCTTTTGTGATGGCAAGTTCCATTTGAAAAAAGAATTGCCCTTTCAAACCAAATGATTCAAAACCTGCATTAGTCTCCACTGATTGTGAAGAAGGCCTTGTTTTGGCACCACATCAATCGGTTGATGGACTTGTGTTAGAAAACAGAGCCATCAACGGATTGCAGGCTTCGGTTTTGCGAGACACTGGGTGCACCACCGCTGGTGTAAGAAAATCTTTCGTGCTTCAAAACCAGTATCTCAACACTGTCCAAAAGTGTACGTCGTTTGGAGGCAAGATTGAAACGTTTCCGCTGGCAAAAATTTCGGTCGATACACCGTATTACTCGGATTTCTCACCGCCTGTGTTATCGATAACCCAGTCTGCGACGATTGAATTTCAGTTGAGTGGTGGTGCTGGAGGATCGTTCGTTCCTTGCCTTGTGAGTACCAGATCAGACATCATAGAGCAGGAAAAGGCTACAAAGCCGCTAAAAGTCTCAAAACTGGATGAACTCCAAATTACCCCAGATGATCTAAAAGAAATGCAGGGAAAAGACGAGACGCTGACGACAATACTTTCTGCTGCTAAACAGACTGTCACTGACATACCAACGGACAAACCAGCGTACATACTGGACTCTGACATTCTCTACAGGTGTGTACCTGGACAGGACAACAAACAAGTTGTCGTTCCAAAGCCACTTAGAGAGATAGTACTACACATGGTTCATGATGCATTGTTCGCTGGTCACTGCAGAATCAAAAGAACATTAAAGAGAGTTCTTGATTCTTTTTATTGGCCAGGTGTCACAAAGGAAGTTACAGAATATTGCCGCTCATGTGACATCTGCCAAAAGACATCTCAGAAAGGTCGCGTCCCATGTGCACCTTTGCACAAAATGCCTCTCATTTCCGTCCCGTTTCGGAAGGTGCTATTGATCTTGTTGGGCCTTTCCCACCGTTTTCTTCCGGATTCGCTATATCTTAACTTTGGTGGATACAGCGACAAGGTATCCAGAAGCGATTCCACTGAAGAAAATTGATACAGTGTCTATTGCTGAAGCCCTACTTGCGATTTTTTCCAGAGTGGGTCTTCCTGACGAGATTCTCTCGGATTGTGGAACGCAATTCATTTCCGATCTCATGAGAGAAATTTACAGACTGTTGTCAATCTTTTCCATTTCAACCACGCCATATCATCCCCAATCGAATGGCATGGTTGAACGATTCAATGGAGCGTTAAAGTCCATGCTGAGAAAGGTTGCAAGGCAGGAACCCCAGGAATGGGATCGGTTCATACTGGCTTTGCTTTTCGCGTACAGGGAAATGCCGAACGAAACACTGGGATTCTCACCATTCGAGCTTCTTTTCGGACACTCACCAAGGGGTCCTTTGGATCTACTGATGACACAATGGACAAATAAGACGGACATATCTGACAGTAAAAACTGTCTACCAATACGTTTATGAACTGCATAATCGTTTGAAGGAAGCATGTGAGCTTGCTCAACAGTCAGCTGATAGAAAAACAGATGTGTACAAGGTCTTTGCAGATAGAAAAGCAAAGGCACGTTCCTTCAGTGTAGGGGATAAAGTCCTTGTACTACTCACTGATGAACATAACAAACTTCGTGTTATGTGGAAGGGTCCTTTTCAGGTGGTCGAAAAACTTTCTGCAGTTAATTATAAGATCAAAATGGCAAACACTGAGAAGGTATTCCACGTGAACATGTTGAAGAAGCATGTTGAGCGTACAAATGTTGCCATCAACCAGTCAGTTGAATGGATATGTCCTATGTCAGAAACTGATGATCAACATGACAGATATTATCAGTGATGATTTTGTACCCAATGTAACGTACAGGGACAGATCAAAGGTTGTGAAAACAGCAAATGTAGGATTGTTAACATCTACCAGTGCAGATGATGTTGTACCCCTTCCAACTCTGTCTATCCGGATACCCATGCTTTGGCACGAACTCATCGTGAACATGGATGTTGAGAGAAATTCATGTGCTCACCACAGAGGTAAGGTACGAAGAGCCAACAAATTTGAGTTGTTGTTTTTTCTCCCCTCTTACAATCTGTCAGGGAAAGGACGATGAATATGATGTGGTAGAGTTCCGCTCTGGTCTGAATTTACATGGCAGAGTTGTACTCTATGCTTCCTATCATACAGGTTCGTTGTGCCAACCAGGCCTGAAATACGCACACACTTGCAGTGTCGATAGAACAATCTGAGCAGACATACTTTTATTAGGTGGATGGAACTCGATCATGTGATTGCTGTCTTCTTGGCGCTGATTTCCATGGCATGTCTTGCCGATGTTTCATTCAACCTTTCAATAAGCTTCTTCAGCATGTGTACAGACCCTTCGACCCTGTAACATTCGATGAAGATCTGCTCAACAGCTTTCCAGTTATCCTACACTGCTTACACACACATACACACATAGAGGATAGAAAATAGTTTGATGCTTTGGAGGCTATGCCTGTTTAGCGGAATGGAAATCCTGGTTTTGTCCTAAAACCACTTTTGGTAATGATCTGGAATTATCATTAGTAAAGCCAACAGCAAGATGACATACAGCCACTCGGAGTGGAAGGGTTGACAAGTGCGCATGATCTACAAGGAATAACTCTATAAATTTTCAGAGGCTCTTGTAAACTACGGCCATTCTCAGACGATGCCACAACGTAAACTCAATTTTTCCACTTAAAGTAATGCCTGTTTTGATACAAAATGCAAAACAGATATTTTCAAACAACATGTCTTATTCAGATGTTACAAACACCAGACAAGGATCACGCACAAAACAATTCCTAGGGGCAAATACTGGATTAGTGATGACGGTTCAAAAGCAAGACGCGAGAGAGGAGGCACACGCGCGCGCGCGCGCGCGCGGCGTGTGTGTGTGTGTGTGTGTGGAGGGGTATGGTGTCAAGAGAGAGAGAGACAGGGGGGGAGGTAGGGAGGGAGAAAATGTACACATGAGAGAAATAAACTGGATTTTAAAGAGAGTGAGGGACAGAGAGCGAGTTTGTGTGTGTGTGTGTGCATGCATGCGTGAGTGATCTATCGTTAAGGTCGCTCTCAGAACTTGTGGACATGACCAAACTTGTTACTATTAGTCATTAGTCTAGGTATACCTTCGCACCTGCAGAGGAAATGGTTGAGAGACTACATTTCCCAGCTGCGCTCAAGCCTTTCGTAGTGAACCACCTGGACGAAATTGCCGAGGAATCTCATGCAGTCCAATTCCTCTTCCCCTGCCCCCCTCCATGTTCTTCCCCACCCTCACTACAACTCGCTTCCTCCTTCTTCCCCTACGCACCCCACCCTCTCCCTCTCCCTCACCCTTCTTACTTACTGATAGACTGTTCCACTGCACTGTTTCAAATGCACCACTCACCAGGAAAACAGGTGCACACCAACCATCATCAGCTGGTCATATTCACGTTCTCAAGCATGCGCGCTAAATAACGGTCCCAGTGCCTTCTGTTATAACATTATCGTAAATGTAACAGAAAGCATGGATGGCAACAAAAGATGAAGGCGGCACCGGCTATGCTTCTCCAACAGTGACAGAAAGTGGAAGCAACAAGATGAAGTGGAGAGAGCTCCTTCTAAATCCAGTGACTGCGATGGAAGGTGGAAGCTGTCTGTGTGTTTTGTTGTTGTCTTACGTTTTTACTGATGGTATGTGATTACACACACGCTGTCCCCAATTTCACTTTGAAAATCAACAGAAAAACATCTGTCGTGTGTGTGCGTGTGTGTGGTGGTGTGTGTGTGTGTGTGTGTGTGTGTGTGTGTGTGTGTGTGTGTGTGTGTGTGTGTGTGTGCGTGCGTGCGTGCGTGTGTGTGTGTGTGTGTGTGTGTGTGTGTGTGCGCGCGCGTGCGTGCGCGCGGTGCGTGCGTGCAAGGGTGTATGCGTGCGTGCGTATATGTGATGTGTGTGTGTGTGTGTGTGTGTGTGTGTGTGTGTGTGTGTGTGTGTGTGTGTGTGCGTGCGCGCGCGTATGTGTGTGCGCGTGTGTGTGACCCTCCTGGAATCATGACTGTAGACAACACTCACACACACACACACACACACACACACACACACACACACACACACACACACACACACACACACACACACATCTGCGTCTATGCATGGATTTAGACAGCTTGTGTCACCAAAACCTACATTACATGTTTAGACCAACAGAAAAGAAGACAGACTTGCAGATAATCGTAATCATGCGTGTTCGTACACACACACACACACACCACACACACACACACACACACACACACACACACAACACACACACAGACACACACATAGACACACCACACACACACATAACACACACACACACACACACACACAACACACACACACACACACACACACACACACACACACACACACAACCAGTGGAGAAAGAAACAAACTGATAAACAGGCAGACAGATCGACGAGATCCCGACTATGGAGCAAACACACCTGTTCATGTGCAGAAGAATGGACAAGACACTGCACTGACGCCGAGTCATTTCTTTTATGTCAAGTAGTGTTGTTTTTTCTGATCCATTGTACACAAGACGCCACCAGGTAAGACCCTCACTGACAACGATAATCGCTTCGGCGAGGACCCACCATGTCCATCCATGCAGCAACTCCCTTCCATATACATGCCAAAAACAGTCACTTTGACATAACCTCTCAAAGTACATAGTGGTTAAACACGTTTGGAATAGCTCGGACAATTTAAAGTACATTCGTAATTGCAAACTCAGCAGCAGCTCCGAATAATACAACTAAACCACATTGTAAGCATCTGTTGGTTTGTGGGCAAGCAGCGCTTATCCTAGCTCTGCCTCTTCCCCCCCCCCCCCCCCACCCCTCTTCCATCTCCTCACAAAAGCTTAAGAATGAAATGTTGTTGAACAGAATATTAATGTTTGGCTCAAAATCAAACCACAGATCAATTGTTTGTTTTCAAGGTCTGCCCAGTCCTCCACATCTTACAAAAGCATAAGCGGTGATACTTGTTTCCAAGGCAACTGGCATGAGCACACTCACGACATAGACTTGCCTTTGTTCATTTTGGTCTTTGTAAATATGACAATACATAAGTAGATACGTAATGCATGCTTTTTGCCAAAATTACGAAATTTTTTGAAAGTAGTGTTAACATTGATCAAGTGTTAATGACAAATCCATGTGCCTTTCAACTCCAACTCAAAAGGCGTTACGTGTTGGAAAGATTTTCAAACTTTTTTAGGTCTCAAAATGAGAAAAAAAACATGATATCTTGTAACATACACTCACAAAATACATACATTACATTGAAAATAAACAATAATGAAATGAATCAGAAATGCTCAAATACTATGCAATGTTATTCCATGAGGCTATAAGTGGCAAGAAAATTAGGCCTGAAAGATTAAACTGTTTAGTTTGAATTTGGATATGTATGGCAATCAGCGAGCTGCTTCTTTTTTTTCCCGTTTTTGTGGGTCCTTTTCTTTTTCTTGTTTTTCTTTTAAAAAAAAAGAAAAGAAAAAAAGAAAGGTTTATTTCATGCAAATGACAGGAACAGGATTTGCATAGGCTATTGAATCAAACAAATGGTTTACGTACAAAGAACATTTGGTACTCTTTTTGATAAAACACACATTTCTTGCTAAATTTCGACAGGCATTTAAGACTGACACTGGTTAGATGTAGATTTGGCTGTCTCAAACCTCAGACCATTGTAATCTGTAATATACACACAGGGATACCGAGAGAAAAAGTCCAGTTCTTCAAATTGAGAAATGGAGAAAGAAAAAAAATTATGCTGTCCTGTTTTGTATGTCTTCAGAAGATAAAACATACCATTTAAAGTTTGTATGGCTCCGAGTCAGTTTAGATCAACATTACTTACAGCAGGCTGGCATGATCAAACGATCAGACCTTTTGTGAATTACTCTCAAGAGAACGTTTAAACCGATACCTACTCCAGGACATCAAAATTTACAGCTAGATGTGTTGGGGATTTTAGTTGTATGAAATTGCCAGATCAGACAAATGTTTCTCATTACACCCTTTTAGCAAGGGCGAAGGTGTATACATGGTTAAAGGTTTGGTTTTCTCTCTCTCTGTGTCTATGTTCATTTGACTTTCCGTCTATCTCTTTGTATATCTTCCTCTCTTGGCGTGGTCTTGTCTGTCCATTTTTTTCCGCATGCAGCAATACTTGTTAGATATTACATACTATCTGTGTACGTTGTATTGTCTTTGGCATCATTTCAAATGATTTCCTCCCTCATACCACCTCACCTCTCTCTCTACCTTATCCCCCCCTCGCCCCCCCCCTCTCTCTCTCTCTCTTCTCTCTCTCTCTCTCTCTTTAAATTTCTTCTCCATATTTTGAGTGTCTGTTTAGACCTATTCCCCAACTCAAAAGGAGTTGAATTTGTATAGGTTTTATTTTCATTTTCTTAACCTGCACCAGTTTCATTTTTCGTTGCTGTTTACTCTCTCTCTCTCCCTCCCTCCCTCCCCCCCCCCCCTCTCTCTCTCTCTCTCTCTCTCTCTCTCTCTCTCTCTCTCTCATCTTGTCTTATCTGCACCAGTTTCATTTTTCGTTGCATGTTCTCTCTCTCTCTCTCTCTCTCTCTCTCTCTCTCTCTCTCTCTCTCTCTCTCTCTCTCATCTTGTCTTATCTTACCCTAGGCTTATCTATCACACTCGTAAATACAGATTTCAATATTGTCTTGTTCTATTTTTCATTAGAATGGAGACTGTCATGCACTTAAGTGGAAGATGACAAGACACACAGCATGTCGTGTGTCAGACGCGCTAAGTGCCACTCACTGTCAGACAGGGGAGGGCCCTCGTTGCAGGACAAACTGGCAGATATTGCATGCTGCAGGTAACACACCATGACCGATATGTCAGGTTTCAAATACACAGACGTTATTCGGCAAAGCTTGTCACAAGAGGGCGGTGTATTTTCAGTTTCATCAAGGAGGCGTCACTCCGTGCGGACTTGCCATATATGCTGCACCACATCCGCTAAGTTTCGAGATCACACTGCGCATGATTTAAAAACTGATGGATAAATGAATTCATGACTACAATCAGAGATGATTTTTTAAAAAAATCTCGTGGCTACGACTCAGCAGATGTCTGACCTACTCGTTAGCCTAACGCGCTGGTCAGACCTTGAGTACCTACCTAACTTTTCACAGGAGGGCAAACAAACTGCTTTTAAGCACTTCATGAAAATTCAGGTGAACTCTGCTCATGTTTTAAGGGATGTCCGTCTCAGATTTATCGGGGTTGCCAAACCTCAGCGGGAGTTCACATCTCGGGATTCACAGGCTACTGCGCTATGTTTGGATCAATGACGTTTTCTCATTTTCTCTGTCACCATTGTAAAGGAGTTCTCCCCGCTAAGAGGGAAGGACAAACACAAAGTCAAGAGCACGGAGAGAGAGAGAGAGAGAGAGAGAGAGAGAGAGAGAGAGAGAGAGAGAGAGAGCAAAACTTTTAATCATGTATAAGCGATTGCCCTTCTTAAAGAGGTGTAATAACAAACATTTGTCCAGTCTGGCACTTATATATACATATACAGTCTGCGACACATTTAGCTGTAAACTTTGATACTTTTTTTTTCTCTCAGCCTCTGTGCCATCTCAGTGGCACTGCATCCACGCCGCTCATTCTGAGCCCTTCCCGCTCTCCCATCCTCAGCCACAGCCCAGCCTCTCCCGTCACAGCCCCAGCATCGCAATCTACGAGGAGCAGTCAATATCAAGCCATCAAGAGGCAACCCTCCGGAGGAGACACTGCACTGCTACCGAGTCCTATTTTGGTGGAGTTCAGTGACACCAACTACTAAGACCCTACTAACGACAATAAGTGCTTAGCAGCGGAGCCAGCGTGAGTGAGCTATCCCTCCAGAGAGCGCCACCATGTCCGTCCAACGACAGCTCTCATGAATTTGTCGATACAAGTTACCGCAACAGAAGCAAACCAAGGCCACAGACGTGAAATAGATATGGAACCTGAGGCCACCATTAGAGCAGGGTATGAAGGGCCACAGAATCTGAGATTTTTTTTTAATGCTGATTGATGAGGATGAGGATCATGAAGATGATGCTATGGATTTCTATTCCGGTCTGAGACTGCATGACAGGGATGTACTCTACATTTAGTTTCATGATATAACCCGGTGTCCACCAAACCCGAGAGATGCAGACATCTGCAGCGTTGGTCTGGAAATGTGAGCAACACTCAGAGATGTATCTATTAAGCAGATAAAAACTCGACTGTGTGGTCACAGTCTTCCCAGCTGAGCCTGTAACAAACTCAACTCTGGCTTGGAGTTGGTCGGGGCAGAAAAATCCCACCAACAACGTTAATGGTTATGATGGGAATCGAACCCAAAACCTCACAGCCACGAGTCTGCGATGCTAACCACTTCGCCACAGCGGCTGGTAGTTTTGATACTTCGGTTTATGACGCAGTTTTATACGTTGTGTTGAGATAACAAAGTTTCTGCCCATTAATTTGATCCTGCGAAAATTTTATGATCATTGTCGATCTAAACTGACTCGACGCCTCACAAACTGTCATTGAAGAGAGTATAACATGTACTTTGTATATAGAACACTCTTTAGATTTGATATGAAAATATTGTTCTTGCCATTTCATTAAATAATTTTTGTTATTAAAAAATCAGAAGCAGGCTGATTACCTTGATCTAGCCACACCTATTCCAATTCAAACATGTACAGCTTATAATAAATCTTTGAGGCCCAATTTCTTGCCATGCATATACAAATAAAATAATATTCTACACTATTTGTTGCAAATTTTCACTAAGTTCGTTATTGCTAACTTTACCTGTAATACATGCATGTTGTAGCCAAGTTTGTATGACAGGACATCCTGTTTCTCCGTATACAAAATATTTGGAGGTACGCATTTCAAGGCCTAAAGAAATTGAAAACCTCTCCGATGTGTCCCGGATTTTGCTTTGAAAGCGGACCAGCTTCAATACTACTCCACACATTTTCATCATTTAGTCCAAAAAGCAAGGTATTACGAATTTATTTTAAATGTCTGTCTGTATGTTTTCCAAAATGAAATTAACAAAACCCTCACTTCTTTGTGTATTAGGGCACCCCTTTACTTAAAAACAAAAAAGATGGCAAGTCTATGTCGTGAGTGTGACAATGCCCCTGTCTTCAAAAAACGAATAGAGCGTTCACGCTTTTGTGAGTTGTGGAGGGTAAGAGCTGGAGAGTCGTCGATTAGTAAAAGAGGCTATTTATGGCATGATTTCAAGCCAAACAATATCATACTGTTGAATAAATTTAATTTCTTAAGCTTTTGTTAGGAGATGGGGGGGGGGGGGGGGGGGGGGGGGGGGGGGGAGGGAG
>CM065731.1:22935356-22960356 GCA_033310375.1 Conus canariensis | reverse complement strand
AAACACGCTATCAGCAGGTCAGAGGGGTAGAGGAAAAGAGAGGGATGTGGTGGGGCGGGGGGGGGGGCAAGTTGCAATGAGGGTGGGAGTTGGGCCTGGAGAAGGAGTGGGGAGAAGGGGTAAGGAGGCAGCGGGGAAGAGGAGTTGGATCACAGGAGATTTCTCAGCAATTTCTTAAGGTCGTTCACCTACAAAAAGTTCGTGTGAAACCCAATATGTTGTCTTTCCCGTTTCCTCAGAGGGGTGGGAAGGTATATCAAACCTAATGACTAATAATGGCATGTTTGGTCATGTTCGCAGATTCTGTGAGTGACCTGAAAAATGGATCGGCGAGGTAAGGATCAAAAGTCACACCCTCGGCATGAACAATATCACTCACAGCTCAAGTTGCGGTCGACACGGTGAAACACGCCATAGTCGATTCAGCTCAAACGCTGGCGCACTCTGATTGGATACGGGTGAATTCACCGCCGATTAATGCAGATTCATGTCACAGCAACGCCACGCTTGGTGCCATCTCCTTTAAGGTTTGCTCGAGGCAGATACCGTGTCACCAACTTTACCTTAATCGGAGGGGGTGGATGCGGGAGATTGGGGTGGGAGGGGGGTAATTTGAATGACCCACTTAAACCATTTCTTCCAAATCCCCCCCCCCCCCCCCCACCCTTTCTTCTCTCCCACGCTCATCCCCTCATCTGGTCAAAGGCAACGTCTGAAAGGTGAATTGATGACTCTGAAGTAATTCTTTGGGATAGGGATAATCATAGGATCTAGTTTCACCACTTCTTGTTGCTCTTGTTGTTATTGCTGTTAGAGCAAACAGCAGTGGTTTCCATTGGTAAGACTGTGACAGTACCGGAAAGTTCTTCTTTTCTCTTTTTCTTCTTCTTCTCTCTCTCTCTCTCTCTCTCTCTCTCTCTCTCTCTCTCTCAGTTAAGTTCTAATATCTCTTTAATGACGTCTCACTCTCCACATCAGACTCTAGTTTCTTTTGTTATCTTTCTGACAATCACACTTCTTTCCACACGAGCGCAATGGTCTTACCTTCAGTTCCAAACTCTCAAGAGTTAGGTTTGAACGACGTTTTCGATAGTGACATTATAATTTTAATGGATTTGTTCTAAGAGGACAAAAACATTTGTATATAGTATATACACAAGAATCAAAGAAAGACTCTTATTGATAGCAGATGGCTGCATTATGAGCAAAGTATATGAGCACCGTGTCCCGGCAGTCATGGTGGATGAGAAACTGAAATGAGCAGACTCGCACCAAAGCACTTCTACACAAACTGCTTCGCAGTCTCCTGCTCAACCAGTTGAAGCTTTGCACAAACACGGATAATCGAAAAATGAGGGATTCTGTTTTTTCCCTGGTTCACTGCCTTTCTCACATCCACTACGTATTTGTCGTCTGCAGGTGTCCCGCAGAAAAAAAAAAATCATCATTGAATATTTGATTCGATCTATTGACGAGCAGCTGAGATAATCCTGGCAAATTCTACCGGCTGAGACAATCCCAGCAAATTCTTCCTTTAGGCGTCAAAAACAAAAGGTGAATGAGATATATGGCCACTACGAACAAAGTGTACTTATGTATAAAGTACACCATGATTTGGTTCTTCAATGCCTCGGGGAGTTACTAATTTGAGCCACATATCATATCTATTTTTCTATCTATTATCTGCCTATTTATCTGTCTGTCTGTCTGTCTGTCTCTCTCTCTCTCTCTCTCTCTCTCTCTCTCTCTCTCTCTCTCTCACCACACACACACACACACACACACACACACATATATATATATATATATATATATATATATATATATACATGTGTGTGTGTGTGTGTGTGTGTGTGTGTGTGTGTGTGTGTGTGTGTGTGTTGTGTGTATGTGTTGACTACAGTCAAGATTTCAGGAGGGTCACACACACACACACACACACACACACACACACACACACACACACACACACACACACACATCACACATACACACACACGCGCGCGCAGCACGCACACGCACACACACACACACACACACACACACACACACCACACACACACACACACACACATACACACACATACACACACACACACGATCGCGAACTTATACCTAACAACTTAAACATATATAAGTCGGAGGATGTCACATTGTGAGGATGTCAAATTGGAATCGTTTCTTGGGTTAGTTGTCGTTTGGTTTGGCTGCGTTTCATTGTTTTACTGATTTGTTAAGAGTGCCTTGGTATACTTCTTTCTGCCTTTCGGTTCTCTTTTCTTCTTCTTTTTTCATTGCTCGTTTTCAACAGGTGAGTTGTTTTGATGATTATTTTCCTCATTTCTGTGAGCGGTGCCAGCAAGGTTCTAGATGCATGCACAGACAAAGTTTTATTATTGTTTTACTCAAAAGCACGACGCTTAATGATAACGACAGCGAGGTAAGGTTTCTACGGCCACTCTCACCTTAGACTACCACCTCAACCCCGTCCAACTTTCCTAGCCCCCTACGATTTATAGCCAGGAGAATACAAGTCAATACCCTTCTAGATATGTAAAAAGGAGAGAGAGAGAGAGAGAGAGACAGACAGACAGACAGACAGACAGACAGACAGACAGACAGAGGCAGAGACAGACAGAAAGACAGACAAACAAAGAGACAGACAGAGACAGACAGCCATTAATACAGGAGGACAGAGAGAGAGAGAGAGAGAGAGAGAGAGAGAGAGAGAGAGAGAGAGAGAGAGAGAGAGAGAGAGAGAGAACGAACGAAATTTGTTTAATGAGGGAAAAGAATAAGCACATGGCAGGCTTGTTTGCATCTTGCCCTCAAAAATGAAAAAGAAACATTTCAAACACAAAAGCCACCCTCCACACCCCAACCATTAACCAAACATCCACATCCAAGAGAGAGAGAGAGATGGCCGACAGATTTGACTTTTCTATACAAAAAAAAAGTAATAGATAATAGAGAGGGAGAGAGAGTGATGGCCAATTTTAAGAGAGAGAGAGAGAGAGGTGGCGGGGGGGGGGGGGGGGGGGCAGGGAGTGTAAAGAGAGAAACAAATTTTATAACCCCAATACACATGCACACGAAAAACGCTCCTCTCGCGCGCTGCTCTGGCACATCCACATGAAACACAAAAGGAGAAGGAACCAACGGGATCTCCCTGCTGCGCCCCCCCTCCCCCCCCCCCCCCCCCCCCCCCCCCCATGGTCCTCAGTTGAAATGACAGCCCTAAAATCCAGCTAAAGACAGAGCTGAGTCTACGTCAAACTGGCGCTGGCCAAACACCTGTTGCACGCGACGACCTTACTTCATTATTACTCCCCCTGAGAGGAACAAACAAACAAACAAACAAAAGTATGCACAGATGAACTGACTGGATGAGGCGGATCCTAGAGTGCGTGCGTTCAACGTTGCTGGAAGTCTGCGATCTCCTCATTGCCCTTCCCATTCACAGCTTCCTTTGTGGATAGCAGAAGCATGTGAAAGGCAATACACACACGGCTGTTCCAAAAGGCGTCGTAGAATTAGCTGATGTAACAAATGGCCACACTTGGTGGGAGACAGGAGGACAGTGAGGACTTCCTTCTCTTTAGTAAGTTTAATTTCAACCCCACTCTGTGCAGTATAAGGCTGTTGAGTTTGGTCATTCGTTTTTCTTTTAATCAACAATGCAGATAATGATTATCACTTAAATTAATTATCACTGCATTCATACGATAGAGCGTAATTCGTTTGGAAAGATGTCGCCAGAGAAATCATTTTGCTCGGAAAAGTTGGCCTCAGTGACGAAACGAAATAAGTCTTAGGGGGTTTAGTAGCTGGTGTTATGCATATGTTGAATCAGATCAGGCACCGCTGAACACCGAAGTGACTCGGCAGCAGTGCAGTGTCTCCTCTGGTGGGTTGCCTCATGACGACGTGACATTGACTTCTCCCTGCGGATTACCGAGCCGAGGCTGTTGCGGGACAAGCCAGGCAGTGGCTGTGGACGGGAAGTCGTACACACACACACACACACGCACACACACACACACACACACACACACACACACACACACACACACACACGCCCGCGCGCGCACGCACGCACGCGCGCGCGCGCGCACGCACACACACACACACACACACACACACACACACACACACACACACACACACACACACACTTCGCATGTGTCTGATACTTCGGTAGGCATACATATGGATGTGACGTTTAGATATCTAATGTGCGAACATTATTTTTGTTTTGCCGGCAGCGGCGAATACAACTGAGTGCATCTCTTGATCTGGAAAAAAAAATCAGCAGATTGTGAACGACAGTTGCAGGCGACTAAAATAATGTATTTCATCCCCCCCCCCCCCCCCCCCCCCCCCAACCGGTTTCAGTTCTGTTGGGTTAACCTGACAAACACTGAATGTAGGCATGTATGTATTCGTGAGCGCAGACTCTCTCTCTCTCTCTCTCTCTCTCTCTCTCTCTCTCTCTCTCTCTCTACTCTCATATTGTACTCAGCATTGGTCTGATCATCTTTTTTCTCAAGTTTATAATGTATATGATAGTGTCTTAGAAGTGTGGATAAAAGGAAGACACTGTATTGAAATGAATCCTGGAGCAATCGAATTGATCTTGATGTTGATTGCAGATGACGTCATTCTTTTGCCAGACACCCACACTGGACTTCAAAATCACTTTAGTACACTGAAAACAGGACACAGATAAGCTGCGGTTAACGGTAAATCTGGAAAAAAGACCAGTGCCATGACTTGTCGCAATGGAGAACACCTTTCAGCACGTGAAAAATGGTAATCCTGTGCAGACAGGGAAATCATCGTAGCTGATTCCTAGAAATATCGTGTCATAGGCCTATTATTTACGAGTTTGATGTCTGAATATAGTGCTCATTAATGATTATACTATAGTTCAAACCGTCACACATCGTATATATGAAAATCTCTTTGTATGATTTTTACGTCTCGTCTTGAATGCTGTATATACATTCACTGAGCGTGCTGTGGTGTTGTTGATGTATGACATGCTTGAAGTGGAAATGCAGTCTCCATTGCGAGAGGGGGTCAGAATATGGATATAATGATAACATTATGCGCATACACACACACATACACACATTTCACTCGCGCGGGCATACACCCAGAGACACATACACGTACACACACATGCACGCAGGCACGCACGTACGCATACGCGCACGCACACATGCACATGCACGCGCGCTCACACACATATTTATACACACAAACACGCGCGCCCGCGCACGCATTCACACGCTCACTCACGTGCGTACGCGCGCACACACACACACACACACACACACGGGCGCGCGCGCGCACTGTGTGTGTGTGTGTGTGTGTGTGTGTGTGTGTGTGTGTGATGCGCGTGTGTGTGTCCCCCCCCCCCCTTTTTTTTTTTTTCATCTTCTTTTCTTTTTTCCCCTTCCTCAATAGTACCGTTAGCTTTTTGATCATTGATCATTTCCATTCCTTTCCATCTACTATCATTACTGCAAATTTTACTATTCATTGTTATAACAAATCTTAAATAAATGTTAGCGAACCGCCCAGAGAACGTGGACAAACGAGTCACAAGACAAAACACAACGCGTTTCGACCTCTTAGGTCTTCTTCAGGTGAGACATAAACGAATAAAACAACGAAAATTCACTTAGCTTTGATCGCTTCAGATCGTTTCAGAGTTCAGCGCAAGGAAGTTCATCTTTGTGATTATCATATTTTTTATTATCATCATCATTATTGTCATTATTGTTATAGCTGAACTCTGAAACGTTGTTTTATTCGTTTATGTCTCACCTGAAGAAGACCTAAGAGGTCGAAACGCGTTGTGTTTTGTCTTGTGACTCGTTTGTCCACGTTCTCTGGGCGGTTCGCTAACATTTATTTAAGATTTGTTTAGATTTCCGCCTGCAGTCGTCTCGCTTTGCAACTAGATCTATTATTGTTATTCTTACTTTCATTCTTGTCATCTTTGTGATTATCATATTTTTATTATCATCATCATTATTGTCATTATTGTTATAGCTATCATTATTACGCTTATTATTATCACTATCCTTATGATTATAATTACTATTACTATTACCATATTAACATTAATCCTATCATTATCAGAAGAAGTAGTAGTAGTAGTAGTATTTTTTTTTAATTACCAGTCTTATTAACACTAACATTATTAACATTATTATCATCAGCATCATCATAATCATTAATGATAGTATTAATATTATTGCTATTATAATTATCATTACTGTTTTTACTATCATTATAACTATTACTACTATCATTATCACTATTATTAATTTCATCGTTATTCACTTGTATATTTCTGATTTTTCAACATACTATCTTCCCCGCATCCTATATCATTACTAACAATTATCTTTTTTCCATTATGATCAAGGTTATTATCATAATTATTAGTATATGTATATATAGTCTTCCACTGTCTTCTCTTATCATCATTATCACTCTTGCTGCTATAACCCTATCACATATCTTCTAACCCCTCTCCTTTCTGTCCTGTTTCCAGTATTGTTACAATTACTCCTACATTTACAACTATCATTTTTGTTAGCATTTTTACTTTATGATTTAACTACCACCATTTATCTTTGTTAGTGTCATTACTATATGATTTGACTGCCACCATTATGAATATTAGTAGGTAGAAGAAATAATAATATTCTCTTTATTTTATTTTCATCATTATCATCATATCATCATCATCATCGTCATCATCATCATCATCGTCATCGTCATCGTCATCATCATCATCATCATCATCATCATTATCGTCATCATCATCATCATCATCAATGTCATCATCAATGTCATCATCATCACCATCATCGTCGTCATCATCATGATCATGATCATGATCATGATCATGATCATCATCATCATCATCATCATCATCGTCATCATCTTCATCATCATCATCATCATCATCATCATCATCATCAATGTCATCATCATCACCATCAGCTTTATTAGTATCATTATAATAACCCGCACTGTCTCCCCTCCCAGCAACCTCGTTTCCATTCCAACTCCATTTTGCACCCAGTTTGAGGAGATCAGTGACCATCTGTTCGTCCTTCGTTTTCATTGTCTTGAGTGTTGTTTGTCTTGCCTGAAGAAGACCAAAGGAAACGCGTAATGCTGTTTGTTTGTTTGTTTGTTTGTTTCTGTAATATTTTCTTCTTTCGTTTGGCGGCACGGTGATTTTTTTTTTTTTTTTTAATAAATCTTGTTTGAATTTCTGCTTGAGGTCACTTCACTTTGAAACCGTCAGTGTACAGACATTTGTGGTTCGAAGTGTTTACTTCGACGCACACACACACACACACACACACACACACACACACACACACACACACACACTCACACACACACACACACACACACACACACACACACACACACACACACACACACACACACTCACACACACACATGACATTGAAAGGAGAAGATATGTGAGTGGGGAAAGGGTAGAGGGTTGAGAGGAGTAATGAGAATGGGAGGAGAAAAGAGAGCAAGCAGTAAGAAAAGGTAGGAATAGGAGGAAGAGAGAGAGAGAGAGAGAGGGGAGAGAGAGAGAGAGAGAGAGAGAGAGAGAGAGGGAGAGAGAGAGAGACAGACAGACAGAGTCAGAGACAGATAGAGAGAGAGACAGAGACAGAGAGGAGAGGAGAGAGAGAGAGAGAGAGAGAGAGAGAGAGAGAGAGAGAGAGAGAGAGAGAGAGAGAGAGAGGCGCACGCAGTGAGGAGCAATGTGGGAATCAGGAGTTGAGAGGAGGGAGGGAGGGGTAAAGGCAAAAGATGGGGACAGAAGGGGCTAAAAACCTTGCTCCCATCAAAACCCCAACAACCAAACAACCAAACAAGACAACGCACTGGTCCGGAAGACCATTAAAGAAGCAGTTTCCAAAGGTCACCTCCCTGTGAGAAAATCCAACCTCACCCAAGCAGAGTTTCAGGCCCTGAAAGAACTGAAACAGAGACCCGACATCATCATCATCAAAAGAGCAGACAAGGGAGGGGCTGTAGTGGTTTGGCGAAAAGACTTGTATGAAGAAGAAGCCAAACGCCAGCTCTCTGACTCCTCAACTTATGCTCCCATCAAAACCCCAACAACCAAACAAGACAACGCACTGGTCCGGAAGACCATTAAAGAAGCAGTTTCCAAAGGTCATCTCCCTCAAGAAGCAACAAGAACTATAGTCAAAGAACCTCGCACTGCAAAATTCTACCTACTACCGAAGATTCACAAGAGCGGCAACCCTCGTAGACCTATCGTCTCAGCCTGCTCCTGCCCAACTGCTCAACTGTCACAGTTTTCTTGATCAGTAGTTCCAACCCCTCGTCCACAACCTACCAACCTATGTGAAAGACACCAACCATGCCCTGCAGATTTTCCATGATTGCACCTTCCCGCCTGACAGTGAACATCAATTCCTCTTCACAATGGATGTGACATCATTGTATACTAATATCCCTCACAAAGATGGACTTCTCGCTGTTAAACACTACCTGAAACAAAGCGACTTTGACTTTGACCCAACCACCATCCTGCGCCTGACTGAACTTGTTTTAACTCTGAATTCTTTCGAATTTGGAAACGAGGCCTACCAACAACTTCAAGGAGTTGCTATGGGCACGCGCATGGGGCCATCATATGCCTGCCTCTTTATGGGGCACATTGAGACACAAATCTTTGCTCAATACCCTGGACGTCTACCTGAAGTCTTCAAAAGATTCATAGACGACTGTTTCGGAATCAGTGCTCTACCCAGACAGGAACTCCAATGCTTCATTGACTATGCTAACGCCTTTCACCCTTCAGTCAAATTTACATACGAAATCTCGGACTCTTCCCTCTCATTTTTGGACATCAAAATCAGTATTCAAAGCACTTCACAGTCTCTCCACACAACAGTGCACTACAAACCAACTGATGCCCACTCTTACCTCCTGTTCTCATCAAGCCACTCTCCTGCCATGAAAGAAAACATCCCATATTCTCAATTTCTTCGACTTCGCAGACTATGTAGCACCGATGATAATTACACCAAAGAAGCAGCGGCCATGACTACCTTCTTCACTACTAGAGGCTACCCACAAGCTACAGTTCAGATGGCCCTTGAACGAGCACAGTCCATCCCCAGACACCAGCTCCTACAAGACAAGGAAAAGATGACTACAGACAATGACCGACGCATTGCCACTCTGACCTACCATCCACACAATCTATCTGTGAAAAACGTTCTGCTCCGCAACTTGACTATTCTGAAGGAGGATCCAGCTCTCCAAAACATTTTCAGTCTACCACCTATGGTGGCATTCAAAAGGGACAAAAACCTTGGTGACCACCTGATGCACTCTACCTTCCACCCTTCATCCCCCCTCCCCCCCCCCCCCCCCCCCCCCCCCCCCCCCCCCCCCCCAACCCAACCAGGCAATTTCCAGTGCAAGAAACACAAATGCAAAACCTGTGACTTTCTTAATCCGACAATTACCGTGCAAGGCCCATCCGGACGCAGCTTCCACATGAGGTCCCACCTCACCTGCCAGACTCAGAATATAGTCTATGTTGAACAATTAATGCTGAACAATTAAGTTGAACAATATAGTCTATGTTCTTAGTTGTACCCTTTGTCCCAAGATGTATGTGGGTGAAACATACAGATCTCTAAACGAACGTTTTAAAGTACATAGAGACAGCATCCTCACAGGAAAAGACACTCCTGTGGCAAACCACTTCAATTCGGACCATCACCATCTTTCCCACTTCAGAGTGGCAGCCCTTTGGAGAAATGGTCGTCAAGAAGGGAACTACAGAAAATACATGGAAAGCCAGTTAATACAGCGCCTTGGCACCTTGAGCCCACATGGGCTCAATGTCAGGGAATGATACCTCACCCCAAACCATCAGCCCTCCTCTTTCTTTCCCCCCCACCCCCCCTCCTTCCTTTCCCCCCTTCCCCCCTCTCCAATGTTTTGAACATTTTACCATGAATCCCTCTGTGCAGGAGAAGATGTAATAGTTTTTTGTCTGTTAACACTGTCGAAAGCTTTGGAAAAGTCTACGAAAAGAGTGTAAAACCTCCCTCCCTGTTTTGTTAGATATTTCTGTACCATTGATTGCAAAGAGAATAATATTGTCTGTGGTACTGTAGCCTTTCCTGAAACCAGCTTGTGACTCTGGTATTTTATCGTTGTTTTCACAAAAGCGAGTTAATCTGCTGCTCAATATGGAGCAGAAGATCTTACTGATACTATCCAGAAGTGAAATTTCTCGGTAGTTGTCCACCTTTCTGGGCTTCCCTTTCTTACGAAGTGGAAATATCACAGCTTTTGACCAGCTCTCTGGATGAACACCACTCTCAAAAATGTGATTGAATAATAGATGCAGGAATCTTAAGGAAACACTGCTAGCATGGTGAAAAAATTCAGCTGGCAAACCATCCGGCCCAGGAGATTCTGACTTTTTCATCCCGCCAATAGCTTCCACCATTTCTTCACGAGTGATTTTATTATTCAGTTCGGAATTCAAACAGTTCTGACAAGCGGCAGTTGCGTGTTCTTTGAGGGCCTCTAGAGAACTATAAAATAGGCATTCTGGCTCACCCAGCTCCGCCCAGCTCCAACCGGCTGAAGCCGGTTTCGCTGTTGCTCCGCCGGCTTACCCAGAATGCCTATTTTATAGTTCTCTAATAGTAAACACTTTACAAACATACATAATGTGTAGGATTATCTGTTTTTAACACTAATTTAGAAAACTTTTGAGACTTAAGTTTTTGCTTAATCCTTCGTTTTTCTTGATCGTTTTCAATAACATCATTTTCACGCATACATTCATCAAATGCGTCTCTGTCTTTCATATGAAATAAAACTACAGTCTTTAACTGTTCTCTAAAGTCTGTTAAAACTGAGTTATATTTCTGACATAAAATCCACACACTTATCCCAGCATGTCTTCCACTGAAAGCCAGTTTCGGCCGAACAGTCATCTATAATAAATAGTGTCTGCGTTCCCCCAAACAGTCTGTACTACCAGTCGGTTGACTGTCAGCTTTTTTGCAAGACCAAGACAACACAATTATAACGACGCAGTAAGTCAGCAGGCCGAGCGTCCTGTTTACAAACTGTGTGCCTCCCTATCAATAAAACACGCCTCGCGCGCCTACTGCGTTTCTTTTCTCACCGGGCTCGCGGCGCGCTTTGTCACAAATGTTCTTGAACATTCTCGAATGGGAAGCCACCACTTCGCTGTTTTCAGTGTGCGTGTCAGTTTGTTGGTGTGTGGGGTTTACGACTTAACACAGACAAGAGGCCTTTGTTTACACAGAACACAGCACACAGTCAGTTAGTTGACAATGTACATACTTTCTTCACATCCAGTCAGCTGCCACACCGGCGTGGGTTTTTAGAGCAGCATGTATCTTTGGCGTCAACGCGATGGCTTGTGTAATAGAAATTGTCAGATTTGAGAGTTCTTAGTTTATTAATCCAATAGGTCTGTCCGCACAGCGGGCGTGCGCTAACACGTTCTTTGCTATAGCGTGAGCTGCCTCTTTCTCTGTTCTTCATCGCGCTTAACTAGTAGTTGCAGGCCAGCCCGACAACGAATCACTGCACAGCGCCCACGCACATCCTGTTCAGTCACAAAGCAAGTGGCTGACATATCAAATGACAAGTGGTCCTACCAGTTCCACTTTTCACCCCAAGTCCTTAATTAAGTCACCCCAAGTCCTTAATTAAGTCACCCCAAGTCCTTAATTAAGTCACCCCAAGTCCTTAATTAAGTTCTTAATTAAGTCACCCCAAGTCCTTAATTAAGTTACCCCAAGTCCTTAATTAAGTCACCCCAAGTTCTTAATCAAGTTACCCCAAGTTCTTAATCTAGTTCTTAATCAAGTTACCTTAAGTTTTTAATCAAGTTACCTCAAGTTCTTAACTTAAGTTACTTTAAGTTTTTACTTAAGTCATCCTCTATGTACAACCAAGTTCTTATTCAAGTCAATTTATAATTATTTATTAAGTTCTTGAAATATTATTCCATCTGAAATGGATCAAAATGATCTTTTGTTGTTGGCGGTTCTGGCATGCTTTTTTGTTTGGCTTCTGTATTTAGTGGTTGAGATTTTTTTGACTGCTTTGGTTTTTGCTGGCGTTGTTTATATATTTTATAAACGTAATAACCACCCCCAGCAGCAATGCCGCCAAAAATGACAATTGTTTTAAGTTCAATATTCCATAAAGACTTTGGTGTTGCAGGCCTTGAATCAACTTGTTCTGGTGTTTTTACAGCTGGCATTGAAACAACTGTTGGCGTTGGCGGTGTTATGTTTTCATTATGAGTTATATTCTGTGATTGCAACATTAATTTTTTTTGTTTGTTCCACTCTGCTAATTTTTTTCCTGCAATTTTTTTCCTGCTGCAACGCGCCCAGGATGAGGAGGCTTTTTACTGGTCACTTTCTCCACCTGATTCAATGTTTTCTGATTCTGCTGATTTTCTGGCTCGGTCATTTTGAAGGGAAACAAAATCTATATGATTAAAAGTAATTAATCCCATGATTAATGGCGATAACAATGTTCCAAATCTGTAATATAGATCACATCCTAGAGACTCTAATGACTTTGTTAAAACTGGATCCTGCGTTAAATCATACATAAAATCTTGTTCAGAATCAATGGGAGCAAATCTACTAACTAGTTTAGTGTACAAACTAAGAACCGTTTGCCCAACACTTTTTACCATTTTTGACCCCAGTTGCGCTTCATACCTATTGTGATACTTTACAATGTCTTGTGGCGACATTTGTTGAATCTGTTCTATGCTGAATTCATTTCCAAGGTACTGTTTTGTTTTTCCACATGCTGCTAAAGAATACAGCCTTTCTTTTTGGCGCATAATAGCTTGGTCATCAACTTGATTATTTGTAATCATAAGTTCAGGAAGTAAATCATCGCAGTTCATGTTTTATTAATAATAAATTTTATTTTATTTTTAAAAAATGAGCACCGAAAAAACTGTTGCCAACCTCGTATACCATTCTGCTGTTATTGGAGGTCTAAGTGTAGGATACACAATGCTTGGTAAAAGCCTGTTAAAAATAAAACCAGCAGATCTTGGCAAACTAGACTTTGAAGACTCAGCAAAGCTGATTGCTGTTATTACAGCTTCATTTGCTACGAAAGATTTTCTAGTTAAGCAAGGAATAATTCCAGACAGTATCAATATGTAAAATTTAAAAAAATACATTTATAAAAATGGCTTCACTCGTAATGATGATAGGCGGCGCAGTGGTCAACGCACTTGCTTTCAGCGGAAGTAATTATGCGTTTAGTAAACTACAAAATAACGATGAGAGAAAAAGACATAACAGAGCTATGGAGCAACTAGCCGCTGCACAAGACACCTATGAAAAGCAAAGAATGGAGCAGTTAGATTTTATTAACGGCAGACTTAAACAACAGGGACATGCAGCTTACACATTTAAAGATGTTGACCAGGCAATAAAAGAATATTTTCTAGTAACAGGCAAACAAGTTGAAACATTGCTCCCACCAAAATTCAGCAACTTTTATCAACCATCAGAAAAACAAAAGATGCAAGAAATATTGTTTATTGTCTTTGGCATGACCGCTGTGTATTTTGTTGCACAAAGTATTGGCTGAATAAAAAATGAACAAGATCTATTATTCACCAAAAGGATATTGGAAGGGAATCACGGCAATTAAAAAGCTTAGCCAAGCAGCGGGTGTCAGTGAACAAACAGCAAAGGAATGGTTATCTAAACAAGCGATTTGGCAAATTTATCTACCAGCGCCTAAAAAACTACAGAGACCACACTTTGTGAATATAACTCCAAACGACACCCATCAAATGGATCTTTTATATTTACCCCATGATACGATTAGACGAAAAAGATTTAAGTACGCACTTACAGTCATTGATATAGCTTCAAGATACAAAGATGCGGAACCATTAACACAAAAGAGTGCTTCTGCTGTTGCTGTCACTATACAACTGATATATCAACGAGGACCCTTAACTTATCCTCGCATGATTCAAGTCGATGATGGAAAAGAATTTAAAGGTCAAGTGAATCAATTATTGTTAAAACATAGAGTTACCATTAAAAGAGGCATTCCGGGTGTTCACAGATCACAGGGTTTGGTTGAAAACTTTAACAAACAGTTATCTGAAAGACTTTTCTCCTACCAGTATCACAGAGAGCTGATTGACAATTCTCGCAACACAGAATGGGTTAGAAGACTGCCCTCAGTTCTACGTGCAATGAATAATGAAGAATTTAAAGGTCTAAAACCAGTACAAGCAATCAAAAAACAAAAAATAAATGTTGTTGAAGGAGACGCCAGTTCATCAAGCAAACTATTACCATTTGGTTTGAAAGTAAGATACCTTTATTTACCGGGAGAAGCAGAAGGGGACACTCGCATCAGGGCAACAGATCCAGTTTGGAGTGTTGACTCATATGAAATAAAAAGAATTGTAAAGATGAATCCGCCTGTGTATTATTTACGAGAAACTGACACAACAAAACGACCAGCCCCTCAAAGATCTTTTGTGAAAGAAGAACTGCAAATAATCCCGCCAGACACAGTTCCGCTTAATTAATTTACGTAAATATATTTGAGTTTAAAATGGAAGCTCAAAAGGAAGAAATCTTACATGAAACTAAAAAGATGATAAAAAAGAGACCTTAGAATTAATACAAGAATCATATGATACGTGTTCAGCTATTAAGGAAACAATTAAGTGGATTCATCGGTACATGGCAACGCATCCTGATCGCCTACGATCCCAAATTTTGATTATCAAAATATGGGATAAAGAATATCTTGAAAAAATAAAAAAAATTCGTGCACATCAAGCAAACATGAGAAAAAATTTGTCTGAATTGGATATTGATATGATTGAGCTTTTAGATAAATTTGAGGAAAAATATAAACCCGCGGATGAAGAAGGTATGTAATTATGCTGTTTTCCAATGCCTGATTGCATATGAAAACTCTGGATTAACAAACACACGTTTTGTGTTTGTTCTATCTAATGACTTCTTTGTTACAACAGTTGTGTTGATCTCATGTAGATTAGATCGTAGTTTTACGTTGTCATGATGAAAAGTCTTATTGTCAAACAATGCTTTTTTATAGTTGTCATGGGATATGCTTGATTGCACAACACTACGAGATATTCCCTTTGCTTTTTTAACAACTTTTTTTTGGCTTGAAAGACTGTACATTTTCGACCTTAAACCAATAAACTCCTTGATCACACCTCCAGATAATTCATCCTTCATCTTACCTAAAACCTTCTTATTAATAGTTGAATGCAAAGGTGAATCTTTAGGGTAATCAGATGTGTCGTACCATCCCGCATGCCCTTTAGCTACTTCTAATTCCATGTCTTTATAGATATCTTCAGTAGGGATGTCGATTACAAAGGAATCTGTATCTGTGTAAAGTACTTTGGACTCAGGATACAAGGGCTTAAAGTAGTCATAAAGAAATTCTAACATCAAAAGCTTTGATAATTCTAAAACAGTAAACCCAATAAAAACGGGCTTATCCAATTTGACTTTCTTTTTTTTCATCATTATGCCAAAAAGCTGATCATGAAATCTTCTGAAGTCCTGATAATTGGGTTTAGAAGTTAGCTTAATTGCATCGTTCTCTCTGGTGACCAATCTAACATCTTTACGCTTGTGCGGATTCTCCATAGTCTTTCCAAAACAGCTGTTGTTCATCAGCTTGAAAAAGTCTTTTTCTGAAGCATCTGTGGATTTAGTTCTGAGATCAGTGTTCTTCATTATGTATGGTTTCATGAACTGTTCTTGATCAAAAGCAATTATACGATGAACAGCTGTCAACTTCAAACCATGTCTTAAATAAAATTGTAGAAGCCTGTAATGGCAGACATAATTTTTTTTGCCTCGAAGATTAGGCACAAGTTTAGGTGGTTCTGTTTTTGCCATCTTTAGACTTTCTGCTGCTAATGGATAGTCATTATGCAGGTCATGGAGTTCCTGAGGATATTCTAAGTCAACTTCTAGAATGTATCCACACTGTTGATCTGGCGTCAAACTGCCCAACCACTTTAATGCTTTTTGAATATTATTCGTATCACCGTCTGTGTACATTTTAAAGTTGCGTAATGGAAGTGATTGCGCCATTGCCCATCCATACAGATTGTTTGCATCTAAATACATGAGATAGTTAGACCTTTTACTTGGATCATAGTCGTCCAAGTATTTGTTGTTTGCTTTACAGTAATGGTGCGACACCATACTGATTCCCCACGCAATCCGTTTTCAATCATCTGAAGCATTGGCAGGTTAGACAATAAATCAATTTGTACTCCAGTAAATTTTAAGAAAGCGTCCCAGCTCATCCCGGGCGCAGAAATGTAATGCGCAGGATCCAGGCTGTAATGTTTCATGCAGGTCTTCCTATAATTTTCAAAGACGTCCGCCAACAAACAGGTATCCGCCATTAAATAGGAATCATGATAGTCTCCCATCGTTTTACACTCTAACTTCTGCCACGCATCTTGAGCATGCTGGTAATCAGAATCACTGATGTCCTTTCCTCTGAGACTAGAAAAGAACGCGCCTTTAGGCGGAAGTGTATCTTCGTCAAACCTTTGCCAACTGTTCATGTACTCATAAGGGTAAACGCCCTTTCTAACAAGAGTTGGGTCAAAATATTCTTCTGTTATTGGGCAGGACTTTAAGGACATAGCCAGTGACTCTAATGAACCCATCATGTGTTGCATAGAGTCGTAGAAAGACATGTTATTTAAAGTGAAACACATGTACTTTTCTGATGACTGTGCAATGCATGACACCCTGAAGTCGCTGGTTACTGCTTGCAATATAAGATGAGAATCGTAACCTCGCAAGTTGTGAAAGAATATAGGCAGCTTCCATGTCTTTGGTTCAAACTTTAGTTGAAGATTGCATTTACTGTGTGCTGCTCCTCTGAACTTTCCGCTGATGTGATCATGGTCTCTTACTGTTGGATTCTCTGCGTCTGGGGAGAGGCCTAAACCACAAATCCAACAGTGAGTGGCTGAGTCATACTGTTGTTGGTCTTCAGGCGTCATTATGATTTCAGATAAGTTTAGATTATTAGAACAGGCATTACGCACTTGCTGCATGCGTTTTAAGAAGTATTTTGCAGCATTTGGTCCTCTGTATAATTCTGGCTTTGAATGGGCGCCATCCGACCTAACAATGATGAAGGCAAATGAGCAAATCTGATGATTACTCATTAAGACTGTTTTAGGAAGTTTCTGTGGGGTTGGTCCTTCATAAGGAACAATGAGTGATTCGAAGTCTGCGTAAACAACATATGGACTAGTTTGCAACCGTTTCCAGTTCTTAAAACTAACTTTACTGCCTTCTCCGGGCGTAATTAGTTCTGTATCACAGTCAACTGGGCTAATACAATGTTTTATATGTTCGCTCGCAGCTTGAACGGATGGAATTCTTGTTAAACATTTTCTACAGAATTCTTGTTTGCTATGTTGTTTTGTAGTATGCACTAGTAATCTACTCATTGTGCGTATCAATGTGTAATGCGGTAGCCCCGCTGGTGAAAACATCAGTAGTAAGTCAACATGATTTTTGTCTGGTTCGCCAATCGTTGGACTGTTCTTGGACACTTTAATCGGCTGTAGATTTGTTTCCTCATCCCATATGTAGATATTAACAGTTATTGGTTTGTTTTGTTCTTCAAACTGATCAATCTGATTTACACTAACAGGAAAGGATATTCCTCTAAAGTTAAGATCATTGATGTAAGGTTCATAGTTAGACACTCTCTCTGCGTTTTTGCGGACAGGATGTAGCCTAGCAAGAACGCACCACATAAAACATTTGTCGTCTGAATTCTTTATGTTCAGAACTGCTCTCTTTGCAACTAATGTTGGAGGCAGTGGAATGTAAGCCTTGCCAACAATCGGCTCATACTTAGCCTGTTTTAATCTGATCTCTAAGACTTTACCCTCTGACCAGCCAGAGCCTCTCATTTTGGCTTCTTCAGCGGCCACATCAAACTGTGTAAGCAGCTGGTCTGCCCAACCAGGTGTTAAGTCATTAGAGGAAAGAATAGTCTGCTGTTTAGTTGAGACCCAGACTTCTAGATTTTCTTCATTTATTGTTATATAATCGATTAAAACAACTAACCTTACTTTAACTGGAGGGTTTATTGTTAGTTTACTTGGAACTTGAGAAATAGCGTGTACAACGCTTTCCCGCACGTTTTTTGGATTAATAACTTCTAAATCAATCTCATTTAGTGCTCTTGACAAATGCTCTTTCTCGAGCATTGCTTCAAACAATTCATCTGAACCTTCATATATCTTATCCATGCTGAGTTTCTTTTCTAACTCAACATATTTATTTAAATTAAAAAAAAAATACTTAATCAGAATCAATATCAACGGTCTTTTTGTGCTTGGACTCATAAACTAAAGTATAAACGCCATTTGGGGTTGTTAATGTGAGCTGTTTAGAACAGAGTTTAATGTTTCGTTTACTTTTTTTAAACATTCCTTTTTTATCTGGTCGGTGTCTGGCTGTTGAGAAAAAGTTGCCCTTGCCTTTCTTTGAAGATCAAACTTTTGTCTTTTGTAGTCCTCAAAATCAGCCTGTAGGTGACTAAATTCTTCATCCGTGATGTTCGAGTTGACAAGTGCTTTATCAATTATCAGTTTGAAGGAACTAAGTTTAGCTGTTAGTAGTTGAACATTAGCTGTGTGCTTTTGGAGTTTAGCTTTTATTTTTTTGCTGACAGCACTTACAGCCAATGAACACAGGCCAAGAGTTAAAGACAAACCACCTAGAGGTAAAGCTTCCGGTGCACCTACGCCTGTTGCTAAGAGACCTACACTTGTTCCTGCTGATAGAGCACTAGTGATCGATGCTCCAGTATTAACATATGTAACAGCATTAAAGACAGCAGAATACCTTCGTTTGGTTTTACTGTATTTTGAAAGGTCCTGCTCTAGTTGGGTTTGCATTTGTGTAATGTTGGTTAATCTGAAAGTTTTTATGTCTACAGCAACAGAGTTCTCTTCTTTGGGCACTTTTGGATAAACCTGAACAGACATGCTTTTTTTTAAAAATAAAAATAATTTAGTATTGGATATCTTTTAATCTGTTATCTTGAATATCCAGCTGCGCATCATATATTAAAAACAAATGTACATTAAGTGGTTTATCACTCTCTTTTTCTTTATCAATTTGAATGTTTATTACGTCTTTAACTGTTCTCCCACTCCCATGCAACTGATTATCCTCTGTTGACCTTAGGTCAATCCATAAACCGTATTTCGTTGTTAAATATTCATCAAGTCTAACACTGTGAAGGTGTAGATCTTTAGACACAAGGTCTACTGTTGGACTTCTAGACCTCCCGCTTCCAAACAATTTTCTTATTTCATCAAAATGATGATAAGGTTTAAGCCCGCTACCGTAGACTTGGTTAGGACTACCCTCAAATGAACATTGTACTTTCGTTATTTTAGGATTGATAAACTTTTCACTTTGTCTTTGGTATGGTTCTTTATCATCTTCACACAGCAATAAAATACCTTTAAGTGATCGTGCTGCGGCGCTAAAACTAAAATTCCATATAGTGTCTGCTCTGCTTTTAGGATATTTTGAATGATGAATCACTCTTTCGTAATATATTGCTAATTTTGACTGATATTGTTGCTCAATCAGCCTTGCTAAGTTAGGGTTGCTAACAATGTCAAACTCTAACGAGATGTCGAAAATGCTGTACTTTGCGTCAGTGTCTGTAGATTTAATGACACGTTTGTATTCATTAAAAGTTAGTTCATATGACAATCTGTCTTTTAATGCTCCTTGAAAGTATGGCGCATGCGCTTTTAACAACTCAAAATCTAAGGGTATAGAAAAGCGATTTCCATAAGCAAAACTTACAGCTTCATACTTGTTGCCGGCTTTAGCATCTTCGGCGTCTATTCTGTGTTTTAGTGCTTCGTTATTTTCGATTCCTTGAAACGCAAGATCGGCCCTTTCATTCGCGGTTAGCCATAGATCAGAATAGATTAGAAATATGTCTGCATTGTGTAAAGAAAATATTTCTTGCCCCTCAAGTTTTATAGAAATTTTCTTAACGATTGCCCGTCCCAGATTCTGTACAACTGTCCTGTTTGCGTCTGTTGCTGAATCAAGTTCTATTTTGAAAGTAAGCCGTGCAGATCCCGGCACAATCACTTCATCTGCTCCTAGGTCTGGAAATTTAACAGTAAGAATTTGATCTGAATCAATAGTAGATGGATTATTTGGAACAATAATATTCTGTTTATTTCCCTTCACGCCAAAGGGCTCTTTCAGTCTTCTATGCGGGTCAAGAATCGAGCCATATGCTTGTGACATTTTTTTTATAAAACAAAATAAAAAGTTAATTATTTAAAAACATGGCAGGCATTGAAGGTGAAGAAGATTATGATGTTTTTGATCCTGGAGACGACATGAGTGAAATGACTCCTTTGACACAACCATCGCGCTCAGTGCAGCGTGAATTAACAGAAGAAAGGGCTGAAGCATTTTACAAAAGTTTAGGCCTAGAACCTCCCGAATTTATAGACCCTGATTTTGAATTAAAAGATGGCCATTTGTCTGTGAGAAACGACCAAGGGCAACTTGTTCAGCTTACAACTAAACCAGACCCATTAAAGTTTTTAGCTAAGAGTACAATTAGACAAAGACTCAGTGTGCGCGATCAAAATCGCCTTGGCATTACTAAACCAAAATTAGATAGGGAAGCAGTTGCTAAACTTCAAAACACACTACAGAAACTCCCAACAGAAAACCAAATTCAAAACATACCCCTTAAAGATTTAAGCCCAACAGCAGACGAAATAATACAAAGATCACAGATAAAACAGGGAAAGTCGTGAAATGTGATAACCTGCACATTGTTTTAGAAATAAAATAATACGTTGTTTTAAAAAATGTCACATGGACCAGACGATTCGGGGGTCACATTAGCGCCTGAGAGGTGTGTAACTTTAGAATTAAAAGACCTTGCAGACATTGAGGACTTTGAACAAAACGGTGAGATAGGCACTTTATATGGTTTTGAGTACACTAAAGATGGTTATTATAAGCGCAAAGAGGTTGACGACAACAAAAGGTTTCCTAAACTAGAACAACTACGCAATCTAGAAGCAAATAATACAGGTCAGTATGAATATAAAATAGTTCGAAAAACTGACAGCAAATGGCACTTAGAACCATATTTAGAATGGGACATAAAATTTGAATTCTTAAGCCCATTTACATTTTTTGACCGTCAAAAAAGTTTCAGAAAAGCATTGAACTCTGGCCCTTTACATGTAAGTCTTATGCCAGAGGACAACAGTCGGAAAGAGATCGAAATAAAGCCGTTTGGGGACAAACAGTACATCCTCCACAGAAGAGAATCGGTTTTAAAGAAAGCTTCTACAAAATTACAGTTCATTCCACGCACAAAATTAGGAGACACGTTCACAATGATATTTAAAATTTCTGTCTTAAAAGATGAGGCAAGAAATGGAGCTCTGGGCGTCAGTGACAATCTTATGAAAGGAATTCTTATTAGCTGGCAAAACTTAGACGTTGACAAACTTAAAGTTACTGTCGTTGTTCTTTACAATGGCGAGGATATTAAGGTCATAACAACAAGCAACAAAATTGATATTAGTCTAAATAGAAACGATCTTACAGAACTGAACTGGATTAATCTTACACATTTGGACCTTATAGGTTTTTATTATACTGAACAAGTTTTGACAGAGAGTATGATAAAAACAATAACTGGATTAGATTAAATTCTGTTTTAAAACTATGGAGCAGACAACTTTGGTGTCAATGCCGATGTTAAACTTTATGACAAAAACCCCTCATTGTTCATTGATTTGTGGACAGACTGGTTGTGGAAAAACAATATTTGTCCTCGACCTATTACAAACAGTTTATAGTTATGATTTTGATCATATTGTAATTTTCTGTCCAACACTCAAATGGAACAAAGCATATCACGACAGAAGGTTTATATGGACGGATGATGAAATCTATTTAGTTGATCCTAGCAATAAACTGAGTGAGTGTTTAGAACACTTTTATAGACTGTTTGAGGGAACACAAACACTATTTATTATAGATGATTGTTCAGCAGAAAAGGATATAGTCAAAAAAAGAAACACTTTATCAAAACTAGCTTTCAGTGGAAGACATGCTGGGATAAGTGTGTGGATTTTATGTCAGAAATATAACTCAGTTTTAAAAGACTTTAGAGAGCAATTAAAGACTGTAGTTTTATTTCATATGAAAGACAGAGACGCATTTGATGAATGTATGAAAGAAAATGATGTTATTGAAAAGATCAAGAAAAACGAAGGATTAAGCAAAAACTTAAGTCTCAAAAGTTTTCTAAATTAGTGTTAAAAACAGATAATCCTACACATTATGTATGTTTGTAAAGTGTTTACTATTAGAGAACTATAAAATAGGCATTCTGGGTAAGCCGGCAGAGCAACAGCGAAACCAGCTTCAGCCAGTTGGAGCTGGGCGGAGCTGGGTGAGCCAGAATGCCTATTTTATAGTTCTCTCCTCTTTAACCTCATCATGGAAACCATTGTCATCTCTTTCCACATCAACATTGAACAGGTTTTTAAAATATTGAAACCTTGACCGAGGTGTAATTGAATTCAAATCCTGCGATTTGGATGAAGTGAATGATTTTATTTTTTGCCAAAAAGACTTTGAATTTTTATCCTCACAGGCTTCATTTATTTCCCTCAAAACACGTGTGTTGTGATCACTTTGTTTTATTTTACACAAGTGTTTAAAGTCTGCTTTTGAATCAAGATAACCGTACAGATCCTCGTCGGCATTTGTCTTTCTAAATATATTTAACTTGGAATATTTCGTTTGTTTCGACACTTCGCATTCTTCATCCCACCATGGTGGTTGTGCACGTGAGTTTCGTACAGTCAGTTTTGACCCAGTGCCTGAGCGTGACCTCAGTTTACTAGCGGCGGTTTGCACGAAAGAAAGGAAAACATTCAACCCCTCATCTACGCCTGTCTGCAATGCCGACGTGAAACTATGAAAATAGAAATCAGCGTTTTCATTCATGAAGTCCGTGAAGTTATCTCTATGTTGTTCTTTCCACACAAACCTGACGCCCTCTTCAAGGTTGATGTCATCCTCCCCCCTCCCTTCACCATTAATTTCACAACAAAAGGACGTTATAACAGGGAAGTGGTCAGACTCGGTGCGATTTTCAATATACATATCTGCAACTATATCAAACACAGAAGTAGAGCATATACAATAGTCAACAATACTTTTGCCACGATTTGCCACGCGGTGATTTCTCCTTCACTGTTGCCCGAGGTTCTGCCGTTTAAAATGTATACACCATAATCTCTGCAAAGTTCAATAAATCTGTGCCCATAATTATTTGTCCCTTTGTCTTTGGATTTCCGAACAGAATGTGGCGTATCAATTAGAAATTCATCTAAGACGTGTAAAAAAAAATCTACATGTTTATTTTCATCATCTGGATCAGTGTCAGAGAGCCCATATGTACGGGCGTTAAAGTCACCACACAGAAACTAGGTTAAGTCCGGATATTGTCTGGCAATTTCAGTAAGATGACTGTCCAATATATCAATACCACTCGTGGTCAAATCGTCGTGCACCACTGAATGCTCCGGGGCAATATACACAAAGGCTGCCAGAAAATCAAAAGCAGAATTTAACACTGATTTGTCCACCTTCAGAAACACACTGTCTTCAGCCGCTGCTGCCAACTGTTCTGTCTTTTGCGCTATTGAATTGTGAACACACACAGAAACTCCACCTTTCTGTCTCTCTGTACGTGGTGAAAAATAAACATGAAAATCAGGAAATGCACATTCTATATCTTCTTTTTAACAAGACCAAATTTCTGAAAAAGCAAAGATTTTAAACTTTTCACAAAAACATTTAAACGACATATTTTTCAATTTTGTTGACAAGCCTTGAATGTTCCAAGCCATGATCTTGAACAAACCAGATTTGACACTGTCATTTACTGAATTAGATGTGGCAGGAGGGACAAAGAAAGGTCAGATGGGGTGTGTTGGGGCATAAAATGAAGCATCCACCTTTCCGATGACCACCTTTGACCGTGACGATGTGGCTGTCCTGGTTGAATCACGATTGGGTCGGCCTACACTTCATCTGACTGCCGTCGTTCCACCAGTTTGTCAGTGGCAGGGTCGTACACGTGAGACTTGCCCTCTATCACCAGAGCGTCAAAACGCAGGAATGCGCGCTTCCCCGCCTGTTTGGCCTCCTTCAGGAACGGCAGCAGTCTTCGCGGCGTTTCTCTCTCACCCTGGGGCTGCAGTCCTCGGTGATGGAGACATCAGAGCGCCTGTCTTTCATTTTTCTGCTTTCAGTCAGGATGGACTCTTTGTCTTTGTATTTCTCAAAAGAAACGATAATGGGGTGGGGTGTCTTTCCTCCTCTCAGTCGGTGGGCACGTTCGATTTCCACATCGTCCCTCCCTAATTTCTCCTTCAGCACAGACTTGACGGCGTTCTCACAGTCCTCCCAGGTCTCAGTCCCTTCCCCACGGCGAGGGATACCATGGAAGATGAGGTTTTTTTCTTCTGCTCCATCCCTCCAGGTCGTCTAGTTTTGACTCTACCGTTCCACTTTTTCTTTAAGTTCTTTGTTTTCTTTCATTACATCGGCTATGTCTGTCTGAATGTTGTCCATTTGTTCTTGTGTAGATGCATGCATGCTGTCCATTTTCTGATCCATTCTGTTCAGCATATTCACAACATCGGCAATGGTCGGCTCTGAATCGGAAGAAGTATTCCGTTTGTTACCCCTACCAGGGTACT
>CM065731.1:22909298-22930256 GCA_033310375.1 Conus canariensis | reverse complement strand
TTATTAACACTAACATTATTAACATTATTATCATCAGCATCATCATAATCATTAATGATAGTATTAATATTATTGCTATTATAATTATCATTACTGTTTTTTACTATCATTATAACTATTACTACTATCATTATCACTATTATTAATTTCATCGTTATTCACTTGTATATTTCTGATTTTTCAACATACTATCTTCCCCGCATCCTATATCATTACTAACAATTATCTTTTTTCCATTATGATCAAGGTTATTATCATAATTATTAGTATATGTATATATAGTCTTCCACTGTCTTCTCTTATCATCATTATCACTCTTGCTGCTATAACCCTATCACATATCTTCTAACCCCTCTCCTTTCTGTCCTGTTTCCCAGTATTGTTACAATTACTCTACATTTACAACTATCATTTTTGTTAGCATTTTTACTTTATGATTTAACTACCACCATTTATCTTTGTTAGTGTCATTACTATATGATTTGACTGCCACCATTATGAATATTAGTAGGTAGAAGAAATAATAATATTCTCTTTATTTTATTTTCATCATTATCATCATATCATCATCATCATCGTCATCATCATCATCATCGTCATCGTCATCGTCATCATCATCTCATCATCATCAATCATTATCGTCATCATCATCATCATCATCAATGTCATCATCAATGTCATCATCATCACCATCATCGTCGTCATCATCATGATCATGATCATGATCATGATCATGTCATCATCATCATCATCATCATCATCGTCATCATCTTCATCATCATCATCATCATCATCATCATCATCATCATCAATGTCATCATCATCACCATCAGCTTATTAGTATCATTATAATAACCCGCACTGTCTCCCCTCCCAGCAACCTCGTTTCCATTCCACTCCATTTGCACCCAGTTTGAGGAGATCAGTGACCATTCTGTTCGTCCTTCGTTTTCATTGTCTTGAGTGTTGTTTGTCTTGCCTGAAGAAGACAAAGGAAACGCGTAATGCTGTTTGTTTGTTTGTTTGTTTGTTTCTGTAATATCTTTCTTCTTTCGTTTGGCGGCACACGGTGATTTTTTTTTTTTTTTTTAATAAATCTTGTTTGAATTTCTGCTTGAGGTCACTTCACTTTGAAACCGTCAGTGTACAGACATTTGTGGTTCGGAAGTGTTTACTTCGACGCACACACACACACACACACACACACACACACACACACACACACACCACTCACACACACCACACCACACACACACACACACACACACACACACACACACACACACACACACACACTCACACACACACATGACATTGAAAGGAGAAGATATGTGAGTGGGGAAAGGGTAGAGGGTTGAGAGGAGTAATGAGAATGGGAGGAGAAAAGAGAGCAAGCAGTAAGAAAAGGTAGGAATAGGAGGGAAGAGAGAGAGAGAGAGGGAGAGGGGAGAGAGAGAGAGAGAGAGAGAGAGAGAGAGAGGGGAGAGAGAGAGACAGACAAGACAGAGTCAGAGACAGATAGAGAGAGAGACAGAGACAGAGAGGGAGAGGGAGAGAGAGAGAGGAGAGGGAGAGAGAAGAGAAGAGGAGAGAGAGAGAGAGGCGCGCACGCAGTGAGGAGCAATGTGGGAATCAGGAGTTGAGAGGAGGGAGGGAGGGGTAAAGGCAAAAGATGGGGACAGAAGGGGCTAAAAAACCTTGCTCCCATCAAAACCCCAACAACCAAACAACCAAACAAGACAACGCACTGGTCCGGAAGACCATTAAAGAAGCAGTTTCCAAAGGTCACCTCCCTGTGAGAAAATCCAACCTCACCCAAGCAGAGTTTCAGGCCCTGAAAGAACTGAAACAGAGACCCGACATCATTCATCATCAAAAGAGCAGACAAGGGAGGGGCTGTAGTGGTTTGGCGAAAAGACTTGTATGAAGAAGAAGCCAAACGCCAGCTCTCTGACTCCTCAACTTATGCTCCCATCAAAACCCCAACAACCAAACAAGACAACGCAATGGTCCGGAAGACCATTAAAGAAGCAGTTTCCAAAGGTCATCTCCCTCAAGAAGCAACAAGAACTATAGTCAAGAACCTCGCACTGCAAAATTCTACCTACTCCGAAGATTCACAAGAGCGGCAACCCTCGTAGACCTATCGTCTCAGCCTGCTCCTGCCCAACTGCTAACTGTCACAGTTTTCTTGATCAGTAGTTCCAACCCCTCGTCCACAACCTACCAACCTATGTGAAAGACACCAACCATGCCCTGCAGATTTTCCATGATTGCACCTTCCCGCCTGACAGTGAACATCAATTCCTCTTCACAATGGATGTGACATCATTGTATACTAATATCCCTCACAAAGATGGACTTCTCGCTGTTAAACACTACCTGAAACAAAGCGACTTTGACTTTGACCAACCACCATCCTGCGCCTGACTGAACTTGTTTTAACTCTGAATTCTTTCGAATTTGGGAAACGAGGCCTACCAAACAACTTCAAGGAGTTGCTATGGGCACGCGCATGGGGCCATCATATGCCTGCCTCTTTATGGGGCACATTGAGACACAAATCTTTGCTCAATACCCTGGACGTCTACCTGAAGTCTTCAAAAGATTCATAGACGACTGTTTCGGAATCAGTGCTCTACCCAGACAGGAACTCCAATGCTTCATTGACTATGCTAAACGCCTTTCACCTTCAGTCAAATTTACATACGAAATCTCGGACTCTTCCCTCTCATTTTTGGACATCAAAATCAGTATTCAAAGCACTTCACAGTCTCTCCACACAACAGTGCAACTACAAACAACTGATGCCCACTCTTACCTCCTGTTCTCATCAAGCCACTCTCCTGCCATGAAAGAAAACATCCCATATTCTCAATTTCTTCGACTTCGCAGACTATGTAGCACCGATGATAATTACACCAAAGAAGCAGCGGCCATGACTACCTTCTTCACTACTAGAGGCTACCCACAAGCTACAGTTCAGATGGCCCTTGAACGAGCACAGTCCACCCCAGACACCAGCTCCTACAAGACAAGGAAAAGATGACTACAGACAATGACCGACGCATTGCCACTCTGACCTACCATCCACACAATCTATCTGTGAAAAACGTTCTGCTCCGCAACTTGACTATTCTGAAGGAGGATCCAGCTTCTCAAAACATTTTCAGTCTACCACCTATGGGGCATTCAAAAGGGACAAAAACCTTGGTGACCACCTGATGCACTCTACCTTCCACCCTTCATCCCCCCCCCCCCCCCCCCCCCCCCCCCCCCCCCCCCCCCCCCCCCCCCCCCCCCCCCCCCCAACCCAACCAGGCAATTTCCAGTGCAAGAAACACAAATGCAAAACCTGTGACTTTCTTAATCCGACAATTACCGTGCAAGGCCCATCCGGACGCAGCTTCCACATGAGGTCCCACCTCACCTGCCAGACTCAGAATATAGTCTATGTTGAACAATTAATGCTGAACAATTAAGTTGAACAATATAGTCTATGTTCTTAGTTGTACCCTTTGTCCCAAGATGTATGTGGGTGAAACATACAGATCTCTAAACGAACGTTTTAAAGTACATAGAGACAGCATCCTCACAGGAAAAGACACTCCTGTGGCAAACCACTTCAATTCGGACCATCACCATCTTTCCCACTTCAGAGTGGCAGCCCTTTGGAGAAATGGTCGTCAAGAAGGGAACTACAGAAAATACATGGAAAGCCAGTTAATACAGCGCCTTGGCACCTTGAGCCCACATGGGCTCAATGTCAGGGAATGATACCTCACCCCAAACCATCAGCCCTCCTCTTTCTTTCCCCCCCACCCCCCCTCCTTCCTTTCCCCCCTTCCCCCTCCCTTCTTCCCCCCCCTTTCCCCCCTCCCCCTTCCTTTGTCTCTCCTTTGCTGTCCATTAACACTCCCCATTTCTATTGTGAATCATGATCACCCTACATTCAGTATTGCCCACCACTCCCACCTCTGCCCTTCCCACCCTTCAAACCATGAACTGCGCTCAGTGACTAAAGTCAACCACCATCAACATCTTCCCTCTGTTGTCACTCCCTGTTGGAAGTGTCTACGACACGAAACGTCGGTCATCCCCTCTCCAGGTACTCTTTTTGCCACCTTTTCCCTTCACCTTGGACACTTTGTTTTCTTTGTGTGCTATTTTGATATCTCGTCCGAGCAGTTTTTACTGCGTCACAAGAAACGCAACTTTCCTGTCCCAGCGTTCCATAGTGTGTTTCGAGATGACAGTGTGTCCTACCCTTACCCCCCAACCCCACCCCCATCCTCAACTCCTAGTTCCCTCTTCCACCACCACGCCAATCCTCAACCCTCTCTCTCCGCTACATGCCCTGCCCCCACATCCTGCTCACAAGTAGTCGGGGAATATTGGGGGATTCTTCAGTATCAACTGCGTTCCCATGAGCGGGGGAATATTGGGGGATTCTTCAGTATCAACTGCGTTCCCATGAGCGGGGAATATTGGGGGATTCTTCAGTATCAACTGCGTTCCCATGAGCGGGGGAATATTGGGGGATTCTTCAGTATCAACTGCGTTCCATGAGCGGGGGAATACTGGGGGATTCTTCAGTATCAACTGCGTTCCCATGAGCGGGGGAATATTGGGGGATTCTTCAGTATCAACTGCGTTCCCACCGACTGAGGAATCTATGTTTGTACTTTCTCTGTCTGTCACTCTTTCTGACTTTAACGGGGTTTTTTTTTTATATTCTTTTTCTGCTGGTCACACTATATTTTTTTTTCTTCTGCGATTGTAATCCATTGTTTTGTCTTTATTCTGGAAAGACTTTGTATCTTTGGGGATTTTTTTTCCCCGACAATGGCGAGTAAGAAATAAAGGGATTTTCAACAGTTGCCAGTTTCTTTGTTCTAACCTGGCAAGTAAGAAATAAAGGGAGAGAACTATAAAATAGGCATTCTGGCTCACCCAGCTCCGCCCAGCTCCAACCGGCTGAAGCCGGTTTCGCTGTTGCTCCGCCGGCTTACCCAGAATGCCTATTTTATAGTTCTCTAATAGTAAACACTTTACAAACATACATAATGTGTAGGATTATCTGTTTTTAACACTAATTTAGAAAACTTTTGAGACTTAAGTTTTTGCTTAATCCTTCGTTTTTCTTGATCGTTTTCAATAACATCATTTTCACGCATACATTCATCAAAATGCGTCTCTGTCTTTCATGTGAAATAAAACTACAGTCTTTAATTGTTCTCTAAAGTCTTTTAAAACTGAGTTATATTTTTGACATAAAATCCACACACTTATCCCAGCATGTCTTCCACTGAAAGCCAGTTTCGGCCGAACAGTCATCTATATAAATAGTGTCTGCGTTCCCCCAAACAGTCTGTACTACCAGTCGGTTGACTGTCAGCTTTTTTGCAAGACCAAGACAACACAATTATAACGACGCAGTAAGTCAGCAGGCCGAGCGTCCTGTTTACAAACTGTGTGCCTCCCTATCAATAAAACACGCCTCGCGCGCCTACTGCGTTTCTTTTCTCACCGGGCTCGCGGCGCGCTTTGTTACAAATGTTCTTGAACATTCTCGAATGGGAAGCACCACTTCGCTGTTTTCAGTGTGCGTGTCGGTTTGTTGGTGTGTGGGGTTTTACGACTTAACACAAGACAAGAGGCCTTTGTTTACACAGAAACCAGCACACAGTCAGTTAGTTGACAATGCTACATACTTTCTTCACATCCAGTCAGCTGCCACACCGGCGTGGGTTTTAGAGCAGCATGTATCTTTGGCGTCAACGCGATGGCTTGTGTAATAGAAATTGTCAGATTTGAGAGTTCTTAGTTTATTAATCCAATAGGTCTGTCCGCACAGCGGGCGTGCGCTAACACGTTCTTTGCTATAGCGTGAGCTGCCTCTTTCTCTGTTCTTCATCGCGCTTAGTTGCAGGCCAGCCCGACAACGAATCACTGCACAGCGCCCACGCACATCCTGTTCAGTCACAAAGCAAGTGGCTGACATATCAAATGACAAGTGGTCCTACCAGTTCCACTTTTCACCCCAAGTCCTTAATTAAGTCACCCCAAGTCCTTAATTAAGTCACCCCAAGTCCTTAATTAAGTCACCCCAAGTCCTTAATTAAGTTCTTAATTAAGTCACCCCAAGTTCTTAATCAAGTTACCCCAAGTTCTTAATCTAGTTCTTAATCAAGTTACCTTAAGTTTTTAATCAAGTTACCTCAAGTTCTTAACTTAAGTTACTTTAAGTTTTTACTTAAGTCATCCTCTATGTACAACCAAGTTCTTATTCAAGTCAATTTATAATTATTTATTAAGTTCTTGAAATATTATTCCATCTGAAATGGATCAAAATGATCTTTTTTGTTGGCGGTTCTGGCATGCTTTTTTGTTTGGCTTTTGTATTTAGTGGTTGAGATTTTTTTGACTGCTTTGGTTTTTGCTGGCGTTGTTTATATATTTTATAACCGTAATAACCACCCCCAGCAGCAATGCCGCCCAAAAATGACAATTGTTTTAAGTTCAATATTCCATAAAGACTTTGGTGTTGCAGGCCTTGAATCAACTTGTTCTGGTGTATTTACAGCTGGCATTGAAACAACTGTTGGCGTTGGCGGTGTTATGTTTTCATTATGAGTTATATTCTGTGATTGCAACATTAATTTTTTTTGTTTGTTCCACTCTGCTAATTTTTTTCCTGCTGCAACGCGCCCAGGATGAGGAGGCTTTTTACTGGTCACTTTCTCCACCTGATTCAATGTTTTCTGATTCTGCTGATTTTCTGGCTCGGTCATTTTGAAGGGAAACAAAATCTATATGATTAAAAGTAATTAATCCCATGATTAATGGCGATAACAATGTTCCAAATCTGTAATACAGATCACATCCTAGAGACTCTAATGACTTTGTTAAAACTGGATCCTGTGTTAAATCATACATAAAATCTTGTTCAGAATCAATGGGAGCAAATCTACTAACTAGTTTAGTGTACAAACTAAGAACCGTTTGCCCAACACTTTTTACCATTCTTGACCCCAGTTGCGCTTCATACCTGTTGTGATACTTTACAATGTCTTGTGGCGACATTTGTTGAATCTGTTCTATGCTGAATTCATTTCCAAGGTACTGTTTTGTTTTTCCACATGCTGCTAAAGAATACAGCCCTTCCTTTTTGCGCATAATAGCTTGGTCATCAACTTGATCATTTGTAATCATAAGTTCAGGAAGTAAATCATCGCAGTTCATGTTTTATTAATAATAATAAATATTATTTTATTTTTTAAAAATGAGCACCGAAAAAAACTATTACTAACCTTGTATACCATTCTGCTGTTATTGGGGGCCTAAGTGTAGGATACACAATGCTTGGTAAAAGCCTGTTAAAAAAAAACCCAGCAGATCTTGGCAAACTAGACTTTGAAGACTCAGCAAAACTGATTGCTGTTATTACAGCTTCATTTGCTACGAAAGATTTTCTAGTTAAGCAAGGAATAATTCCAGACAGTATCAATATGTAAAATTAAAAAAATACATTTATAAAAATGGCTTCACTCGTAATGATGATTGGTGGCGCTGTGGTTAATGCGCTTGCTTTCAGCGGAAGTAATTACGCGTTTAGTAAACTACAAAATAACGATGAGAGAAAAAGACATAACAGAGCTATGGAGCAACTAGCCGCTGCACAAGACACCTATGAAAAGCAAAGAATGGAGCAGTTAGATTTTATTAACGACAGACTTAAACAACAGGGACATGCAGCTTACACATTTAAAGATGTTGACCAGGCTATCAAAGAATATTATTTAGTGACAGGCAAACAAGTTGAAACATTGCCCCCACCAAAATTTAGCGATTACTATCAACCATCAGAAAAACAAAAGATGCAAGAAATATTGTTTATTGTCTTTGGCATGACCGCTGTGTATTTTGTTGCACAAAGTATTGGCTGAATAAAAATGTACAAAATCTATTATTCTCCAAAAGGATATTGGAAGGGAATAACAGCAATTAAAAAGCTTAGCCAAGCAGCGGGAGTCAGTGAACAAACAGCAAAAGAATGGTTATCTAAACAAGCGATTTGGCAAATTTATTTACCAGCGCCTAAACGAATACAAAGACCACACTTTGTGAATACAATACCGAACGACACCCATCAAATGGATCTTCTATATTTACCCCATGATACGATTAGACGAAAAAGATTTAAGTACGCACTTACAGTCATTGACATAGCTTCAAGATACAAAGATGCTGAACCATTAACACAAAAGAGTGCTTCTGCTGTTGCTGTCGCTATACAACTGATATATCAACGGGGCCCCTTAACTTATCCTCGCATGATTCAAGTTGATGAAGGAAAAGAATTTAAAGGTCAAGTGAATCAATTATTGTTAAAACATAGAGTTACCATTAAAAGAGGCATTCCAGGAGTTCACAGATCACAGGCTTTGGTTGAAAACTTTAACAAACAGTTATCTGAAAGACTTTTCTCCTACCAGTATCACAGAGAGCTGATTGACAATTCTCGCAACACAGAATGGGTTAGAAGACTGCCCTCAGTTCTACGTGCAATGAATAATGAAGAATTTAAAGGTCTAAAACCAGTACAAGCAATCAAAAAACAAAAAATAAATGTTGTTGAAGGAGACGCCAGTTCATCAAGCAAACTATTACCATTTGGTTTGAAAGTAAGGTACCTTTATTTACCGGGAGAAGCAGAAGGGGACACCCGCATCAGGGCAACCGATCCAGTTTGGAGTGTTGACTCATATGAAATAAAAAGAATTGTAAAGATGAATCTGCCTGTGTATTATTTACGAGAAACTGACACAACAAAACGACCAGCCCCTCAAAGATGTTTTGTGAAAGAAGAACTGCAAATAATCCCGCCAGACACAGTTCCGCTTAATTAATTTACGTAAATACATTTCTGAGTTAAAATGGAAGCTCAAAAAAAATTATTTGCGTATAAATTTATTATTAAAACAATGATAAAGAATAAACTGCCAATAGATCCTAATATTTTTGAAAAAATCAAAAATCTTGAAACAACAACCACAATAATCCGGCTATACTGGATAAAGAAATTACTGAGTATCTAATTGCGCTTGACCAAATGTCCTCCAGTGCCCAATTGCATATGAAAACTCTGGATTAACAAACACACGTTTTGTGTTTGTTCTATCTAATGACTTCTTTGTTACAACAGTTGTGTTGATCTCATGTAGATTAGATCGTAGTTTTACGTTGTCATGATGAAAAGTCTTATTGTCAAACAATGCTTTTTTATAGTTGTCATGGGATATGCTTGATTGCACAACACTACGAGATATTCCCTTTGCTTTTTTAACAACTTTTTTTTGGCTTGAAAGACTGTACATTTTCGACCTTAAACCAATAAACTCCTTGATCACACCTCCAGATAATTCATCCTTCATCTTACCTAAAACCTTCTTATTAATAGTTGAATGCAAAGGTGAATCTTTAGGGTAATCAGATGTGTCGTACCATCCCGCATGCCCTTTAGCTACTTCTAATTCCATGTCTTTATAGATATCTTCAGTAGGGATGTCGATTACAAAGGAATCTGTATCTGTGTAAAGTACTTTGGACTCAGGATACAAGGGTTTAAAGTAGTCATAAAGAAATTCTAACATCAAAAGCTTCGACAGCTCTAAAACAGTAAACCCAATAAAAACGGGCTTATCCAATTTGACTTTCTTTTTTTTCATCATTATGCCAAAAAGCTGATCATGAAATCTTCTGAAGTCCTGATAATTAGGTTTTGAAGTTAGCTTAATTGCATCGTTCTCTCTGGTGACCAATCTAACATCTTTACGCTTGTGCGGATTCTCCATAGTCTTTCCAAAACAGCTGTTGTTCATCAACTTGAAAAAGTCTTTTTCTGAAGCATCTGTGGATTTAGTTCTGAGATCAGTGTTCTTCATTATGTATGGTTTCATGAACTGTTCTTGATCAAAAGCAATTATACGATGAACAGCTGTCAACTTCAAACCATGTCTTAAATAAAATTGTAGAAGCCTGTAATGGCAGACATAATTTTTTTTGCCTCGAAGATTAGGCACAAGTTTAGGTGGTTCTGTTTTTGCCATCTTTAGACTTTCTGCTGCTAATGGATAGTCATTATGCAGGTCATGGAGTTCCTGAGGATATTCTAAGTCAACTTCTAGAATGTATCCACACTGTTGATCTGGCGTCAAACTGCCCAACCACTTTAATGCTTTTTGAATATTATTCGTATCTGTGTACATTTTAAAGTTGCGTAATGGAAGTGATTGTGCCATTGCCCATCCATACAGATTGTTTGCATCTAAATACATGAGATAGTTAGACCTTTTACTTGGATCATAGTCGTCCAAGTATTTGTTGTTTGCTTTACAGTAATGGTGCGACGCCATACTGATTCCCCCACGCAATCCGTTTTCAATCATCTGAAGCATTGGCAGGTTAGACAATAAATCAATTTGTACTCCAGTAAATTTTAAGAAAGCGTCCCAGCTCATCCCAGGCGCAGAAATATAATGCGCAGGATCCAGGCTGTAATGTTTCATGCAGGTCTTCCTATAATTTTCAAAGACGTCCGCCAACAAACAGGTATCCGCCATTAAATAGGAATCATGATAGTCTCCCATCGTTTTACACTCTAACTTCTGCCACGCATCTTGAGCATGCTGGTAATCAGAATCACTGATGTCCTTTCCTCTAAGACTAGAAAAGAACGCGCCTTTAGGCGGAAGTGTATCTTCGTCAAACCTTTCCCAACTGTTCATGTACTCATAAGGGTAAACGCCCTTTCTAACAAGAGTTGGGTCAAAATATTCTTCTGTTATTGGGCAGGACTTTAAGGACATAGCCAGTGACTCTAATGAACCCATCATGTGTTGCATAGAGTCGTAGAAAGACATGTTATTTAAAGTGAAACACATGTACTTTTCTGATGACTGTGCAATGCATGACACCCTGAAGTCGCTGGTTACTGCTTGCATTATAAGGTGAGAGTCGTAACCTCGCAAGTTGTGAAAGAATATAGGCAGCTTCCATGTCTTTGGTTCAAACTTTAGTTGAAGATTGCATTTACTGTGTGCTGCTCCTCTGAACTTTCCGCTGATGTGATCATGGTCTCTTACTGTTGGATTCTCTGCGGAGAGGTCTAAACCGGCGGCAACCAAGGCCGCCCACAAATCCAACAGTGAGTGGCTGAGTCATACTGTTGTTGGTCTTCAGGCGTCATTATGATTTCAGATAAGTTTAGATTATTAGAACAGGCATTACGCACTTGCTGCATGCGTTTTAAGAAGTATTTTGCAGCATTTGGTCCTCTGTATAATTCTGGCTTTGAATGGGCGCCATCCGACCTAACAATGATGAAGGCAAATGAGCAAATCTGATGATTACTCATTAAGACTGTTTTAGGAAGTTTCTGTGGGGTTGGTCCTTCATAAGGAACAATGAGTGATTCGAAGTCTGCGTAAACAACATATGGACTAGTTTGCAACCGTTTCCAGTTCTTAAAACTAACTTTACTGCCTTCTCCGGGCGTAATTAGTTCTGTATCACAGTCAACTGGGCTAATACAATGTTTTATATGTTCCTCGCAGCTTGAACGGACGGAATTCTTGTTAAACATTTTCTACAGAATTCTTGTTTGCTATGTTGTTTTGTAGTATGCACTAGTAATCTGCTCATTGTGCGTATCAATGTGTAATGCGGTAGCCCCGCTGGTGAAAACATCAGTAGTAAGTCAACATGATTTTTGTCTGGTTCGCCAATCGTTGGACTGTTCTTGGACACTTTAATCGGCTGTAGATTTGTTTCCTCATCCCATATGTAGATATTAACAGTTATTGGTTTGTTTTGTTCTTCAAACTGATCAATCTGATTTACACTAACAGGAAAGGATATTCCTCTAAAGTTAAGATCATTGATGTAAGGTTCATAGTTAGACACTCTCTCTGCGTTTTTGCGGACAGGATGCAGCCTAGCAAGAACGCACCACATAAAACATTTGTCGTCTGAATTCTTTATGTTCAGAACTGCTCTCTTTGCAACTAATGTTGGAGGCAGTGGAATGTAAGCTTGCCAACAATCGGCTCATACTTAGCCTGTTTTAATCTGATCTCTAAGACTTTACCCTCTGACCAGCCAGAGCCTCTCATTTTGGCTTCTTCAGCGGCCACATCAAACTGTGTAAGCAGCTGGTCTGCCCAACCAGGTGTTAAGTCATTAGAGGAAAGAATAGTCTGTTGTTTAGTCGAGACCCAGACTTCTAGATTTTCTTCATTTATTGTTATATAATCGATTAAAACAATTAACCTTACTTTAACTGGAGGGTTTATTGTTAGTTTACTTGGAACTTGAGAAATAGCGTGTACAACGCTTTCCCGCACGTTTTTTGGATTAATAACTTCTAAATCAATCTCATTCAGTGCTCTTGACAAACGCTCTTTCTCGAGCATTGCTTCAAACAATTCATCTGAACCTTCATATATCTTAGCCATGCTGAGTTTCTTTTCTAACTCAACATATTTATTTAAATTAAAAAAAAATACTTAATCAGAATCAATATCAACGGTCTTTTTGTGCTTGGACTCATAAACTAAAGTATAAACGCCCTTTGGGGTTGTTAATGTGAGCTGTTTAGAACAGAGTTTAATGTTTCGTTTACTTTTTTTAAACATTCCTTTTTTATCTGGTCGGTGTCTGGCTGTTGAGAAAAAGTTGCCCTTGCCTTTCTTTGAAGATCAAACTTTTGTCTTTTGTAGTCCTCAAAATCAGCCTGTAGGCGACTAAATTCTTCATCCGTGATGTTCGAGTCGGCAAGTGCTTTATCAATTATCAGTTTGAAGGAACTAAGTTTAGCTGTTATTAGTTGAACCATAGCTGTGTGCTTTTGGAGTTTAGCTTTTATTTTTTTGCTGACAGCACTTACAGCCAATGAACACAGGCCAAGAGTTAAAGACAAACCGCCTAGAGGTAAAGCTGCCGGTGCACCTACGCCTGTTGCTAAGAGACCTACACTTGTTCCTGCTGATAGAGCACTAGTGATCGATGCTCCAGTATTAACATATGTAACAGCATTAAAGACAGCAGAATACCTTCGTTTGGTTTTACTGTATTTTGAAAGGTCCTGCTCTAGTTTTTGTTGCATTTGTGTAATGTTGGTTAATCTGAAAGTTTTTATGTCTACAGCAACAGAGTTCTCTTCTTTGGGCACTTTTGGATAAACCTGAACAGACATGCTTTTTAAAAATAAAAATAATTTAGTATTGGATATCTTTTAATCTGTTATCTTGAATATTCAGCTGCGCATCATATATTAAAAACAAATGTACATTAAGTGGTTTATCACTCTCTTTTTCTTTATCAATTTGAATGTTTATTACGTCTTTAACTGTTCTCCCACTCCCATGCAACTGATTATCCTCTGTTGACCTTAGGTCAATCCATAAACCGTATTTCGTTGTTAAATATTCATCAAGTCTAACACTGTGAAGGTGTAGATCTTTAGACACAAGGTCTACTGTTGGACTTCTAGACCTCCCGCCTCCAAACAATTTTCTTATTTCATCAAAATGATGATAAGGTTTAAGCCCGCTACCGTAGACTTGGTTAGGACTACCCTCAATTGAACATTGTACTTTCGTTATTTTAGGATTGATAAACTTTTCACTTTGTCTTTGGTATGGTTCTTTATCATCTTCACACAGCAATAAAATACCTTTAAGTGATCGTGCTGCGGCGCTAAAACTAAAATTCCATATAGTGTCTGCTCTGCTTTTAGGATATTTTGAATGATGAATCACTCTTTCGTAATATATTGCTAATTTTGACTGATATTGTTGCTCAATCAGCCTTGCTAAGTTAGGGTTGCTGACAATGTCAAACTCTAACGAGATGTCGAAAATGCTGTACTTTGCGTCAGTGTCTGTAGATTTAATGACACGTTTGTATTCATTAAAAGTTAGTTCATATGACAATCTGTTTTTTAATGCTCCTTGAAAGTATGGCGCATGCGCTTTTAACAACTCAAAATCTAAGGGTATAGAAAAGCGATTTCCATAAGCAAAACTTACAGCTTCATACTTGTTGCCGGCTTTAGCATCTTCGGCGTCTATTCTGTGTTTTAGTGCTTCGTTATTTTCGATTCCTTGAAACGCGAGGTCAGCCCTTTCATTCGCGGTTAGCCATAGATCACAATAGATTAGAAATATGTCTGCATTGTGTAAAGAAAATATTTCTTGCCCCTCAAGTTTTATAGAAATTTTCTTAACGATTGCCCGTCCCAGATTCTGTACAACTGTCCTGTTTGCGTCTGTTGCTGAATCAAGTTCTATTTTGAAAGTAAGCCGTGCAGATCCCGGCACAATCACTTCATCTGCTCCTAGGTCTGGAAATTTAACAGTAAGAATTTGATCTGAATCAATAGTAGATGGATTATTTGGAACAATAATATTCTGTTTATTTCCCTTCACGCCAAAGGGCTCTTTCAGTCTTCTATGCGGGTCAAGAATCGAGCCATATGCTTGTGACATTTTTTTTATAAAACAAAATAAAAAGTTAATTATTTAAAACATGGCAGGCATTGAAGGTGAAGAAGATTATGATGTTTTTGATCCTGGAGACGACATGAGTGAAATGACTCCTTTGACACAACCATCGAGCTCAGTGCAGCGTGAATTAACAGAAGAAAGGGCCGAAGCATTTTACAAAAGTTTAGGCCTAGAACCTCCCGAATTTATAGACCCTGATTTTGAATTAAAAGATGGCCATTTGTCTGTGAGAAACGACCAAGGGCAACTTGTTCAGCTTTACAACTAAACCAGACCCATTAAAATTTTTAGCTAAGAGTACAATTAGACAAGACTCAGTGTGCGCGATCAAAATCGCCTTGGCATTACTAAACCAAAATTAGATAGGGAAGCAGTTGCTAAACTTCAAAACACACTACAGAAACTCCCAACAGAAAACCAAATTCAAAACATACCCCTTAAAGATTTAAGCCCAACAGCAGACGAAATAATACAAGCAGAAACCAGTTTTTCAGAAGAAACAGTATTAAAAACTATGCACGATCCGCCGCTACCTATGAGAGAAATAACGGCCCTTGATCATGCTTTGAGAAGCATCAGAGGCGAATTAACAAACAATTTAGCAAAACTGGGTGAACTAGATGAGCATATAAAAAGAGAAAAAGAAAAACTAGTTGAGGCTGATGACCACAACTTAGGGTCTGGTGTTAAAGAAAGAATAACCCGAAGACTAAAAGATCTTGAACAAGAGAGATCAGCAAGACTAGAAGTGTTGTCTAATAACCGAGAACAATTACGAACTCAAGTGAGCAGAATAAGAGAAACTATCCAAAGAATTTTATATGAAGACACAACGTTAGCAGAACGAATAAGAACACTGTTTAGAGAGCAAGGTGTCACATTAGCGAGCGTTATAACAGCCTTAGGATTTGCAATAAGTACACTGGTGTTGGCTATTACAGGCGGCGGTGGTGGGGGAGCAGTGCCTCCGCCACCATCACCACCATCAGATAAATCATGGGTAAAAAAACAACTTGATCATCTTGCAAGTTTATTAAAAAAATTAGCCAGTAAGGCAATAGACTCTTTGCCTGGTATAATAGGAGGGATCGTTAGCTGGCTTTTGTCTGCCGCAAGTAAAGTAGTTGGCTTTATGGCTGAGCACTTATGGGCATTAGTTGTCTTAATAGTTGGGTTACTTTATAGTAAGATAAAGACCAAGTAATCCTAGGGCAGTTAATCCAATAACAAGTACCGTCTTTTCATATTCATGGTCATTATTTTTTGAGGGGGTCTCGAGGATTGGATGGGGTTTAGAGGGGGCCACGGGGATTGGGGCTTCTTTTTTTATTGCTATTGCTGGCTTAGAATTTATGTCGTTTTTTCCGACCTTCTCTTCTTTACCAGCCACAAGGATTTCATTATTATAGTTTATTATTGTTCCTATCTGGAGTCTGAGGTCAGAAGGCAGCATGTATAAACCAGTGCCGACAGCAAAGTCTACTTTCGATCTTGCGTATTGCAAAACATTTTGGTACCTTTTAATACTTGAAGGTAAATCAATTGCAGAATTAATAGAATCCTCTAAATTTGCTAAATACTGTTTTTGGGCGTCAAAGCCAGTAGAAGGATCAATTATGTTTGATCTCGTTTGTGCTTGCGAACCTAGCAAACACCAAACATAAGTACGAATAGAGTCGTTTATTCGTTCTATTCCCGCTTTTGTTAGGCCCTTAGAAGCGTCCAAAATAAATGTTGTCCATGCTGTTTTATGCTCTTGCTCTATGGACCCGAGGTGAACAGTTGTGCCTGAAGAGAAAGATGTGTAAGGAGGATTCCAATCATAGTTATACTTTCTGTGCACTCCCCAATAATAAAGAGTGCCTAAACCATGATTAAGATCCAACTTTTGTCTAAAGTCTGTCTTTGGGTCAATATCAAATTCGTTACAGATCCTTTCAAAAGCCTTGTAATCTATTCTGTTGCTGAATGGATTAAACGTTTTGTCATTTGGTAATGGCGCTTGCAGTTCAGACAAAATACGTCTGAAGGTGTAATAAAAATGAAATCTATACACTGACCTCACCAAAGGAACAGGATGATTTAAATGATCAGCATACGACACTCCACACCCAGTTGAAGCACAAAACACAGCAAAGTTTAACTGGTTCTGATAAAACTGCATCGGATGACTGAACCACACTTTCGGGATGTAGTCGTTTTTAATAGGAGGGTTAAGATAACGATCCAATGGAGTACTAACCTTTACTTGAAAGGCGTCAGACTGAGTCACAGAAATGTCAAGGGTGTCAGTTGTTATATTTTTAGGACTGTAGTGCGGCCCAACAGAACATTTTGCATTAGTATATTTGAATGCACTCATTTTTAAATTTGTTTTAAAAATGTTTGTAACAATAACAACTCAAGACAGTCCTTCGTTTTTAGAATATGCTATTGATAATAACTGCGGAACCCAAAGGGTCGCACTCCATGAAATTTTTTACAAAGTCGTATGGTTTAATATAACTGAATCCAAGGAGAATAATAAGATTAAAAAATTTGACAATAGAGGAAACTTAGTTAGCCAGTTAACCATACCTGATGGTTATTACGGGTTTTGCTCGCTAAAAGAAGCAATGAGTAACTTCGACATTACTCTCAAACTTAACAATGCAAATTTGAAAATAATGTTGACATTCAAACCTGAAGAAGAAGTAGACCATTACCTTTTTGATGTAGAGCTAGCTAAAATGTTAGGCTTTGCAACTGACAATCATAGTTTTATAGTTACATCAGACGAAACTACTTATGAGGGAGAATATCCGCTCGATCTTGCATTACATTCATTACTCTATGTTCATTTGGACGAGCTGAGCACTGATGAAAACTTATATGATGGAAGGCCCTCAACTGTTTTAAGAGCTCTTCCATCAGGGAAAGCTGCATATTGCGATTATGAAATTATACAATTCCCTAATTTACAGTTTAAAAGATTAGCTTGTGGGAGGGTCAGATCGTTTAATATAAAGATCACAGATAAAACAGGGAAAGTCGTGAAATGTGATAACCTGCACATTGTTTTAGAAATAAAATAATAAGGTGTACTAAAAAATAATGTCTCGTGGGCCAGAAGAATCAGGAGTTACATTAGCGCCTGAGAGGTGTGTAACTTTAGAATTGAAAGACCTTGCAGACGTTGAGGACTTTGAACAAAACGGTGAGATAGGCACTTTATATGGTTTTGAGTACACTAAAGATGGTTATTATAAACGCAAAGAGGTTGACGACAACAAAAGGTTTCCTAAACTAGAACAACTACGCAATGTAGAAGCAAATAATGCGGGTCAGTATAAATATAAAATAGTTCGAAAAACTGACAACAAATGGCACTTAGAACCATATTTAGAATGGGACATAAAATTTGAATTCTTAAGCCCATTTACATTTTTTGACCGTCAAAAAAGTTTCAGAAAAGCATTGAACTCTGGCCCTTTACATGTAAGTCTTATGCCAGAGGACAACAGTCGGAAAGAGATCGAAATAAAGCCGTTTGGGGACAAACAGTACATCCTCCACAGAAGAGAATCGGTTTTAAAGAAAGCTTCTACAAAATTACAGTTCATTCCACGCACAAAATTAGGAGACACGTTCACAATGATATTTAAAATTTCTGTCTTAAAAGATGAGGCAAGAAATGGAGCTCTGGGCGTCAGTGACAATCTTATGAAAGGAATTCTTATTAGCTGGCAAAACTTAGACGTTGACAAACTTAAAGTTACTGTCGTTGTTCTTTACAATGGCGAGGATATTAAGGTCATAACAACAAGCAACAAAATTGATATTAGTCTAAATAAAAACGATCTTACAGAACTGAACTGGATTAATCTTACACATTTGGACCTTATAGGTTTTTATTATACTGAACAAGTTTTGACAGAGAGTATGATAAAAACAATAACTGGATTAGATTAAATTCTGTTTTAAAACTATGGAGCAGACAACTTTGGTGTCAATGCAATGTTAAACTTTATGACAAAAACCCCTCATTGTTCATTGATTTGTGGACAGACTGGTTGTGGAAAAACAATATTTGTCCTCGACCTATTACAAACAGTTTATAGTTATAATTTTTGATCATATTGTAATTTTCTGTCCAACATTAAAGTGGAAACAAAGCATATCACGACAGAAGGTTTATATGGACGGATGATGAAATCTATTTAATTGATCCCAGCAATAAACTTAGCGAGTGCTTAGAACACTGTTATAGACAGTTTGAGGGAACGCAGACACTATTTATTATAGATGACTGTTCGGCAGAAAGAGACATAGTTAGAAAAAGAAATACTTTATCAAAACTGGCTTTTAGCGGGAGACATGCTGGGATAAGTGTGTGGATTTTATGTCAAAAATATAACTCAGTTTTAAAAGACTTTAGAGAACAATTAAAGACTGTAGTTTTATTTCACATGAAAGACAGAGACGCATTTGATGAATGTATGCGTGAAAATGATGTTATTGAAAACGATCAAGAAAAACGAAGGATTAAGCAAAAACTTAAGTCTCAAAAGTTTTCTAAATTAGTGTTAAAAACAGATAATCCTACACATTATGTATGTTTGTAAAGTGTTTACTATTAGAGAACTATAAAATAGGCATTCTGGGTAAGCCGGCGGAGCAACAGCGAAACCGGCTTCAGCCGGTTGGAGCTGGGCGGAGCTGGGTGAGCCAGAATGCCTATTTTATAGTTCTCTAAGGGATTTTTTAACAACTGCCAGCGTCTTTGTTCTGGCCTGGCGAATAGGAAATAAACGGATTTTTCTGACAATTGCCAGCGTGTTTGTTCTGATCTGGCACCAAAGAAATGAAAACGCACACACTATCCAGAGCGGGCACTAGCTGTGCATTTAGCCATGTTTTATCTATACAGTCTTTAAGAACGTTTTTCTCGCATTTGAATACTTTAATAAGTTTGTTTTGCTTCAGAAAATCACTGGTTCTACGTGATGATATCCCTAGACTGCAATGAAACTGAAATACCACACACACACACACACCGCGCGCGCGCGCGCGCACGCGCGCACGCACGCACGCACGCACGCACGCACGCACCACATACAAACACACACACACACACACGCACGCACGCACGCACACACACACACACACACACACACACACACACACACACACACACACACCACACACACACCACTGGCCTGCGGGTTTGCTTCGCTGTCCGTGTCAAGCGGAGAACACATGTTGTTGTCAGCTGTCTGTTTCACGTGCAGGGTTGAATTACACAGCATGATGTCAAGACAGAACGGGCGGATGGGGGAAGGGGGGGGGAGGGGAGGGGGGGGGGGGAAGGGGAGGGTGCGATGACAGATCGACCACACGGCACTGTGCCACGATGACTGTACGGCTGGGGTGATCCGTGCGGACATCATTGCTGTTGTCTTCGCAGCGTTTCAAGCTTATATGGGAAGGATGTGTGTGGGTAGCATTATGCACAGGCCTATGATCATGGTAATGTGCATCGCGTCGGGGAAAGTGACAGGTTTATAACCAACGATTCCAATCATCTGGTGTTGCTGTAGCATTTCTGGTCTTCTCAACCAAAGATTCCAGTCATCTGTGTTGCTATAGCATTTCTGGTTTTCTGAACCAAGGATTCCAGTCCCTGGTGTTGATATAGCACTTCTGGTTTCTCAGCCAAAGATTCTTGTCATCTCTCGTGTTGCTTTAGCACTTTTGGTTTTCTCAACCAACGATTCCAGATATCTCTTGTTGCTATAGCACTTCTGATTTTCTCAACCAAGGATTCATGTCATCTCTCGTGTTGCTTTAGCACTTCCGGTTTTCTCAACCAAGGATTCCAATCATCTCGTGTTGCTATAGCACTTCTGGTTTTCTCAACCAAAGATTCCAGTCATCTGGTGTTGATAGAACATTTCTAGTTTTCTCAACCAAGGATTCGAGTCACCTGGTGTTGCTAGAGCACTTCTGGCTTTCTCAACCAAGGATTCTGGTCATCTCTCGTGTTGCTAGAGCACTTCTGGTTTTCTCAACCAAGGATTCCTGTCATCTATTGTGTTGCTATAGCACTTCTGGTTTTCTCAACCAAGGATTCCAGATATCTGTGTTGCTATAGCACTTCTGGTTTTCTCAACCAAGGATTCCAGATATCTTGTGTTGCTATAGCACTTCTGGATTTCTCAACCAAGGATTCCAGATATCTCATGTTGCTATAGCACTTCTGGTTTTCTCAACCAACGATTCCTGTCATCATTTATGCTGCTGTAGCACTTCTGGTTTTCTCAACCAAGGATTCCAGATATCTCATGTTGCTGTAGCACTTCTGGTTTTCTCAACCAAGGATTCCAGATATCTCATGTTGCTATAGCAC
>CM065731.1:22881798-22904298 GCA_033310375.1 Conus canariensis | reverse complement strand
AGAGGGCGCTGCACCAGGCCTTTTTCACCCTTGGTGTCCGGCGGGGCCTTCAGAGGAGGAGGCGTCCTACGAGCCCCGGACCCGTCGAGAGGGCGTCTGTTGTGTGTACGTTGGGTGTCGTGCCCATCGCAGGGAGGAGTCAGACCGCGGGAGGCCACGGTCAGCGCCGGGGTGCAGAGTCTTCGGGGAGGGTGTTGGCCCGCGGAGGAGCCACGGTCAGCGCCGGGGTGCAGAGTCTTCCGGGGAGGTGTCAGCCTGTGAGGGGCCACGTACAGCGCCGAGGACTGGAGCTTTCCGGGCCGGGATGGGTTGTCCCATGTTTGTGATAGAAGGGGTGTAGCGTTAGGCAGTAGGGTTAGGGGTGTTAGCTACTGCCTCCTTTTAGGACGTAGTGGCCGGCACAGTGTAGGGTACTTGTCGTTGCCTCCCTTAGGGACGCAGCGACCAGTTTGGTAGTGGTCCCGGGTTAAAAGAGAAGGGTGAGTCCTGGGGAGAGGTGTGGGTGGTAGCAGTAGTTAAGAGATTAGAGTCCCTTTGGTAAATCCTTGTCCCTAGTAGTTAGTCACCACGTGTGCGGGCTATCGCTGTGTCCCCAGGTCACAGTGATATACCGCAACTGGTGTTTCAGGTTAGGTTACGGTCTTCCAGGTCATTACAGTAGAGTAGGGTGAGTCAGCGGGAATTGGGATACTTGTGTGCAGTTGTGGATGTGCGCGAGTGGTGGCGCCATAGAGTGTGTGTGAAATAAAGAAGCGTGCGTGATTGTAAAACTGTATTAGTGTGCTGTGTTGTCTGACCTAGTGTGTGATAGGCGTGGGTAAGGGTGGTAGGGCCGTCCGGCTTAGCGACCGTGACACTTTGGTGGAGATGCGGGGTAGATGTGTTCAGAATGCATTCCTCGACGGGCAGTGGTCCGGGTTCTTGCTGCTCCCTGGCTCTCTGCGCGCGTGTCTGCACTGCCCCTACCAATGCCGGGTCTGCGTATACAGGCACACGTGTCCAACCGGGATCTCCTACTCTCTTTGCGAAGTTTCCGATCAGGACTTCCTGCACAGGGCTATTCATGACCAAAACCTCCAACTTCCCTGCGATGAATGGTGACTTCAACTCTACTACCGCCACAGGCAACACAGACCTACATCTGGATTCAGCCAACACTACTGGGACTGTCTCTCCTGTGTACGCATCTGCCGGTACTAACCACTTGGCCACTACGGTGTGTCCGGCACCAGTGTCCCGTAATCCATTGGCCGGAGACCCGTTAACTTCTACAATGCACGCAGGCTCGTACCGCTGCTCAGCGCATGGGCGACACAACGTAGGGACTACTCGAGCTTGGGGCTGGTCACAACAATGAACAGCTCCAACAGAATGGGGCTCAGGGCATTTCCTAGCGATGTGGCCTGGCTTCTTGCAGTTGAAACAAACTATGGTCGATCTAGGCCCTTCTGATCTCCTGTTCAGCTGCTGTAGTGCACCATCACTCTGTTGGGATCTCTGTGTGGGCTGGCTCCCTACTGTTTCGCGCCTATTACCCAGGTTGGGCTGGTTAACTGTTCGGTCTTGCCTCGCCTTCCTCCCCAGTCTTTTGGCCTCTGCCAAAACAGTAGCTTCCGTTGCAAGTTGTTCCACAGTTTTCGGGCATGTCTTCCGCACCTCAGTTGTGAACTCTGGAGACAATAGCTGATAAAACTGTTCCTGGAACAGCAGATCCTTTACGTCCTCTGCCACACTCTCATCCTTGCCCGCTGCCGCACACCAGAGGGAAAACCACCGCTTCATCCTTCCCAGCATCTGGCCGAAAGTCTCAGTAGCGTCCTTCTTGATGCTCCTGAACTTTTCCCGGTAGGCCTCAGCATCTAGCCTGAAGTGGCTTAACAGGGCGCCCTTTATCTGATCATAGTCGCCTAACTCATCCGCACTTAACCGCATCACCGCTTCTCTAGCCTTTCCTCTCAGCAGAGACATCAGACGTGTGGGCCATGAGGTCTTGCTCCACTTGCACATCTGGGCTACACGCTCAAATTGGGCGATGAAAGCGTCCACGTCGTCGTTCTCTCCTAACGGCTCAAGGTGGACATGCTTCGTTTCCTCCACCTCAATCAAGCGTTTCCTATGCGCTGCTTCATCTAAGGCCTGTCTCTCTTGTATGATTAGCTCTCGCTCTCTTGCCTCTAACTCGGCTTCATCCCTTCGTCTCTTGAGATCTAACTCGGCTTGCCGTGCTTGAGCTTCTATTTCCCTTATTGCCCTTTCTTCCTCCATCTTCTTCCTCTGCAGTTCCAGTTCCAGCTGTCTCGCTGCTTTCTCATCTTCGATCTTCTTCTGCTTCACCTCTAGTTCCCTCTGCCTAGCAGCTTTCTCCTCTTCTATCTTCTTCTGCTTCATCTCTAGCTCCCTCTGCCTAGCAGCCTTCTCTTCAATCTGCGTCCGCTGCATTTCTAGCTCCCTCTCATCCTTCATCTTCTGCCTCACTTTCTCCTCTTCGATCTTCTTCTGCTTCATTTCTAGCTCCCTCTGTCTATCAGCTTTCTCCTCTTCTATCTTCCTCTGCTGCATCTCTAGCTCCCTCTGCCTAGCAGCCTTCTTCTCTTCAATCTGCGTCCGCTGCATTTCTAGCTCCCTCTCATCCTTCATCTTCTGCCTCACTTTCTCCTCCATCCGGAGCTCCAATTCTGCTTCTCTCGCCGTCTTCTCACCCTCATTACGTACTGAGTCTGTGACGAACTTGGCGAGGTCTCCCCCAGCTAAACCCATCGCCGCTCCCAACTTGGCAAACTTTGCATAAGCCCCCGTCCCCTGTTCTTGATCCACCCCCGCATCCTGGTCACTAACCTTAGGTTTGGTATCCGCCGTAGGGGCCTGTGGATCCATGACACTATCGGGGTCGTACTGCGGATGGGCTCGGGTGTGTTTAGACATAGGGTACCCCTACCACCACAGACCTAGCAACGGACAGTGCGATCTGAGCGCAACTGGAGGTTCCTGACTACGCACGAGCCCCTGAAGCAACTCAGCACAAGCACACAATACTCTCAATGAGTCACGCACCAAGCACAACTCCACCCACACTTGTGTACCTCATACATATACCCACATGGGCTCCAACCCATACAATACTACCAATGCACTGTCTGGTCACGGACTGAACCACGTGACACCGTGTGTCCACTGTCCACTGTGCATGCACACCAGTTACCCACAGTCACAGGACTCACTGTCTCTGGTAGGCCGCACCCACACGATCACAGTGCACTTGCACCCCTCAAGTTCAGGTGCACTCACAGCATACCCTATGCCACAACACTGCGCACCCTCGTGCTTCCCACATACAGTCACCTGGTCTTACACTGCCCTTAATCCCCACAGGATATCCGAGCACACAGTGTGCACAGTCACGGGCCGGGTACCACTCTACCTACTCACTGGGGTATACCACATGTAAGGGACACAAGACACCTGGTACCCTCCGGCACCTCACCTACACTGTACGGTGTAATCACTCACACTTCCAACAACCACTCAAAGTTTATTGGCCATTCATACCTCACTCACTCGGTAGCGCCAACCCATTCACACCAACACAAGTGCCCTGCCCAATGCCAATGGAAACCTGCCTGAAGTGAACAGGGACACTACGTACCACCTCCCAGGGTACTGGTACGCTCCCACCAACCACCCACTTACATTTCACACAACGTACACACCGGACACAACACCCCCTTACCTCCCTCCTAGCTACCTATCACCTACCCAGAACCCCTTATGGTACCCCGCATCTCCACCAAAGTGTCACGGTCGCTAAGCCGGACGGCCCTACCACCCTTACCCACGCCTATCACACACTAGGTCAGACAACACAGCACACTAATACAGTTTTACAATCACGCACGCTTCTTTATTTCACACACACTCTATGGCGCCACCACTCGCGCACATCCACAACTGCACACAAGTATCCCAATTCCCGCTGACTCACCCTACTCTACTGTAATGACCTGGAAGACCGTAACCTAACCTGAAACACCAGTTGCGGTATATCACTGTGACCTGGGGACACAGCGATAGCCCGCACACGTGGTGACTAACTACTAGGAACAAGGATTTACCAAAGGGACTCTAATCTCTTAACTACTGCTACCACCCACACCTCTCCCCAGGACTCACCCTTCTCTTTTAACCCGGGACCACTACCAAACTGGTCGCTGCGTCCCTAAGGGAGGCAACGACAAGTACCCTACACTGTGCCGGCCACTACGTCCTAAAAGGAGGCAGTAGCTAACACCCCTAACCCTACTGCCTAACGCTACACCCCTTCTATCACAAACATGGGACAACCCATCCCGGCCCGGAAAGCTCCAGTCCTCGGCGCTGTACGTGGCCCCTCACAGGCTGACACCTCCCCGGAAGACTGCACCCCGGCGCTGACCGTGGCTCCTCCGCGGGCCAACACCCTCCCCGAAGACTCTGCACCCCGGCGCTGACCGTGGCCTCCCGCGGTCTGACTCCTCCCTGCGATGGGCACGACACCCAACGTACACACAACAGACGCCCTCTCGACGGGTCCGGGGCTCGTAGGACGCCTCCTCCTCTGAAGGCCCCGCCGGACACCAAGGGTGAAAAAGGCCTGGTGCAGCGCCCTCTCACAGGACGCCTAAACAGGGACGAGGAACCAGTGCCGGAGAACTCCCGGAAGAGTACCGGTAGCCGGAGGAGAGCTGCCCCACAGAAGGCAGACGGCCTGGGTGGTCACCCTCTCCCGGGAAAACAACAGGCACTGGAAAGCGCCGCTCACCTGCCGGCACGCGGCAGTAGACTGAGGTGGTCTGGCCCCAGCCTCAGGACGGAACAGGATACCTGCTGACACAACTGTAGGCCACTACTGTAGTGTTGCTACTACCCGAGTCATCAAGGCACATAGGCTACTTGGTAAAGCTTTAACTCTCCATCTCCCTTGCCTACTTCCCACTCGGGCATGAGAGTGACCCCTTGAATTTCGAATACACCCCCCAACCCATTACTCACTTTGGGGTTATCAGACCCATTTCCTGCCAACCCTTACAACAGCAGTAAAACAATATTCTCTCTGAGCCAATCCACGCTATTACATATGAAATTATGAATCACACCCAAATCTCGGAGAAATAAACCAATCTAAGCGATCCAACACGGACTCCACGGGCCCCCTTAGGACATACTAAATAATCCAGGAAATGGCCAATTTCACAAGGAAATGTCTCCACACAATAACCAGTAGTAATACACATCTCTCAGAGAAAAAAAAACATCAATTTTTAGCGGTTCACAGTTCCAGCATGTTCACACAAGAGAATCGGCTCGCAGCCACAATCCTTCACCTTATTACCCCTCTTTGAACTGTCAATTATAACCATATATCAAAAACAACATGATTTGTTCGCCAAAATTTCCATCCAGCACCTCACTCTCAGGTCATCTCTTGTCAGATAACCCAGTGGTTAATCCTTGTCATGTCAACACAACCACACTTCATACAATATTACATGCTGCACATCATCCGTTTTCATCCTATCGACTGCTAAGCTACTCGTCTTAAACTTTACCTTTCCCTTCTTTCCGACTACCAAAATTCATAACTGGGCTGCCTCCCCACAACCTAAGATATCTTTCTCCAACCCCGTTCTGTCACAAACACATACATCCCTGCATGTGTGACGACTGTCACTTGTATTAGAAAAACTTCTACCCTATGGACTCACTATCCTGTACCAAATGCGAACGTCACAGATACAGTCCGCACGCGTACGAGACCCGCGTCGAGAACCATGACTCGTAACGAAAGTGACAAGACACCAATATAAGTTGAATAGTCACGACCGTACTCCAGTATAAACCACTCGACCACAAATTGGCCTTAGCCCTACTACACAGTTAACCGATTCCAATGCTGTGCAGGTCAACTCCGGAATCGTTAATCAATTTCAACGAACTCCTACTATTTACAATTGAGATTGAGCACAATCATCAAACCCCTCTATGATTCACGCAGACACATCTGCACCTGACTCATATGATCCTCAACCAAATGCAACCTCGTACTACCCTCTTATTGAACCCACTGACATTACCATGAACTAACCACCAACAATATCTACATCACTGTCCATCAACGGTCATTATATTGAACCCACATTGTCTAGCCAGACTGTCCTGAGGAAATCGAACTCAGGAACCACTATGTACATTACTTACAAAAATATACAGGAAAGAGGTAACAACACAAACCGGCTGACAACAAATTCCAATCACGGAACCAAGACAACATCATACCAGACAACCAGTATACGCAACGAACGCAATACAACTAATCGCAACATGAGACAACTACAGTACAACTCGCCATAATACAAGACAACACAACGAACTACAACACAACGAACCTAACAGATCACCAACCTGGACATACAGATGATCAACCACACCAGTTCTGCAACTGGCTGAAGTGGCTGCCAACAAGGACGACACCGACTCAGCACAGGCCAAGGGCACCCAAACCCGACGAGGACCTGGCCCTAACTATGACTCGAAGTCACTCTTCAAAACTAACGGCGCTGCCGCCGCACCTACAAGGAGTACGTCCTCGAACGAACACCAGGGACCGAAGTGAAGCTACCCCAACGCATTCCGCCCTGGTCGGAATCAAGCGAACTCTACTCACCACACAAAACAACGATTGGTCAGAGCAGTGTATCCCTCCGCAGAGCTGACACACCTGACCAACGGACTAGTTGTTGCTCGTGCAACAACACGACAATTTACCACAACAACTCACAGACTTGACAACACAACAACAGCCGATATCCTGCCCCGCCTTCTCTGGTGTAGAACCAAAGTAACAAAAGGGTAACAATCGGGAACGAAACCAACTTCCTCCTACCACTCCCTCAATAAATGAAGACTGGAAGGCAAAAATACTGTATGTCCTACTTCACCTGCCCCCTACCTAGCCTAACCTTACTACCTAACCCTGAGGAACTTAGCCTAACCCCAGCTAACTAAACCCCAGTCTTACCCCGCGCGCGCGCGTGCACACACACACACACACACACACACACACACACACACACACACACACACACACAAGCACACATACATGCACGCTCGCACGCTCTCTATCTTGAACCACCACTACTCTTACCACATGGACATACTGGTTTAGTACCGCCGATCGGTGACATACCCCCCTGCCTAAGTTTTAACTACAGGTTAAAACCAACAACAACTTCTCACTCGATCGGCGTTTTAGCCACACTCTACCTATAACAATCCAATTTCCCATCACTCATTCTGTCCTACTGTTACCTTTGATGCACACCAAAACTTCCATCCCAACAACATCAACTTTTAAATACATCAACAACCACAGGTTACATTAATCAACCTGGACTAACTCTGCCTCGCACGACCTTAACGCAGGCACTTATGGGCAGCCGTTACACTACGCACCACTTATGAATTTTATAACTGAGGCTGCTCTGATTACGCCCAACTGCTATGCAACACGTACTACAAATACCACACCCTCAGTAACACTTTGCTACGTCATTCTCTTCCAAAGATAATAACACATGCACAGCTTCGACAATGACAACCTCCCACGACACAGGTTAACGGAACCCTCAGGTTCCGTCTCTCTCTCTCTCTCTCTCTCTTTCTCTCTCTCTCTCTCTCTTTCTCTACGGCAAGCGACTCAAGAAGTCTGCCGCCACATTGTCCTTTCCAGACACTGCCTGCACCGTAAACTGAAATGGCTGCAGCTGCAGTGCCCACCTTGTGATTCTCCCACTAGTACTCTAGACCCCACAGCTACCTTCCTGGGTTTCGTCCTCAAATGAAAATGTCGCTTGTACGTGCAAGCTGCTGTTGCCAAGTTCTTCTTTGCCAACTCACACGTCTTAGCTATTTTGTTCCTTAGGTTGACGACGTACTCTGTAGCTGTGCAGAGCTCTTGCCTCTCGGGTTGCAACCACCGATCTCTCAGTATCTGCATGGGCCTGCGCATCAGTGGCATCCTTACAAGGGGTCAGCGCCGGGGTGCAGAGTCTTCGGGAGGGTGTTGGCCCGCGGAGGAGCCACGGTCAGCGCCGGGGTGCAGAGTCTTCCGGGGAGGTGTCAGCCTGTGAGGGGCCACGTACAGCGCCGAGGACTGGAGCTTTCCGGGCCGGGATGGGTTGTCCCATGTTTGTGATAGAAGGGGTGTAGCGTTAGGCAGTAGGGTTAGGGGTGTTAGCTACTGCCTCCTTTTAGGACGTAGTGGCCGGCACAGTGTAGGGTACTTGTCGTTGCCTCCCTTAGGGACGCAGCGACCAGTTTGGTAGTGGTCCCGGGTTAAAAGAGAAGGGTGAGTCCTGGGGAGAGGTGTGGGTGGTAGCAGTAGTTAAGAGATTAGAGTCCCTTTGGTAAATCCTTGTCCCTAGTAGTTAGTCACCACGTGTGCGGGCTATCGCTGTGTCCCCAGGTCACAGTGATATACCGCAACTGGTGTTTCAGGTTAGGTTACGGTCTTCCAGGTCATTACAGTAGAGTAGGGTGAGTCAGCGGGAATTGGGATACTTGTGTGCAGTTGTGGATGTGCGCGAGTGGTGGCGCCATAGAGTGTGTGTGAAATAAAGAAGCGTGCGTGATTGTAAAACTGTATTAGTGTGCTGTGTTGTCTGACCTAGTGTGTGATAGGCGTGGGTAAGGGTGGTAGGGCCGTCCGGCTTAGCGACCGTGACACAGGCCGTTACAGCCGTTAGTAATGGCTATAACGGTTAACTAAAACATCGGGCATCATCCGTGACCCATAATAAACATACCTGCTAATGTTCACAAAGATCGGCCACGTACTTTCTGAGATATTCCATGAAGAAAAACAACCGTTACAGGCCGTTACAGCCGTTAGTAACGGCTATAACGGTTAACTAAAACATCGGGCATTATTCGTGATCCATAATGAACATACCTGCTAATGTTCACAAAGATCGGCCACGTACTTTCTGAGATATTCCATGAAGAAAAACAACCGTTACAGGCCGTTACAGCCGTTAGTAACGGCTATAACGGTAAACTAAAACATCGGGCATTATTCGTGATCCATAATGAACATACCTGCTAATGTTCACAAAGATCGGCCAAGTACTTTCTGAGATATTCCATGAAGAAGAAAAAGCGTTACAGGCCGTTACAGCCGTTAGTAACGGTATAACGGTAAACTAAAACATCGGGCATTATTTGTGACCCATAATGAACATACTTACAAATGTTCAGAAAGATCGGCCAAGTGCTTTCTGAGATATTCTATAAAGAAGAAAAAGCGTCACAGGCTGTTACAGCCGTTAATAACGGCAATAAGGGGATAAACTAAAACATCGGGCATCATCCGTGACCCATAATGAACATACCGGCAAATTTTCACAAAGATCAGCTAAGTACTTTCTGAGATATTCCATGGAGAAGAAAAAGCGTTACAGGCCGTTACAGCCGTTAGTAACGGCTATAACGGTAAAGTAAAACATCAGGCATTACTCGTGACCCATAATGAACATACCTTAAAATTTTCAGACAGATCGGCCGAGTACTTTTTGAGATATTCTATAAAGAAGAAAAACCGTTACAGGCTGTTACAGCCGTTAGTAACGGCTATAACGGGGTAAACTAAAACATCGGGTATCATCCGAGACCCATAATGAACATACCTGCTAATTTTCACAAAGATCGGCCAAGTACTTTCTGAGATATTCCATAAAGAAGAAAAAGCGTTAAGGCCATTACAGCCGTTAGTAACGCCTGTAACGGTAAACTAAAACATTGGGCATCATCCGCGACCCATAATGAACATACCTACAAATTTTCAGAGAGATCGGCCCAGTAGTTTTGTCTGGAGCGAGTGGAACACATTTTGACCACGGACACACAGACACACAGACAGCATTTCTTCGTTCCCATTCTAAAGTACTCCCTGTTCTTTAAGAACTGGGAGTACAAAAAGTGGAAGGGGTGTGTGTGTGTGTGTGTGTGTGAACAATACAATTATAAAAAGACCAGCCTGATTGACGACGGAAAATTGTGATTGAAACAAAAAAATACGATAGGACATTGGGATAGTGACGCACGGTTTCTGCGCTCGTAGGCGAGCTCAGCGGAAGCGCACCTCGCGTGAGAAGTGTTCACCGACGGTCAGGTAAACAAGCAGACGCACTGAGGTAGTGCGACGCTAGGCCTTGAAGAGAGCGGACAAGCTAACTTGTAGTTTGTTACGGAGTTTGACACTTGGCCTTGAGGGGAGCGGACTAGCTAACTTGTAGAACTTTAGCTAGGGAGCTACGTCGTACTACAGTGACAGTAACACTAGTGACAGACCAGTGCTAGGGTCTCCAGTTCATAGGAGACAGTTTTGCCCTAGCACTGCGACAGTACAGCCGTAGACGGCTACAACGGCTGGGACGGCTTTGACAGTACCACTGCTGGACACTGACAGAAAGACAGTGACTGTGTGTGACAGACCTTACTTGGTAGTTCATGCCAGTGAAGGGCTTGGGAAAGAATCCTGACGAAACCCCCAAGCCAGAGTCTGGACTGACCAGGTAAGGTAGAGAGTGCGTGTGTGTGAGTGCAAAAGTGCTAGGTATATAAACGAACTTCTCTTGAGTGTAGGGAAAACATTTCAGACGGTAAAATAGTTATTGAAAGAATGTTTGTCTCTGGCCGGGAGAACGGGGATAAAATTCACATGCGCTGCTGGACACTTTTATGTTCATAAAACAATCAAGTTTAACTACACACTGACAGACACTGGACCTGATGGACATGAATTAATGCCAACGTGAATGATATCTCTGATATTTGGTGCTACAGATGAGGAAGACAAAGCCATGACTGAGGGTCTTCGATGGATGTTCCGGGGATACAGATCTTAAGCGGTTGTTTTTAAATGTTTGGAGCGGATGAAATGTACTCATCTGATCTGAGATTTTACAGTGGAGAGATTTTTAACATTTCGGGCGTGTTTTTAGATGTATTTTGAAAGGTTGTGTGAATGAATAACGCATGAATTGACTTCAACGCGGTGACAGCCCTGATATGGACCTTCGCGGTCGGCTGGGCTATAAGCAGCATTACCTTACCTTACCACCAGCAATCAATATGGTCGTTTTGTGAGAACTGACAGACAACACAGAGTGGCTTGTCCATTTGGATGTCTTTCTCTTTATGTGGTGGTGGGGACACGGAATCTATCCAACCTTAAGCATATGTGTCTGAGAGCATAGGGAACGGGTTACTAGTTTGGGTAGCGTGGAATTTAGACTGTAGATGAGAGGACGGAGAGAGGGACAAATGGAAATGTTCCACTCGTCACAGATGGCAGACAGATTGTCAGCAGCCTGTGCCTTAACGTCTGCAGTCGGCTGTGAAGATCGGATGAGCTTTGCAGTGATTTCAATGACTATGTCCTTTCTGATATCGTCCTCAGCGACAGGACTGTGCTTGGGTTAGAGGTTAAAGACAACCGTTCTGTTTGTGGCTAGGGGGTTAACTTCTAATGCAGCTGATTGATTTGGTGTGTGGATTGTAAGACATGATTTGATTTTCAGCATTTCAGGCTGCTGTGAACCTGACCGGGGGAGGGAGAGAGAGAGAGAGAGAGAGAGAGAGAGAGGGAGAGAGAGAGAGAGAGACAGACAGACAGAAACAGAGAGAGACAGAGACAGAGAGACAGAGACATAGATCACAAAGAAATCTACACGCGCGCGCGCACGCACACAAACATTCACACACACACACACACACACACACACACACACACACACACACACACACACCACACACACAGTTGACACTTCCACACTGACATTTTATTGTCATTACCACGCAAGGACTTTTGACAAGAGTACACTAGCAATATTTTGAGAGAGAGAGAGAGGAGAGAGAGAGAGAGAGAGAGAGAGAGAGAGTCAAACATTAAAAACGTTATGGTGCAATGGAGACAGATCGAAAGACAGATCGACAGACAGACCAACCGACAGAGACACGCACGCACACACACACACACACACACACACACACACACACACACACACACACACACACATACACACACACACACCACCGCGCGCGCGCCACACACGCACACACACGCACACACACACACACACGCACACACACACACACACACACACACACACACACACACACACACATAGAGAGAGACAGAGAGAGAGAGGAGAGGGATGGGAGGGAGGAGCTTGCATGTAGGCCACTCGGTGGGAAATGATGACGGAAGGAAACCTGTCTTTATCAAGCAGACCTATAAAAGAACCCTTGTCAAACGGCGTGCGCGCGCTCAGGCTGCCCAGCATCCTAGAGACGGTCAGACAAGACAGGCAGTCAGTCTGTCCTAGTCCTGTGAATCCGACACACACAGGATACACAGCACCGCACACAACACATAGAGAGACGGGCAGTGAACGAGAAAGCACGCAACTGGTGAGTAAACGTCATTTTATGATCTGACTGACAAAGTACCAGTGCTTCTCTCTCTTTCTCCTCTCTCTCTCTCTCTCTCCTCTCTCTCTCTCTCTCTCTCTCCCTCTCTCTCTCTCTTTGTCATCGTTGTCGTCGCCATCGTTGTCGTCGTCCATCATCATCATCATCATCATCATCATCATCATCATCATCATTATCATCATCGTCGTCGTCGTCGTCATCATCACCTTCTTCTTCTTCTTCTTGCATTCGATCATCATCATCATGGTCGTCGTCGTCTTCTTCTTTTTGCATTCGATCATCATCATCATCATCATCATCATCATCATCATGGTCGTCGTCGTCGACGACGTCGTCATCATGATCATTAGCTTAATGATTTTTTATTTCACTTTTTAAAAAAAACTTTTTCATTTTCATGTATGTATCGTCTTCTTCTTGTATTAATCATTTCTATCCTCCTCCTCCTCCTCCTCCTCCTCCTCCTCCTCCTCCTTCCTCCTCCCCTCCTCCTCCCACCACCACCACCACCACCACCACCACCATCATCATCATCATTTACTTCTTCTTTTTCTTCTTGTTTTGGCATTGTTTTTGGTTTTCCCCCTCCTCCTCTTTCTCTTGCTCCTCCTCCTCCTCCTCCTCCCTCCGACTAAATCCACATGTACCCTCATCAGGGAACGTTACTGATGGAGAAGCCCTGAGTTTACCTTTGACCTTTCCCCCGTACATAGGTTATCTTCTGTTCTGCGGATAATTGTGGATATAGCCACTCTTCCTCTTCCTCCTCCTCCGCATCGTTTCTCCTCCTCCTTCCCCTCCTCCTCTTCCTCCTCCTCAACTTTCCCTCCTCCTCCTCCTTCTCTTCCTCTCCCTCTCTGTTGCCGCCTCCTCCTCTGCCTATTCGTCCTCCCACACCCCCCCCCACCCCCGTTCCTACTCCTCGTCCTCCCCTTTCCTCCCCCCCCTCCCCTTTCTCTTCTTTCCTTCCTCTCCCTTTCCTCCCCCGCTCTCTCTTCCTCCCTTTCCTCCCCTGTCTCTTCCGTCCTTCATCCATCCACCCCCTCCTCTTTTTCCTCCTCCCTTCTCCCCTTCTATTCCTCCTCTTCTTCTTTCTCCTTCTCCTCCTTCTCTTTATCTCCTTCGCCTTCTCGTCGTCCTCTTCCTTTTCCTTCTCCTGCTCCACATGATTTTCATTCCCCTCCTCCTCCTCCATGTCTTCCACCTTCTCCTCCTCATCTTCACCATCCTTTGTCTCCTTCTTCCACTCTTCCTCGTCTTCCATGTCTACATCTTTACTCTTCCTCGTCTTCCTCGTCTACATCTTTACTCTTCCTCGTCTTCCATGTCTACATCTTTACTCTTCCTCGTCTTCCATGTCTGCATCTTTACTCTTCCTCGTCTTCCTTGTCTACATCTTTACTCTTCCTCGTCTTCCATGTCTGCATCTTTACTCTTCCTCGTCTTCCATGTCTGCATCTTTACTCTTCCTCGTCTTCCTTGCCTGCATCTTTACTCTTCCTCGTCTTCCTTGCCTTCATCTTTACTCTTCCTCGTCTTTCTAGTCTACATCTTTACTCTTCCTCGTCTTCCTTGCCTTCATCTTTACTCTTCCTCGTCTTTCTAGTCTACATCTTTACTCTTCCTCGTCTTTCTAGTCTACATCTTTACTCTTCCTCGTCTTTCTAGTCTACATCTCTACTCTTCCTCGTCTTTCTAGTCTACATCTTTACTCTTCCTCGTCTTCCATGTCTACATCTTTACTCTTCCTCGTCTTTCAGTCTACATCTTTAATCTTCCTCGTCTTCCTTGTCTACATCTTTACTCTTCCTCGTCTTCCTTGTCTACATCTTTACTCTTCCTCGTCTTCCTCGTCTACATCTTTACTCTTCCTCGTCTTCCTTGTCTACATCTTTACTCTTCCTCGTCTTCCATGTCTACATCTTTACTCTTCCTCGTCTTCCTCGTCTACATCTTTACTCTTCCTCGTCTTCTAGTCTACATCTTTACTCTTCCTCGTCTTTCTAGTCTACATCTTTACTCTTCCTCGTCTTCCATGTCTACATCTTTACTCTTCCTCGTCTTCCTTGCCTTCATCTTTACTCTTCCTCGTCTTTCTAGTCTACATCTTTACTCTTCCTCGTCTTCTAGTCTACATCTTTACTCTTCCTCGTCTTTCTAGTCTACATCTTTAATCTTCCTCGTCTTTCTAGTCTACATCTTTACTCTTCCTCGTCTTTCTAGTCTACATCTTTACTCTTCCTCGTCTTTCTAGTCTACATCTTTAATCTTCCTCGTCTTTCTAGTCTACATCTTTACTCTTCCTCGTCTTCTTGTCTACATCTTTACTCTTCCTCGTCTTCCTTGTCTACATCTTTACTCTTCCTCGTCTTCCTTGCTACATCTTTACTCTTCCTCGTCTTTCTAGTCTACATCTTTACTCTTCCTCGTCTTCCTTGCCTTCATCTTTACTCTTCCTCGTCTTCCTTGTCTACATCTTTACTCTTCCTCGTCTTCCTTGCCTTCATCTTTACTCTTCCTCGTCTTCCTCGTCTACATCTTTACTCTTCCTCGTCTTCCTTGCCTTCATCTTTACTCTTCCTCGTCTTCCATGTCTACATCTTTACTCTTCCTCGTCTTCCATGTCTACATCTTTACTCTTCCTCGTCTTCCATGTCTACATCTTTACTCTTCCTCGTCTTCCTTGTCTACATCTTTACTCTTCCTCGTCTTTCTAGTCTACATCTTTACTCTTCCTTGTCTACATCTGTACTGGCTTCTCCGTCTTCCGTCAGATCGCAAGGCCCTCATGTGAATGAATGCGAACCGTCATTTATTTATTTATTCATTTTTTTCATTTATTCATTTTTTTCATTCATTTATTTTTCAATTTATGTACTTATTTGTTTATTTCATATAGTTATTTGTTTGTTTGTTTATGTTCTTATTCCAGACTAAGGCTGGAATTTTTCTTACTCTACACGCTCTTTCACCATTGTAATGTCTTTTTTTTATGGTTTGTTTAGTGTTTTCTTTATCTTTCTCTATCATAAGCGTTCTTTGATTTGCCATGTCAATTGATATGTTTTGAGTGCGAACACATAACACTTTCTGTAAGAAAGGAGAAAAACATATTGCTGAATAAAATGGACACTTTTATGGAATAGACACACTGCCGCCACAGAACCTCTGATTGATAAATAACAAAAGATGCACACGTATCAGATAAAGGCCTATCAATCCATAAATTTCGATACGGTCTTCGTGATAACTAACTTGATTTAAATGGATTTAAAAGAAAAAAACATTGGTGTATCTATTAATTAATAAGTAAATATTTTGTCTTCGTCAGTTTTAAGTAACATCCAAACCATCAGAACATCTCTACGGGACATTCTTTCTTGTCTGGGCTGGGTTTTTTTCCTCCCAGTTTTTTTTTTTCTTGCTTGATCTTTTATTTTCACAACCTTGGTAGAACATTTTCCTGTACATTAAAAACCCTCTAAAATTCTGTCCTTAGGGATGATATCGAAACACAACAGCATTTTGCTTGTTTTGTTATGTGGACGATGACCTATTCTTCTGCAAAGGATGAATCGGGAATTAAAGGGCGAACACTTTTGTAAAGTATGCTTCATAGGAAGGAACTCGATTTAAAAGCTTATCAAAGGGAGTGGGGTTTTCACAGATGTTGACCTTGAAGAGAAGACTTCCTCTGGCCTGGCAACCTTAAGCGGGATCGAACCCAAGATCTGGACAAAAGAGCAATGCCTTTACCCATTAGGCCAACCAGAATCCGGGCAGTCTGTAGGATTTCACTGAATTTTTAGACATCTGAAACTGCTAATTAGGCTCTGTAGCCTGGATCGTGTTAGATAGCCTTTTTTATAATGCGCGTACTTGTGTGTGTGTGTGTGTGTGTGTGTGTGTGTGTGTGTGTGTGTGTGTGTGTGTCAGCGTGCGCGCGCGCGTGCGCCTGTATCTGCGTATCTCTGTGTGTGTGTATGTGTGGCTGTATGTGTGTGTGTGTGTGTGTGTGTGTGTGTGTGTGTGTGTGTGTGTGTGTGTGTTGTTTCTGAACCTGTGTGTGTGTGTGTGTGTGCGAGCGCGCACGCCTGGATCTTTGTTAGAAAGGCTTTTTATACGCAAGTGTAAATGTATCGGTGCTTGTGCGAGCGCGAGTGTGCATGCGCGCGCGCGCGCGCGGTGTGTGTGTGTGTGTGTAAGTGTGCATATGTATGTAGGGTAGAGGCTTAGATATTGTACCTGCTAAGGGAAAATGGCTATTGCCTGAGAACAAAACGAAGGAACACACTAATTTTTTTTGTCCATTTTGGAGAAAAAGTAAAACAACTAAAAAGTAGCAAGTGGTTCAATATCTAAACCCTATCATCAATATTGTACCATGCTGGTCCTCATGTTGTACCAGCTGGTACAATATAAGCGACCATGGATCATATATTGAACTGCTTGACAGCTGTTCAAAACCGTCAGAAGAATGAAGAAAACACAATAGATTTCAGTCTGTGAACGCAGAGTACTACTTGGGGATAGGGACTGGAAATGGGAAGGCTATGGGCAGGGGTTATAGACTTTAGCATTGGTTACATTAACATGAAGTTGGCCACAAGTGTCGTGTAATAATACGTAAAGAAAGTTCATCCACGTGTAGCTTAACCTCAACACACATATGAAAATTCAATATCTGGCTCATCTATGGCATAGGAAAAGACTAGAATCACTTGAATGATTCAAACAAATTAAAAATGATTTGACTCGCATCAGAACAAAACAAAACATACTGCCAAGGGTGAAATTTGTAGACGGTAGCTTTGTAAAACTTAAGATGTGAAAAAAAAATCCAAGAGTTGTATCCCAGATTAGCAGGCACGCGTTCATTTTTTCCATACAGACAAAAAGAAATGAATTTGTTAAAAAAAAAAAAAAAAGGAAAGAACGTACTGGAAAAAGGCGATTCTACTGAAAACTGACCACGCGTCAAAGTGAATCTCATCACATTCCAAACTTAATCACTGCAAAGGTCACAAAGGTACTGCTCCCCAGGATCACCAGCACAGAAAACATGGACCCATACTTCACATGTCTGACACTGCATCATGTCTTCATCTCGCGACTCTTGGCACAAAAAGCACAGCCAATTATTTTCAAAGTTTCCACTGTGCTCGAGTCCTTTGGCACTCTTTTTTGATTTTGTGTTCTGTTCTACTTGATTTTTCTTTTTGCGATTGCACGAGTCACTTGCCTTTTTACTCTCTCGTTTTGACCTTCTCTCTGTTGCCGTCATGAGAGACGCTTTATAAGGGCTAGAGGTAAGGATTACAGACTTGCCCCTTTTACAGCTCCTTTTCAGGAGACTGGGTTCCCTTGTTGGCACAGGGGATATGTCTGCAATTGAGAGACTTTTTGCTGACTGACAGCCATTGTTCCCGTTGGGAGAAGGATCCTGACCTGTCTGGTCTGGGGTGGCAAGTTGTCCAGTTTGGTGTGAGGATGAAAGGCCTGAGACTCCTACCTGCTGACCTTCGTGCTCTGCTGTTTGAGGCTGTTGGCCTGGGTGGTCCTCACAGGTAGACTGTTGGCCTGGTGGTCCTCACAGGTAGTTTGTTGGCCTGGGTGGTCCTCACAGGTAGACGTGTCCTGGCCTGTCGGTGGTCCTCAAGTAGTCTGTTGGCCTGGGTGGTCCTCACAGGTAGTCTGTGGCCTGGGTGGTCCTCACGTTAGGCTGTTGGCCTGGGTGGTCCTCACAGGTACTGTTGGCCTGGGTGGTCCTCACAGGTAGTCTGTTGGCCTGGGTGGTCCTCACAGGTAGACTGTTGGCCTGGGTGGTCTTCACAGGTAGCTGTTGGCCTGGGTGGTCCTCACAGGTAGACTGTTGGCCTGGGTGGTCCTCACAGGTAGTCTGTTGGCCTGGGTGGTCCTCACAGGTAGACTGTTGGCCTGGGTGGTCCTCACAGGTAGTCTGTTGGCCTGGGTGGTCCTCACAGGTAGTCTGTTGGCATGGGTGGTCCTCACAGGTAGGCTGTTGGCCTGGGTGGTCCTCACAGGTAGTCTGTTATCATGGGTGGTCCTCACAGGTAGGCTGTTGGCCTGGGTGGTCCTCACAGGTAGACTGTTGACCTGAGTGGTCCTCACAGGTAGTCTGTTGGCCTGGGTGGTCCTCACAGGTAGACTGTTGGCTGGGTGGTCCTCGCAGGTAGTCTGTTGGCCTGGGTGGTCCTCACAGGTAGTCTGTTGGCTGGGTGGTCCTCGCAGGTAGTCTGTTGGCCTGGGTGGTCCTCACAGGTAGACTGTTGACCTGGGTGGTCCTCACAGGTAGTCTGTTGGCCTGGGTGGTCCTCACAGGTAGACTGTTGGCTGGGTGGTCCTCGCAGGTAGTCGTTGTGGCCTGGGTGGTCCTCACAGGTAGCTGTTGGCCTGGGTGGTCCTCACAGGTAGTCTGTTGGCCTGGGTGGTCCTCACTGGTAGACTGTTGGCCTGGGTGGTCCTCACAGGTAGTTTGTTGGCCTGGGTGGTCCTCACAGGTAGTCTGTTGGCCTGGGTGGTCCTCACAGGTAGACTGTTGGCCTGGGTGGTCCTCACAGGTAGTCTGTTGTCATGGGTGTCCTCACAGGTAGTCTGTTGTCATGGGTGGTCCTCACAGGTAGTCTGTTGGCCTGGGTGGTCCTCACAGGTAGTCTGTTGGCCTGGGTGGTCCTCACAGGTAGGCTGTTGGCCTGGGTGGTCCTCACAGGTAGTCTGTTGTCATGGGTGGTCCTCACAGGTAGACTGTTGGCCTGGGTGGTCCTCACAGGTAGTCTGTTGTCATGTGTGGTCCTCACAGGTAGTCTGTTGTCATGGGTGGTCCTCACGTGTAGGTAGACTGTTGGCCTGGGTGGTCCTCACAGGTAGTCTGTTGTCATGGTGGTCCTCACAGGTAGGCTGTTGGCCTGGGTGGTCCTCACAGGTAGACTGTTGGCCTGGGTGGTCCTCACAGGTAGGCTGTTGGCCTGGGTGGTCCTCACAGTAGCTGTTGGCCTGGGTGGTCTCACAGTAGACTGTTGGCCTGGGTGGTCCTCACTACTTGTAAGGCTGTTGGCCTGGGTGTTCTCCGCAGGGGATCGGTTCACTATGTCCTGTAATAGAGTAACCACAATATGAGGAGACCTGCTGTGTGTTATCACCTTTCATTTTTGTATTGATGTGACAGAAAACATCTACCGTTTTTAGAAAACAGCACAGTAGGAACTTGGGCCATTTCTTTATCTTTCTCGGCTTGATCAAAGTTTGAATGTTGATCGTCGTTATAGGTCTATATGAGAATGACTTTTAGACATTTTTTTCTCATAATGAATGATTAAAGAAAAAACAAATCAAAAAAGGTACTGATGTAATCGCTCTACCTTCTGAATGAAAGTGTGGATGATGAACGTGTTGATTTACTAATTCAAGTTCACTGACCTTCATTTTCAGAGGCGATAACGCAGTCATAGTGGCCCACGTCCGCGACCCTCGCTGTGTACATGACGTGCAGTGGACACGTTCTTCAAAACCCCCCACCCCATATTTCATGATGCTGTGGAGATTGTTGTCCACAACAATGATGGGTTTCTTGAGGACCTTAGACATGGCAACGACCTCAAGTTCTCCCGGCATTGATTTTGGGTCTGACATTGCGCACAGTCTTTCTTCCATTGACTTGTATCGTCTTGCACCATGTGGTAGATCAGCGTTTATAACGTCCAGAGGAAGGGCAGAGTATGACTGAAAGTCGTCACAGATGTAATCTGTTACCTCAGCCTTTAGTTTGTCAGCCAGCGTTTTTTCTTTCATTCGTAGCAGAGTGTCCACAGGAAGGCAGTTTCTATTCCTCACCGCATTCTGCAATCGCTGGTCTTGGGATATCGCCACTCTTCTGAAGAAGCAGCTTCCACCTGGATTAGTCTGAATAATCTTCACAGTGATGCTTCTGACAGAATCGACGTGTGTCCGGCTGTTGTTTTCCTTTTCAGGTCTGGCGGGAATGGGACTGTGCATTTCTGGTCGTGGCAACTGGGGTGTCTCTGGACCTTGAAGCCTTGAAGACCGTGGTGGTAAAGGAGGTGGGGATGGTCGTGGTGGCACAGGTGGTGGCAAGCTGCCCTTGTCAGGCCTTACTGGTCGTGGCGGAACTGGTGGCTCTGGTGAAGACAGTGAACCCACATCAACTGAAGGTGAAGGAGACAACACTGGCGGGGAGACAGTGGATGGCAAGAAAATCATACTCCTCAAAGACATGTCTGGAACAGGGCCAGATTCCACAGCGTTCAAAGCCATTCACTGCTGTCGCCATTGTTGCAGCTTTGGTGTACGCTTCAGCGAACAGTCTGCTCACATTGTATGTGGTCATTTTTCTCCCAGGGTTTGTTCTCAGCCATTTTTCAACTGCTTGGTTATAGTAGAGCTTGAGAGGCCTGAAGAACGCCACATCTAGTGGCTGCATCCGGTGTGTGGAGTGTGGTGGTAGTGAAATCATGATGATGCCATGTTGTCTTGCTCAGTCGATTGCTTCAACATTTTTTGTGTGGGTGTTATGGCCATCTAAAATGAGTATGACAGGTCTCTGACGTGTTGGCTTTGTGCAGTTGATGAAATGCTGCAGCCACCGTACGAAAATGTGTCTTTCCATCCACCCTGATTCATTGCAGATGACCTGGCTTCCTGGCCGTGCTCCCTCTGCCAAAGCATCGGTCATTCTTTTCCGTTTGAAAAGTATTAAAGGGGGGACATAGTTTCCAGACGCACTAACACAGCATACAGTGGTTGTATTAACGCCTCGCTCTCCGCTTGTTGTCGCGCTCACCCGTTTGACACCTTTCTTTGCGATCACTTTAGGTGGCCTGTGAACTGTATGCATTCCTGCTTCATCCATGTTGTAGACTTTGATAGCATCGATCTCATTATCCTCCACTGTTCTCTCCAAGAGATCAAAGAAATGATTCACTTCATCCCTGCTGAAGCCTTCCTTTCGAGCCTGAGATGTTCCTTCACGTTGCCGAAGCCCCAGCTCAGGATGTCTTTTCAGAAATCGTGAGAACCACGTTTTTCCCGCTGTTTGCTTCGTTTTATTGAAGGCATGGCAAAGCTGATTTCTCTCAGCTACCTGGAACGCCAGCGACATTAAATCTGTACGCGTTACCCCAAACAAATGATCTTGTAAAAGCAGCACATGTTCCACAAGTTCTCTTTCTAATTTTTCAGAGTGCACTGCCTTCCAAAACGTTTTTGTCAACCGTTGGCGAACTTGTTCTTTGACAGGAGGTGTCTCTTCTGTGTTGGTTTGGGGACCCCGTACAGTCGACAAGTCTCATTTAATCCTTGATCCCCATTTCTGTATGATGCCATTGCCCGTTCCATGCCTTCTGTACCCCAAGCACCATACCGCCTGAAAAAAATCGCATTTATACTATTATTCAAGTATTTTTTTCAACAATATAAATTCATTACTGCTGTCAACAATGTTGTCAGTCAATATCTAATCTTAAACATTATGAATGAAAGAAAACACATCTCTTATTTCTTAGCTTACATTTTGTACCAAGTGGCTTTCAGATCGTACCACTGGTACAATATGTGCGCTACTGAATGGTGCAATATGTAGCTATGCTAGTAACACTACACATGAACCCCCCTTGGCGCAATGGTGAAATATAAAAAAACCTGAGTCTACGATCTATTTGTCTGTGTGTGACAGAAGTAATCCACAAATACCTTTTTCAAACGTATGTCTTAAGGTTCTCTGCCACACATTTTTTGTGTTATTTTAACAGCAACGACGAGGAAAACATGTCATCACTTATCGCTTTTCACGTGAAATGGATGCCGCCATTGTAGCTTGCGCCATAAGCCAACAGGAAGTAAGCTTTCAAAATAGAGACCAACTGGAAAATTTCAGCCAATGGTTTTACTGAAATCAGTGCGGTACAAATTGGAAATTGGTACACATTCTAAGCCTCTACC
>CM065731.1:22859298-22874298 GCA_033310375.1 Conus canariensis | reverse complement strand
TTTTGACATTCAGAGTGGTTTGAACTTTGATGAAATAACAGTCTTTGATTGTGTTGAAGTTTGGAGAGTAATTCCACCTTTTTCTGGACATTTAGGGCTTTTTGAACGCTTTGTGTGATAACCTTTGTACAGCGTATATTGATGTTCAGAGCTGATTGAAAGTCGTCTGTCACATGTCTCTTGTCCTTCAGACAATTCCAACTTATGAAGAGGGGTGGCGAATCTCCTGGTGACATTTACTGGCTGAAGAACCCAAAGAATGATACTTCTTTATAGCCAACAGCACATAATGAGAGAGAGAGAGAGAGAGAGAGAGAGAGAGAGAGATAGGACCAGCAGACGGACACACGCACACACACACACACACACACACACACACACACACACACACACACACACACACACACACACACACACAACAACACAACAAAGAGACGCACACACACAGAGACGCGCACACATACATAGTCACTTACTCATACTCACATGCGCACATACATTCACATTCACGAACGTACACACATTCACAGTTACGCACGTTACATCACACACACACACACACACACCACACCACACACACACACACACACACACACACACACACACACAACACACACACACACACCACACACAGCACGCACGCACCAGCACACACACACACACACACACACACACACACACACACACACACACACACATAAATATACAATCGCGCATCTCGATTCATATCACTATGACACGTCCTATTGGACAAGGGCCTTCAGACTCGGTCACAGATCGAGGATGATGAACATTTGCGGTAACTGGGGTAGCAGGCCCTTGTCACGTTCCGTCCATATACTTACCTCCCCTGTTGGCGCCCCTTATGCACAGGCGGCACAGCAAAAACCCGCCGTAAAGATTGTTTATGGCGCTCTTGATTGACCATACCTGACAGCGGGAAAGGCGGAATGAGGACAGAGTGGGTTGCACGTCTATGGCAAGACGAAAGTGTCATAAATCAAGGAACAGATGTGCGTGGTGTTGTTTTGTTTAGATATAACGCTCTCTCTCTCTCTCTCTCTCTCTCTCTCTCTCTCTCTCTCTCTCTCTTCTCTCTCTCTCTCTCTCTCTCTCTCTCTCTCTCTCCATATACACAGCCCTCAAACTGACTTCGTCCTCTTCCAAAAACTTTTAGATTCTTCCAGGAATTGATTTTTAAAAAAAGTTACATCAGGTTTCATGGAACACTGCTGTGTTCAGTCTCAACAGTCTATCACATCGTGGGTTTACAGTAGTACATCACGTAGGATGCACACTGGAGCGTTGTCATCTTTCGAGAGACTGGAACATATGTGAAAAAAATGGTCAATTTCCCATCGACATCATCTTAAAGAAGGTTCTGATTTATGGAATACAAAATTTAAATATGCCCGTTTAGCACTGAATCCTATTCATTAAAACAGAACAAACATATTCAACAACCTTTACTTTTTTTAAGTTAAATTTTTTTTCTTCAGATCTTCCCGCGAACAGTTTTTTTTTTTTTTTTTTCATAACTCAGCTATTTCAAAGGTGTGTGTTACTTTTAAAATGTTTTTGACAGAAAACGTATGCCGAGATCTGTGCGAAAGCAAACATATTTACGAAAACAGATGGTTTACTGGGAAAAAGGAAACTTTCCGGGTGTTTGATTGGTTGGTGTGCCTGCCTAATAGATTAGGACAGTACGCTACACTACACTGCACTACACTACTCTACACTGCACTACACTACACTACCACTACACATACACTACACTACACTACACTACACTACACTACACTACACACACACACACACACACACACACACACACACACACACACACACACCACACACACACACTACCACCACCACCACCACCACCTCCAAAGGTAACAACAACAACAACAACAACAACACAACACATTTTAAATGGGCCTGTCTGGTGGAATAAATGTCCATTTCATTTTCACTGTGTTCCATTCTCTTTCGTCCAATGGCGAAAAACAACGTTGAGACTCGTGAGGTTTTGTTGTTGTTGTTGTTGTTTTTTGTTTGTTTGTTGTTGTTTTTTCTACTTCATTTCTCTAATTCTAGTATTTTATGTATTAAAGCTGTCCCATTTTCTGCTGCCGTGTTCGGAGATCGTGTGAGTGATGTGGTGATGGTGATGTGTGTGTGTGTGTGTGTGTGTGTGTGTCGTGCGTGCGTGCGTGCGGTGCGTGCGTGTGCGTGCGTGCGTGCGTGCGTGTGTGGTGTGTGTGTGTGTGTGTGTGGTGCGCGCGCGCGCATGCGTGCGTGCGTACCTGAGTGATTGAGTGCGTGCGTGCGCTCGCGTGTTTGTGTGTGAGTGTGTGTGTGTGGGGCATGTGTGTGTGCGCGCGCGGGCGTGTGTGTGTGTGTGTGCGTATGTGTGTGCGTACGTGCTTTGTGTATGTATTTGTATGTGTGTGTGCATTCGCGCGTAGGGGTAGGGTAGGGAGAGGAGGGGGTCTCGCGCACTGGGCGCGTGGGGAGATAGAGGAGGGAGAGAGAGGGGGATTGCCGCGTTTCCTGGTTGGCCGGAGAGTGATATCAAAGCGAACAGACTGACTAAATGAGTGGGAACATTGTGATTGATTGAGTGAGTGAGTGATGGGTGGATGGATTGAGTGAGTGAGTGCGGCCTTGTTATGTTACATCTCATGTATCTCGGAGGGGAGGGGGAGAGAGAGGAATATGCATGTGGCGGAGGTCGAGGAAACGAAAGGGACAGGAGGAAGAGGAGGAGAGGGGACGGGGGCAGGCAGGGAATGGATGGGGGAGTTAGGGGGTTTTTGTTATGAAGCGGGTACGGTTTTTAAGGGAAGTAACTCGTGCTCGTCCTGCTTTTCTTTTGATCACAAATACTGTCCCTTTGTGTGATCCCCCCCACCCCTCTCTCTCTCTCTCTCTCTGTCTGTCTGTCTTGCTCTTCTCTCTCTCTCTCTCTCTCTCTCTCTCTCCTCTCTCTCTCTCTCTCTCTCTCTGCCTGTCCGTCTGTCTTTGTGTGTGTCTGTATGTCTGCCTGCTTGTCTGTCTCTCGTCTCTGTCTCTGTCTCTCTCCGTACTCTTCTCATCAACGCTTTCTCCGAACTTGCCTGAAGAAACATGTTACACCTAGGGGAATGAGAATCTCATCTGCTTTTTCAGCTTTACCCCAGGTACACACTCTACATAAGGGAATTCAACAAACGCTGTCTTCAAAGGAGATTTCCATAGCAAAACAGTGCGAGAATTCTATTTGAGGTCAGTCGACTCCCTGCGTATCCAGCTCGAACAGCTGAAAAGTTCACTCCAGAGTAAGGTTAGTAACGAACATTATCAACAGTTTGTTTCTAAACTTAAGGTTAGAGCTAGCAAAACCAGAAAACAACACAACTATACAAAGAAAAGTAAACTTCAGTCACTCCTGTTTGATCAGGACACGTTTCGCGCCCAGGGTTTGAAGACCCTAAACCCTCAGTACTTGGGTTCCCCCCAAAAGAATAATCGTCACTTCCGAAAAAGACGTAGGAAAACGGTGATCCCTACAGATGAGAAGCAGGTGGTCAACTTGTCATCAGTACAACTCACCGAAGACCAGTTACGGCTGCTAGCGTTTGGACCCAAGTTTTGTCCCACCCCCACTTCGTATAACGAAGAACAGTTACTGGATGACACCATGGAAGGCCTGAGGAGGATCCGACTCAAAGAGTACTGGTTTGATGAGGACACCCCCGCCCTCATTCCTTCTCGACCTCGGTTTTATAAAAAGAGCTTTTGGCAACCCCCCAAAGGAAGAGACGAGGCTCTGGAGGCATACAGTTCCGCCATGGTGACTAAGGTGACTTCCCATGTCGCAGAGGGTCCCCAGCACCACAACCTGAGTAAGGCCAGCAGAACCGCCCTTCACCAGTTGAGACAGCTGGTTCAGAACCGAACCCTACGCATTTCCCCAGCAGACAAAGGCGGCGCTGTGGTGGTGCAGGACTTCAACCAGTATCATCAAGAAGCCCTCAAACAACTGAACAGCACTGGTCACTACCAGCGCCTCAACGCAGATCCCACTGCTGACATAGCGAACAAATCAAATCTACTCATGAACCAGCTTCATGAAGAAAACGCCATTGACCTCAAGACTTATGAATGGGGACTAATAGACAAAGACAGCGTGAGAACACATTCGTTTTATCATCTACCCAAGATCCATAAGGACAAACAAAACCCGCCAGGCCGACCTATAGTTTCCGGCGTCAACGGCCCCACAGAACGTCTCTCCAAACTGGTGGACCACTGGCTTCAGCCTGTCGTGCACAGCCTACCCTCTTACCTGAAGGACACCACACACGTTCTGCAACTCCTGGAGGACTGGAAGACCACTCTGCAGCCCTTTGGAGACAGGGTACTGATCGCCACTATTGACGTAGTGGCCCTTTACCCTAGTATTCCTCACGAGGAGGTGACAGTATCACTGCGTGAAATGCTGCAAAACCAGACACACCTCTCGGACTCCATCCCCTCCATCTCCACACTTCTCCAGGTTGTCAACCATGTTCTTGACAGCAATGTCTTTGAGTTTGATGGTGAACTCTTCAAGCAGATACAGGGCACAGCCATGGGCACACCGATGGCTCCAGCCATTGCTAACATATTCATGGGCTGGTTGGAGCGACGTCTGTTATCCACATCCCCCTACACCATCGATCCTCAACACTGGCGCCGCTTCATAGACGACATCCTTCTGTTGTGGATGCACGGAGAAGAGAGCCTTCTGCAGTTCGTCGAGTGGTTGAACGAACAACACCAAACCATCAAATTCACCTGCAACTATGGCCGTACCAGCGTGCCCTACTTGGATGTCAGCATCAGCCTAGTGGACGGCCGCATCGTCACTGACGTCCATACAAAGTCCACTGATGTGAACATGTATCTCCCTTTCCATTCCAGCCACCCCCGGCACTGTGTCAGAGGTATCCCGTATGGCCAGTGCCTACGACTAAGAAGGATCTGCTCCGAAGATGACCTCTTCCGAAGATGACCTCTTCCAGACCAGAAACAAAGAACTAGAAGCTAAGCTCCTAAGACGGGGGTACCCACAGAGACTTCTCCAAGCAGCTATCGCCAAGGTGTCGGCCATTCCCCGTAAGCAGACACTGGAATACACCTGCCAGCAAAGGAGAGCCGACAGAGTCCCTTTTATTATTACCCACAACCCCACCCACCCTCCTATAGCTAGATGGCTGAGAGAGCTGATGCCTACATTACACCAGAGCCGACGGATGGAGCGGGCCATGCCACTTCCCCTATTGTTGGAGAAAGGAAGAGCATCAGCTTAAGAAGACTCCTGATGCCCTCTTGCCCCCTACACCCAAAGCCCAGAGTAGGCCAGGGTGTTACAAAGCTCAGCGAAAAGGTGCATACTCTGCGAGCGACATCTGGAAGAAACCTGCACCTTCAGCAGCGTCAGAACCGCAAGCAAATTCACCATCAGGACGAACGTAGGATGCAACAGCAAGAACGTAATCTACCTGGTGGACTGCGCGCGCTGCAGAGATGTCCAGTATGTGGGTGAGACAGGCCAGGCAGTCAAGAAACGATTCCACAGTCACCGTTCAGACATCAAGGCTCAGCGCAGGGGACGCCCAGGACAAGCGACGACCAGGGAGGGGGACAAAAGGGAAACGTTGGTCGCTCGTCACTTCCAGAGCACAGACCACCATCTGGACGACCTGAGAGTAACCGTGATTGAGCAGATCGGGGCGACAGGACCAGCAGCCCAGCACTGCGCAAGCAGAGGGAAAGATTCTGGAGGTACAAACTAAAAACTATGTACCCGGCTGGACTGAATGTCTGGGATTAGCCCCGGTCTGGGATTAGCCCCGGTGTTGTGTGTGTGTGTGTGTGTGTGTGTGTGTGTGTGTGTGCGTGTGCGTGTGTGTATGAGTGGGTGCGGTGTGTGTGTGTGTGTGTGTGTGTGTGTGTGTGTGTGTGTGTGTGGGTGTGAGTGTATGTATATGTGTACGTGTGTGTGTATGTGTGTGAGTGTGTATGGTTTGGGTGTGTATGTGTTTTAAAGCTTACAGTCAGATTTTCCTTGGTTAAACATGGTGTGTGTGTGTGTGTGTGTGTGTGTGTGTGTGTGTGTGTGTGTGTGTGTGTGTGTGTTTTAATGCTTACATTCATGTTTTGCCAGGTTAAGTTTGAGAGTGTGTGTATGTGTGAGTGTGTGAGTGTGTGTGTGTGTGTGTGTGTGTGTGTGTGTGTGTGTGTGTGTGTGTGTGTGAATACTTACAGTTGAATTTTACTAGGTTAAACTTGAGGCTTTCCCTTTTACACCCCTCTTCCCCCCCCCCCCCCTCCCCACCCTTTCCACGCCCAGTTCCTCCCTCCTCTCTTTCAGTTTAATTTTTTATCGCGGTGATTCACGGGCCTGCCTTCATTATTGTTCAGGAAGATATACATGTGCGCACGCGCGCTAGCGCTCAGGTATGGTGTGTGGTTGTGTGTGTTGATCATGTTCAGCTACTGAACTCTTGTACTGAAAAAACCCGTGCATTTTAAATAGGCTTAGTGTTTGATTTTAATTCAGTTGTTTTCGTTTTAAGTTCTGTGTTTCATCCTTTCAGTTCGGTCCATGGTTGCAACTGAAGAAGCTTTAAATAAAGCGAAATATATTTTGCACTTACTCCAGGTGTTTGTAGTTTTTTTAACCATTCTGTCTCTCTCTCTCTCTCTCTCTCTCTCTCTCTCTCTCTCTCTCTCTCTCTCCCCTCTCTCTCTCTCTCTCTCTCTCTCCTCTCTCCTCTCTCTCTCTCTCTCTCTCTCACACACACACACACACACACGTTTTTTTTTTTTTTCTAAATTATGCACACATAAAGAAAAGATTCACATACGCAGAAGTGACAGAATGCATAAATGACAAAGTTATGAGACATGTCACATACACTCTCACCATAAATACATCATGGCATTTTAAAAACACAAGCCAACAGCACAACCGCATTTCGTTATCACATCAAAGGTCAAGTTCACGGACAACATGTAAGGAGGAAAAAAAAAAGTTATTGCGAAAGAATGTTATCATAATTATATCCTCTATATAAGTCTCATGTATGGAAACCGATTTTCCCGGGAGCTTGCAAAAATTCCTTTCACTCAAATACACGCGTTTCTCCCTCTTACGGCTGCAGCCCAAGCTCCCTCATCTAGATGTTTTATGTAAGGTTTTACTTTGTACATTCTGCGCTCATAAATGAAATCTTTTTCCATCCGAATTATCAAGTCTAGCTTATCATCAGTTCCAAAAAAAACATGACCTCCGCATTAAAAACCAATCTTTCACTATGTGAACATTTGATTTTCTTCAGGGTTTCAAGCGCTGCTTAAAAGCTACGTGTAAATTCACATTCCCGCAAGCAAATGATTGGCTGGGTCTTTCTCCCTGTTACAGATAATCAGTGACTTGCATATAACTTGAACGACTGTTTGTTGCCGGGACTCTAGGATATTTTCAGCTTGCATCATTTGTTTTATTTCTTTAATCCTTTTCAGTTCTTCTATCCAATCAATAGCTACGTCAAGGCGCTGCTCCCATTTGGCAAAGGCACTTACGTCGAAAATTCAATGTGTTCTGTCATAATAGCGTAGTAAACACGAGGCCCTTTAAGAACGGTACGATTATTTTGTAATGCTCAAGTTCTGTCATTTCTAATGTTATTGTCTTATTTTATTCTTGTTTTCTTTGCAGTCTTTTATCGATTCACACACGCGCGCGCGCGCGCGCACACACACACACACGCACACGCACACGCACACACGCACACACACGTGTGCCACACACACGTATGCACGCACACACGCACGCATGCACAAGTCGTTTCGATTGAAAAGTCTACTTACTGCATCACGTAACCATAAAATAGTCAGAAGCTGTCAATTTGTTTCCTTGAATTGTCAAGGTTAAAGCGTATTTTTGTTTCTTGAGATATTGTCTGTTAGTATGGTCATTTTGACAGGTGTGGAATGACTGTTCAGCCATACTCCTCAATGAGGGGCACTGGCCTTTTCTGGATCTATCTAGAACTCTCTCATCCTCATCTCTCTCCTCCTCTCTTCTCTCTCTGTTTCTGTGTGTTTCTCTCTGATTTCTCTCTCTCTCTCTCTCTCTCTCTCTCTCTCTCTCTGTCTCTGTCTCTCGTCTCTCTCTCTCTCTTCTATTTTCTCTCTCTCATTCTCTGTCTGTCTCTCTCTCTTGTCTGTTAGTATGGTCATGTTTTTAATTCCCTTAGGGCTGGTAACTAAGATATTATGAGATCTCTCTGTCTGTCTGTCTGTCTGTCTCTGTCTCTCTGTGTTTCTGTGTCTCTCTCTCGATTCTCTTTTCTCTCTCTATTTTTCTCTCTTTTCTTCTCTGTCTCTGTCGTCTGTCTGTCTCTCTCTCTCTCTCTCTCTCGTTCGCTCGCTCGGGTCAAGGACAAGATGGCGACAAGTGAGCAGCATTTGCTTTAGCTCTGTCATTATTTTCTCCGTGAAAGTTGAGAACAGATTGTGGAAACAATTTTGTGTTGTCAGTGGTTTATATACAACTTTGTTTCGAAGTGCAGTGGGAAGTATGATTGATTTGAGCCAGTGGAGGGCACGAATTGGACTTTTCCGTGCCTCGGTAAACACGGTGAACAATCGGCCATGTTGTCTGCGTGCAGACAGCAAGGTTAACAAGTGCACAACAGATGTGACAGTGTATGACGTTCTCGCCACTTGGATTGGACTGTGCTTTGCGACGGCTGCTATCCACTGTGTATACAGCAACCTCCACAGCGCTCCATCTGTGGAATTTACATCTGTTTTCGTTGTGCAGAAAGGAACATGTTCTGATTCCTACAACTGCGCAAGTCTTGCCAGTGAAGTCGGTCAGTACCAAACATTTCCCTCTGTACCAGCCTTTCTCGTGGTGTGTGCGTCAACGCCGTTCTGTGCGCCCGTCGCCTTCTTCTCAGCGGCGATGTGGAGCAGAACCCGGGACCTGACCACCGTGAAGAGAACTGTGAAAATGTGCACGTCACTGACAGCGAAGGTGGGTCATGTTTTCCTCCCGTCTATGCTAAACAGATCCTGGACGCAATAAAGCAGCAGGGTGACCAGCAAAAAGAGCAAAACACGGCAATCAGAGAAGACCTGAGTGAAATTAAAAATGAACTGGGTAAAGTGAAGCAGACATGCTCGGAAATAAGTCAGAGATGTGATAATCTGGAACAAGAAAATGTCAGATTGTCGGCAACAATATCAGATCTCATGACAGAAATATATGAGCTGAACAATGAAACAAAAACTGCCAAAGAAGAAACTAGAAAACTTTCCGAGACGGTGCAGAATCTCAGAGGAAACGTTAACCACATGGAAACGGAAATCGACAGGCTGGAAAGTTTTTCTAGGCGTGATAACCTGAGATTCTTCGGAATTCCCCAAATAACTGACAAAGAAGACTATAACATGTGTGCCGCTTCTGTGATCACAGCTTTGAACAGTGTAGAGGGGGACAAGACATGGACAGAAGATGATATTATACGTGCACATCGTGTGGGACGGGCTAGGAATAATGAACCGAGACCAATGATTGTAAAATTTAAAAAAAACTGGAAGAACAAAATGAACGTTCTAACTGACAAAGAGTACAGGGGGAAGTTACAAGAAGAAGGTGTTCGTGTTGCCAACGACTTGACACGAAGGCAAGCTGACATTGCGGCACAGGCCAGAAGGGAGGGCAAGTCAGCCTACTTCGTCAGGGGGCAGATGACCATTGGACCCAAGAGGCCTGACCCAAGGACGTATGCAGAGGTGACGGCAGCTGCGAGGAGCACGGTGACTACGACGACGGACACACCATCGACGATGACCGCGCCAACCGTGCCAGCCTCCTCCATGCCCGGGGATCACCGGGAAACCTCGCGTCACCTGGCAGCAGAAAGGGGTCGACACGGCGACCGCAACCACGACGGGGATTCCCCTGGTGGCGGTCACGTGACCGGCTCTCCCAATCAGCGTCCAGCAGCACACCGTGGTGACCGTGTCAACGCAAGGTCCGGGTCAGGGTCGACTTCTCGCCTGAGTGACGTCAGTGACAGTGGCAGTCAGTCTCGTGCTGCACGGAGAGGTGGGCCCAACAGATCACAGAGTCAAACAGGTTTGCACGGTTATTTGCGTGCTAGTGACAGCAGGAAGAGCTCTGTGACAGAAATCTTCGCTCGTGTAATAAATGACGCCGGGGAGGGGGGGGGGGGGGGACTGTCAGACATCTGGTTTCTCTTTTTTAAATTACAATGTTGAAAACTTGCGTGTAAAATTGAATGATGTTTCTTTTGTTAAATTTGTCACGTCGTACGATTTTGTATGCTTAACAGAGACTTTTCTTGACAGCTCATTTGAATTGAACAATATATTCCATAATTATGTTAAATTCAGTGCTCCTGCCAAAAAAACTTTCATCCCAAGGTCGCAGTTCAGGTGGTGTCCTCTTCCTTGTAAAAAAATGTTTTTCAGATTATGTGGAAGAAGTAAAACTGGAATGTGATAATGCTATTGCAGTTAGAATAAAAAAAAGATTTGTTGAATAAGACATGGTTGCCATTTCTTGCTATATTGTTCCTGAAGGAGGACCAGCATATAATCATACATATTTAAAAAATGGTATACATATACTTGAAGAAAATGTATTACAGTGTGTAAATACTGATGATGTGTATATTATGGTATGTGGTGACATGAATGTCAGAACAGGGTGTGAGCAAGTGAGAGAGGAAGATATGAGAAATTATGTGCCAGCAGAGGATTGTGAGGATGAAGAGAGAGTGGGTGTAACACGCTGTTCTAAAGATAGTATTATTAACAATTTTGGAAAATCCCTACTAGAATTTTGTTATTTGTTTGATTTAGTTATTGTTAATGGATCTGTTGACAAGGATGTTGATGGTGAATTTACTTTTGTTTCATCTCAAGGGTGCAGTGTAATTGATATTTTATAGTATCTGATGATTTGTTAAACTTATGTAATTTGCATGTTGGTGATAGTCTGTATTCTTCGCATCTACCAGTTGAACTGTTTTGGAACAAAAGTCACCAGCAAATGATAAGCAACATATGCCAACCGGACTCATAAAGAAGAAAAGATTATATGGTCAGATGATTTTGTTGAAACTTACCAACATGAACTTGATTCTGAAGAATTTATGGAGTGTTTGAATCGTGCGTATCAGAATCTTAATACAAATATCAGCAATGCTGTAGAAATATTTACCAATGCTATTTTAGTGCAGCAGCATGTATGGTGAGAGTAGTGGGGAGTAATGAGAAAAAATGCAGTGATTGGTTTGATAGTGAATGTAAACATAAAAAGCAGGCAGTGAAGAGACTGTTACAAAGTTTTCGGAGAGCTAAATCAGTAGAATACAGAACAGCGCAAAAGGAGGCCTTTGTTAAAGAAAGAAAAGAGTACTCTGACCTCAAAAAAGTAAAAAAAGAAGAAATGGGATGAAAACAAAATTAATGAACTGAAACAGTCAACAAACAACCCGAAACAGTTTTGGTCAGCTGTAAGAACAATAAATAAAAGTATCGTATACAATGAAATCAGTTTCAGCAGTGGTATGATCACTTTTTTAATGTGTTTAACAACTTTGATAGTCATGATCAGGAAGATATGGAATCGGCCGACTTAATTGATGAAGTCGAAGAAGAGCCATTATTAAATGACCCTATTACCAGACAAGAAGTTATTAGTGGTATACATAAGTTAAAACATGGAAAGAGTGTCGGGCCAGATAAAATTGTTAGCGAAATGTTTAAAAATGCACATCCAGCTCTACTTGATTTCCTTGTAGCTTTGTTTAATTTTATTTTTGAAAAAGGAATTTTCCCAGAAGAATGATCAAAATCAATCATTGTTCCAATCCATAAAAAGGGAGACATAAATACGCCAGACAGTTATAGAGGAATAGCTTTAACAAGTATTGTTAGTAAGATATATACATACATATTAAACAGAAGATTAACTGTGTGGTCTGGAAATGAAGAAAAGATAATAGAAGAACAGGCAGGCTTTAGGAGAAACTATAGTACAGTGGACCATATTTTTACGTTATATGCGATGGTGCAGAAATATCTTCTACAAAACAATAAACTTTATGTGGCTTTCATAGACTTTAAAAAGGCAATTGATTCTGTAAACCGAAATATTTTATGGAACATCTTGAGAAAATCAGGAATTAACGGGAAAATGTACAAAGCTCTTAGAGGAATATATGATTCAGTCTTGTCTTGTGTCCGTGATAAGGGTATGTATTCAGAATTTTTTAGTTGCCCACGAGGTGTAGAACAAGGATGCCTACTGAGTCCTCAGTTATTTTCATTCTTCATTAATGAATTAGCAATTGAAATTAGTAAAGGAGGCAGGCACAGTATACACATGATTCCGAATGCTGTTGAAGTCTTCCTGATGTTGTTCGCAGATGATGTTATTCTCCTTTCTGACACAGTTGTTGGTCTCCAAAATCAACTTAACATTTTGAAAAAGGAAGCGGACAGACTGCAGTTAACGATTAATCTTGAAAAAACGAATGTCATGATCTTCAGGATGGGTGGTCATCTGTCCAGACATGAAAAATGGTGGTACGGGGAAGAAGAAGTAAAAGTAACAAATAATTATAAATACCTAGGAATGATATTTACAACTAAATTAAGTCTTAATATGGGGTGGTCAGAAATGTATAAAAAGGGGAAAAAAGGAGTGGTACAAATACTAAGATCATTAAGGAAACTAAATACAATTGAAACCGTCGATATTTTGGAAACTTTTTGATTCGCAAATTGAGCCCATGTTGACGTATGCTGCAGAAGTCTGGGGTTTATCTGATAACTTCCAAATGGAAAAAGTTCACACATTTGCAATTAAACGCTTCATGAATATCCCATTGCATTCCTCAAACAAAATGGTATATGGAGAAGCAGGCAGATACCCACTTTACATACGCACCCAACTGAAATGCATAAGATGTTGGCTAAGATGGATCTGTGCCCCATGAGATGATACAGTTGGCTCTTGAGATGTACCATGTACCAAAGAACATCCGCGACATGCTCAAGAAGTACTTCAATGGCTTCTCAATGCGGTTCTCTACCAAGGAGTACACAACAGACTGGATCAACTTGGAAGTGGGTATTGCAATGGGCTGTGCAATTTCCCCAATACTGTTCGTGCTGGCAATGGAACTCATCTTGAAAGCAGCAACAAACAACGCGAGACAAACAGACCTTGGCGATGGATACAAGATGCCTCCTCTCAAGGCCTTCATGGATGACACTACAGTGATTTCATCCAGAGAAGACGAGACACGTCATGTGCTGGAGAGGTTGGACGACATAGTTGCCTCATCCAGAATGAAGTTCAAGCCAAAGAAATCACGGAGTCTCTCACTGAGGAAAGGAAAAGTGGCCGGATCTGTGGTCTTCAGTGTTGCCAACCAGGCCATTCCAACAGTCACAGAAGAACCAGTCAAGAGCCTTGGAAGATGGTATGATGATACGCTGAAAGACACACAAAGAGCAAAAGAAACCAAGCAGATGGCGGAGGAAGGCTTGGAGACCATTGACCAGTGTGGGCTCCCTGGCAAGTACAAGGTCTGGTGTCTGCAGTTCATGCTGATACCAAAGCTCCTGTGGCCTCTGATGATATACGACATCTGCACCAGCATAGTGGAGGCAATGGAAGCCAAAATCAACAAGTTCACAAGGAAATGGCTTGGTGTCCCACCCTGTCTGACTGACATAGCGCTGTACTGTCGCAAAGCAAAGCTGAAACTACCACTGAAATCCATCCTGGAGGAATACAAAGCAGGGAAGATCAGACTTCAAAGCATGCTGGAGGACTCAGGAGACAAGGTGGTAGAAGCAATCAAGCCCCAGCTGAAGACAGGCAGAAAATGGAAAGTTCAAGAGGCGATGGATTCTGCAAAAGAAAGTCTCAAGATCAGAGAAATAACAGGACACACACAGACCAACAGACAAGGACTGGGGGTGACCAAAACTGAATGGTGGTCAAAGGCCAAAGGAAAAGCCAAAAGAGACATGATGATTCAGGAGATGAGAAAAGAAGAAAGACCAAAAAAGACTCCAAAAAGCAGTCCAGCAGAGCCAGCAAGGGCAATGGACAACGTGGGAGAATGCACTCCAAAAAAGACTCACTTGGAATGACATTTGGCGCATGGCCCCTCTCAGGATCAGCTTCATTCTCAGATCTGCATATGACCTTCTGCCCTCAAATGCAAACCTGGTGAAGTGGGGGAAAACAGACGATCCTGCATGCCCCCTCTGCCATGAAAAACAAACAGTGGAGCATGTCCTAAGCTCATGTAAAGTAGCCCTGGCTCAAGGAAGGTACACATGGAGGCACAACCAAGTGCTCAAAGAAATTGTACAAGTAGTCTGGGCTAGTACCAACACCACAAAAGGGAAAATCAGGACTCCAAAAGCACCCGCAACATTCTTCACGGCAGGAGGCAGCAAATCATGGCCAAGAACAACAGTGCCACTCGAAACATGCAGGCAGAGTCTGCTGGACGGGCAGATGACTGGGAGTGCACTGCAGACCTCCCAGAATGGAACGAGTCACCCAGAGATCATCAGCAAGAGTGGCATGAGACCAGACATAGTAGTCCACTCTAAGTCAACCAAGCAGCTGATCATGATCGAGCTCACGGTGCCATATGAGAACAGAATGGAGGCAGCTCAAATCTACAAGACTGAAAAGTATGCTGATCTGGCAAACAGCCTGAGGAGAGAAGGCTATCAGGTCAAAGTCCTCACTGCAGAAATTGGAGCTAGAGGGTTTGTAGGAACGTCTGCATACAGCCTCATGAAACAGCTCTCAGTTGCAGGGAGGGAAAAAACCAGAGCCCTGAAAGCAATGGCAGAAGCGGCAGAGAGGTGTTCAAGCTGGATCTGGTC
>CM065731.1:22841798-22854298 GCA_033310375.1 Conus canariensis | reverse complement strand
TTACTGAGGTATTCCTTTTCCACTTCTTCAGGGCTGCTTATTAAGATGTTACTTTTTGCACTCCGTAAAGTCTGGTGGCTAAGGTGTTACCTTTTCCGCCTCCCTTAGAGCTGGTTAGTAAGGTGTTCCATTTCCACTGATATTCTGTATTCTGCTCTCCCGAGAGGCTGGTTAGTAAGATATTTTCAGTTACTAAAGAATATCCCATGCAGTCCCTGGGGGATGTTTGTGAAGATATTTCTGCGGCACTTCCTGGGGGATGGTTACCAATAGATTTCTTCCGTACTCGGTAGGAGCTGGAAGGTTTTTTTTCTTCTGTACTTCCTAGGAATTGTCTACGTGGATATTCCTTTTGCAGCCTTAGAAGCCGGTGAAGAAGACTTACTGATAAGGATATTTCTTGTTCGCTCTGTAGAGACCGGTTAATGAGACATTTCTTCGGCGATTCCTGAAGGCTAGTTATTAAGGGTTTTTTTTATTGCAATACCGAAGGGCTTGTTACTGAGGTATTTCTTCTGCAGTCCTTTGAGGCTGGTTGATTACATAGTTCTTCCACACCACCCAGGGACTGATTAATGGTGTTTTTTCTTTCTTACTACACGGAGACAGGTGAATACGGCATCTCTTCTGAACTCCTTTTGGAATTGTTGATACGATGTTACTTCTGAACTTCTTAGTGAAATGTTGATGAGGTATTTCTTCCTCAGTCTCTTAGATTAGGCTACTGACGAGTTTCTTTTGCACTTCCTAGCGACGGGTTGCTTTAAGTATTTCTTTTGCCCTCATGAAAGGCTGGTCATGAAGGCTTGGTCTTTATCCAGCTCTCTTATCTCAGGGCTGGTTACTGGAGCCTTTCTTCTAGGCTCTCTGGGGTTCCAGTAACAAGCATTTCTTCTGGACTGCCTTCCGGCCAATTAGCAAGACATTTTCTACGTCTCCCTGAAACTCATTGGTGCATGAGTCGGGCTGCGGAGCATTACGTCCCTGCAGCTATTCTGGGCTGGTTCATGCCCGAGAACTGGGACCACGCGGTAACCAATGACAAAATGATCGCAACATTGCCAAGACCCACAATACTCCTAGCAGAAAAAAAGAAGAAAAAAGAAAAGACCCCCCCCCCCCCCTTCCGAGAAAGAAACGTAACGGTATGTAAATGTAGCAGATGAAGGGGAGGAGGCGGAGGGGAAAGAGGGAGGGAGCTCTGAAAAGAGGGCAGATGATGCAAACATAAAGGAGAGAGAAGAGAGAAGAGAGAGAGAGAGAGAGAGAGAGAGAGAGAATACTTTCAGAGCTGACTTCTTCTTTTTTCCAGAACTGATGTCGACAAAAGATGTGTGGTGTGTGTGTGTGTGTGTGTGTGTGTGTTGTGTGTGTGTGTGTGTGTGTATGTGGTGTGTGCGTGCGTGCGTGCGTGCGTGCGTTTGTGCGTGCATGCGTGCGTGCGTGTGTGTGTGTGTGTAGTAAGTAGTAATATGTAGTAGTATACCTTAGTTTTACGTCTGTTCACATCTGTGATATTAGATGAAGAGGAGAGAGAGAGAGAGAGAGATAGAGAGATGTATGAATGTTTGTGACTATGCAAGTGTATGCATAATGTTATTATCTAAGTGTATATAAATGCTCCTGTTTACATCCCTACAACATACCTGCAAATAATCGTACAGTAAATGCGTAACTGGACTACAAAATTTATTAAAGAAAAAAGAACAACATTGAAGGCAAACTTTAAATTCGAAAATTTAAATTTGTGTGGTGGTGGTGGCGGGTGTGTGTGTGTGTGTGTGTGTGTGTGTGTGTGTGTTAGAAAAAAGACAATTGAAGGAACTTGAATTCGAATTTAAATTGTGTGGTGTGGGTGGGGTGGTGGTGTGTGTGTGTGTGTGTGTGGTGTGTGTGTGTGTGTGTGTGTGTGTGTGTGTGTGTGTGTGTGTGTGTGTGTGTGTGTGTGCCCGCGCGCGCACTCGTGTGCGGTTTTTTTTTTATGTCTGCTCCTCTTGGGCCTGTAAAATGTTGGAATTAAATTCTAACTGAATCATGAATGAGGCGTGAAGTACCCACCATGTCACATCGTTGAAAACCCGAGAAGGCTCTCTGTCTGTCTGTCTGTCTGTCTGTCTGTCTGTCTGTCTCTGTCTCTCTTTCTCTTTCTCTCTCTCTCTCTCTCTCTCTCTCTCTCTCTCTCTCTCTCTCTCTCTCCCTTATATATATATAACGCCTTGATTTTTCATCCCTTTTTTCTTTCTCTCCTCCCCCCCCCTTCCACCCCCCCCCCCCAACCCCCTGTTTTTAATCTTTGCCAAGGCATTGATGTAATAACGGAGGAATGATTAGCCTGTGGCGCTATTGAATTATCCAACATTTTATTGTTTTGTAATCAGTGAGAGATTGCATCTCTAAGAGAGGTCCATGTAAAGGCTGTTCTGCACAATTCTTAGCTGCTTTAATTCCTTGACTTCAGCTTCCAGCAGCTAACAAAATATTCCTATTTGTTACCCCCATCCCCCACCCCCAAGCACACACACACTAGTTGTGTGTGTGTGTGTGTGTGCATGCGTGCGTGCGTGCGTGTGTGTGTGCATGTGCGTGTATGTGTGTGCCGGGGTGTGTGTGTGTGTGTGTGTGTGTGTGTGTGTGTGTGTGTGTGTGTGTGTGTGTGTGTGTGTGTGTGTGTGTGTGTGTGTGTGTGTGTGTGTGTGTAAGACCCCTGTACCCGCCCTCCATTCTTGCCATTTGCCTCCAACAGTTCCAGCTTTCTTTCTCACCTCATATATCACTTGTTCATCTTCACTCACCATTCTGTCCCATACCCCCTATTTCCCTTATGTGATCTTCTTCTTATACATACGTGCATGCACGCAGGCGCTCACACAGCGCGCGCAGTCGCGCACACGCAGGCGCTCACGCACGCATGCGCGTGCATGCGCTCCCACATACATTTCTCCCTTCCCCTCTCTTGCTAGGTCTTCTACTGTTTCCACCTCAGGCCACACCTCTAGCCCCCATCCCATCCTCCTCCCTCCGCCCCCTTCCCATCTCACCCTTCACTTTCAGTTTCCTTTCTACCTCCCGTATCTATTTATTTGCTCATGTCAATGGTGGAGAGAGAGGGTGATGGTAATGATTATTGTTAATATGATTACTATGATTGTTGTTGCTTTTATTGTCTCTCCCCCTCCCAGCTCATTTCACCACCTTCCCTCCTCTTCCCACCCTTTGCTTTCCACCCTCTACACCCTCACCCTTCCCTCCTATCCCCTTCCCTCCCCCCCCCCTCTTTTTTTTTTTTTTTTCCTGCCCTCCAACAAGTCCCCTTCCGTCCCCCATCCTCCAGTGAACTCCTTTTTTCCAGTGAACTTTGTTCTAAGTGAACTCTTTTCTAGTGAACTTTTTTCAGTGACACAACAAGAGTAATCTTAAGTGTTATGTTTGTCAGTTGGCCAGTGTGGCTTGAGAAAGGTTGAAATAAACCGAAATATTGCCATTATCTCATGGGTGTTTTGTGGCTTCTATTTTTCATCTTCCAATTCTTAGCTGCTGTCAGCTCTTACGTGAACGGACAATGCTTGGACTGTTCAGCGGTAGAGCTGACCATTCTGACCGTTGACATCTTTTGACCTCCCTTCTATCCTTAAATGGATCCTCCAGTCTAGGCTCGGAGATTTTTCCAACGTTTAATACTCTTTGCATAATGATTTGATTTTTTTCAGCAACTTGTTTCCTTACAGCGTTTTCTTTTTGCTTTACTTTTTTTTTTTTTTGTAATGTTGCTGGCCAAGGGACCACTGGTAGAGTCATCCAGCCGTGTTTCACTGATGAGTCCGAATCAGCTGACGAAAGGTCTCTCAACAGGTTCTGTGAATGGTTCTGGTTTCAAGATGGACAATAGTATGTATGTTTATGTATGTGTTAGGTCTTGAATTTAACGTCTATACACATTGTGATATTAGACGAACCTAATCTATAAGAATAACATTAACAGCAACAGCAAAAAATGGATAACTAACTATAAAACATTGAAGAATAACCGGTCATAACAAGGACGTTACTAAAACACCAGTTCCCATTTTACAAAACAGAGAAAATAGGACTTTGACGCAATGATGTGTGTGTGTGTGTGTGTGTGTGTGTGTGTGTGTGTGTGTGTGTGTGTGTGTGTGTGTGTGTACACATGTACATATATATATGGAGAGAGAGGGGGGGAGGGAGAGATGATCCCCCCAAGAAAAACTGGGTTTTTTTTTTTGTTTTTGTTTTTACATTTATACGAGCCAAATTGCATCTCCTAACAAATAACGGGAGGCGGATTATTAGGCATTTTCCTATCATCACTGTAACTCAGACATGCGTAAAGGGGAGGGGGGGGGGGGGGAAACGGTGCTGTGGGTGTTGGGTAAGTAATGCGGGATTGGCGCAGAGTTTCACGCCTCGTGCAACAGCTATTTTCAGCTGGCAAAAAAAAAAACCCAAAAAAACTATATAAATAAATGAAGTAAGGAGAGTTGGAGAGAGGGGGAAGGAAGCATGAGGAGGGAGGAGTGGGGGGGGGGGGTGGGCAGAGCGGGAGATTAAAAGGTGTTTTGGAGCCAGAGGCGAGACGAGCGACAGACATAATTATTCTTACGCTGCCAACACTCACTGCACTCCCAGAGAAAAAGGGAAACAAAACAAAATGTTAGATGAGAGGAAGACACAAGAAGAAGAAGGAGAAGAGAGAACGCACAAACAAAGAAAGAAAGTGAAAAGGAAAGACAGGCAGAAAGAATTACAATCAGGAAGAAGGATAGAAAGGAACAAAATAAGAGAAAGAAGAAAAAAAAAAAAGAGAAAATATAGGCAAAAGGAAACAAACACAGACAAAACCCACTTTCCCCTCCTCCGTATCCCTTCCCCTAGCTTGGCTGGGAAAGCGAGAGGGGGGGGGAGGGAGGGGGAAGAGTGAGGAGCGCTGGAAAGGGAGGGGGTGGGGGGTGGTGGGGTTAGAGAGGAGAGAGGGAGAAGGAGGAAAGAGCGAGCAGAAGGTTTGGAAAGGCTCTGTGGGTGGTATGTGTATTGTATAACTCCATCCTCTCAACCGATCCGCGTATGTCTTTTTTGTCTCTCTGTCAAGAGAGTTCCTCTCACAGAGCTTTTTTTACGTGCGCTAAGTGGCAGACTGCATGCGGGACTTCGCTTTATCGTCTCATTGAAACACTAAGCCCTCAGGCCCTGGCGTAAGAGTCTAGTGGGAAGGGGAAGGGAGGGAGGAACCTGTCTGGGACTGTGTCGCTTTCCAGGCCAGTGTGTATTCCATTCGGCCCCCTTTCCACTCCCTAGGGGCTGTTGTCTACGGTAGTTGTTCTGCACTGTCAACGGGTTGGTAGTAAAGGATCGTCGTCATCATCATCATCATTGACGTCTTCGTCGTCATCATCATCATTATCGTCATCGTCGTCGTCGTCATCATCATTCTCAGTTTTATCATTATCGCGCGCGCGCGCGCCGCGCGCGCGCGTGTGTGTGTGTGTTGTGTCTGTGTCTGTGTACACGCGCGCGCGCGCGCGCGCGCGATGGCGGAACTACAAGATCGATTTGTCTTTATGAACTTCAAGTAGAAATACAGGACCAATAGGTCTCTGTGAATTCTGGAAGACATAGTCCTACTGGACAGTAGTGTCCTTGTAAAATTGTTCTAGAAAACCAGGGTCCACTTGTAGTAGTACATTTCTAGTTTTAAAAAAAAATACTACCGAATCATCCTTGTAAGATCGTGTAAGGAATATAGGATCGAATAGAACTCCGATTAGAAACAGTCGTATCGGTTTACTCTGGCTAGATCCTGTTAAAAATACAGGACCAACACACTCAAAGTCCTGGTATAAATACAGGACGAATTTATCTTTCTGAAGTTCTAGTAGAAACACAGGGCGGATTTGCCTTGACACAGACCTAGTTGATGTGTGTGATCGCTTTGTCCTCGTAAGATCTCAGTAGAAACACGGGATCATTTTGTCCTCTGAAAGCTTCGGTAGAAATACAGGACTGAATTGTCCTTTGAAAGTACCGGTAGAAATATGGGATCGATTCGACCTGGTGAAATTGTAGAAGAAATGAAATACTGTTTGACATCGTAAAGTCCTGGTAGAAATGCAGGCGCGATTGCTCTAGCAAAGTCCTGATAGGAACACGGACCTACTTGATGTAATAAATTCCAGGTAGAAGTACAGGAAGGAATCTGTCCTTGTAAAGTCCTTGCCAAAAGGCAGGATCGCTTTGTCCTTGATAAGGCCCAATCAAACACACGGGGTAGATTTGTCCTTTTGAAAGCTCTGGTACAAACTCGGACTCGATTTATCCTTTGAAAGACCCGTTAGAAATACATGATCAATTTGTCCTTGTTGTAAAGTCACAGTACAAATGCAGGCTCTGTTTGTTATCGTGAAGTCCCAGAAGTGTGGAAACGCCCATTGAATGTTCTTCAAGAAGTACAGGATCGACTTGTCCTTTGGTAGGCCCGATACCAGCACGTGATCGTACCGTCTGTGCAGAAATGCTGAAATAAACTGTGCACAGTTTTGAATACCTTCGCTACGTTCTCTCGTATCTCTCATACCATATTTTCCCATGTTATTCCAGTATGTTGTAGGTGTGTTGTGACGCAGTGCTGGGTAGTCAGCGATCTCAGCAGCTCTGTGCTCTCAGTTGTACGTAGCCGGGCAGAGGTGTTATAACCACTCTAGTTCTCAATGGTTGTCTACCCAGGACGTCTCCGGTCTGCCAGTTGGACGTCCACCTTCCGCTGCAGCCAGCAGAGTGGTTTTGGCCATGGAGTCATGGCGAGAGTTCTTGTCTGTACGAGGCTAGTTTTCGGCGCGCTGTAGTTGCCGGCGAGGGTTCTTGGCTATCAGCGAATGTGTTGCTTTGTTGTCTCCTGCATAGTCTAGCCATGGGCCTAATGTTCCTTGGATTAAACGTGGAGGATCTCGTTTAGTGCTTCTTTCCAGATCTGTCGTTAGTGTCCAGCTACTGACCGCGTGGAGAAGGCGGGATTATTAGCAGTGACTTGCAGCCCAGCAGAAACACTTGACCGATTTGTTCTTGAGAAATCGTAAAGTGGGATACCATGACCGAGATGCCTTTGTGTGATCCTCTCTTCCGCCCCCCCCCCTCCCCCCCCCCCCTCTGTGTGCGTGCGTGCGTGCGTGTGTGTGTGTGTGTGTGTGTGTGTGTGTGTGTGTCCCCGTCTGTCTGTCTGCCTCTCTCTCTCCCCTCCTCTCTCTCTCTCTCTCTCTCGCTCGCTCGCTCGCTCGCTCTGCCTCTCCCTTTCTCCCTCCCTCCACCCCTCTCTCTCTCTCTCTCTCTCTCTCTCTCTCTCTCTCTCTCTCAAAATCTCTCTTTCTCTCTCCTTTTCCCTTCCTCCCTCCTTCTCCACTCCCCCCTTCCCTCCCTCCCCCTATCTCTGTCTCTCTGTTCTCTCTCCTCTCTCTCTCTCTCTTCTCTCTCTCTCTCTCTCTCTCTCTCTTCTCTCCATTCCTCAGCTGGAACTCGTAGTCTTAATACCTGTTAGACATTTGTGTGTATGTGACCGTTTTCAATCTAACCATTAAGGTAGCCGAATTCCGTAGTCCGTGTGGAATCCTAGTCAACTTGTAGGCCGGAACTGGCCGTGTCCATTCTAACACAAATGACAGAACCTCAGTGGGCATGCATTCAGGACAAACCTGCCCCAGAATCGCAGTGACCGAACCGTCATTCTCATTATGTTTCCGTGACCGAGAGGACAACACACGATTATAATTCACGGTCACGTGATCCAATTCTTGACTATTTGTTGGGCCGGAAATCCGCTTGCTTCCACGCCTGATGTGGAACAGGCCTAAGATGAGTGAGTGTGTGTGTGTGTGTGTGTGTGTGTGTGTGTGTGTGTGTGTGTGTGTGTGTGTGTGTGTGTGCAGAGTTGTTTGATTGCATATGTCTGGCATTGTGACCATTATGCTGTACTGTGATGCTGGAAGCGTTTCTTCACGTAGGTAAAACATCACGCTTTGCGGTAACATCTGCAAGAGCATTCTGTCCTCTTACTGTTGCTCTCCTGCATATCTGAGTACGTGTTCTTTCTGTCGTTTGTCTTGTCGCATGTTCCAACCCATTTACCACTTACCTCCTGAAATTCGCTTTAAACTTCTTTTTATTCTACCTTTCTCTCTGTCTTTCTCTCTTTCTTTATTTCTTTCTTTCGTTCTTTCTTTCAGTTTTTTTTTTCTTTCTTTTATTCCCTTTCTTTATTTTAAGTGTTGTGTTATCTTCTGTGACCTCTCAATGACAACTTAAACTTCTTTTTATTCTGTCTTTCTTTCTGTCTTTCTCTCTTTCTTTCCGTCTTTCTTTTTTTTTTCTCTCTTTCGTTCTTTCTTGTCTGCTGTTCACTTTCTTTACTTTCTTTTTTCTCTTTCTTACTTTCTTTCTCTTTCTCTCTTCTCTCTCTTCTCTCTCTCTCTTTTTTCTTTCTTTCTTCCCTTTCTTCTTCTTTCTTCCTCTCTTTTCTCTTTCTGTCTTTCTTTTTCTTTCCTTTCTTTTTCTTTCTTCCTTTTTTTTTTTTTTTTTCTTTCTTTTTCTTTCCTTTCTCTTCATTCTTTATCTCTTTCTTTCTTTCTTTCTCTCTTCTCTTCTTTTATGCTTTCTTTCTCTCTTTCTTTCTGTTATGCTTTCTTTTTTTTTCTCTTTTCTTCTTCCCCTCTTCTTTCTTTCTTTCTTTCTTTCTCTTCTCCTTTCTTTTTTATGCTTTCTTTCTCTCTTTCTTTCTGTTATGCTTTCTTTCTCTCTTTCTCTCATTCGTTCTCTCTTTCTTTCTTTCTTTCTTTCTTTCTCTCCCTTTTTTTTTCTTTCTTTCTTTCTTTCAGTGTTTTTTTTTTCTTTTCTCGTTTCTTTCTTTTCTTCCCTTTGGTCTTTATTTTGGTGTTTTTGTGTTGTCTTTTCCGACCTCTCAGTGACACAACTTCCAAGTTGCTCGTACTCGCTCTCCTAGACACAACTACACCCAGAACCTTCCACAGCAGAGAGTAAGTAGATGAGAGAGCGACCTCTGACTGGAGCAGGCATTTGCACGTAGCAAGTGTTGCCGGAAGCGAACGCTTTCACGGCTTGACCGTCGCGTGCTGCGCGTAAATGTGGGTCGGTGAGCCAACGAGTCTACCGTGTGTGAGAGAGGGAGAGAGGAGAGAAATCCATCTTTTTACACGGTGAATCGAATTTCCGCCTGTTTTTATCCATCATTTTATTTCGTTTTTCTTCTTTCATTCTCTCTTTCTTTCTTTCTTTCTTTCTTTTCAATCCGCCTGGTTGGCAAGCATCTTACAAAACGTAGCACACGCACACATGCACACCACGCGCGGCGCGCGCGCGCACACACACACACACACGCGCGCGCGCGCGCGCGCGCGCTCACACACACATATACACGGACTCACAAACACAACACACACACACACACACACACACACACACTCTCTCTCTCTCTCTCTCTCTCTCTCTCTCTCTCTCTCTCTCTCAAACGAAAACCAGTTTATTATCAAATTAATCCTTGGTTGCACACACACACACACACACACACACACACACACACACACACACACACACACACACACACACTCTCTCTCTCTCTCTCTCTCTCTCTCTCATTCTGTCTCCCTCTCTCTCTCTCTCTCCTCACACCCCCCTTCCCCCTTGTGATTCTGTTGATCTGTCTGCCTGCCTGCCTGTCTGTCTGTCTGTCTCTGTCCCTGTCTATCTGTCTGTCTCTGTCTTTGTCTGTCTCTCTCTCTCTCTCTCTCTCTCTCTCTCTCTCTCTGTCACACACACCACACACACACACACACACACACACGACACACACGCACGCATGCACGCACGCACGCGCGCGCGCGCGCGCGCGCGCGTATGCAAAATACCTGAAAGCGTTTTTTTTTCCTTCCCTTTATGTCAGATTAACCTTTGCTTTACTTCATATTTTCGCATACACACAAGAGAACACACACACACACACACACACACACACACACACACACACACACACACACACACACCACACACACACACACTGCTCTCTCTCTCTCTCTCTCTCTCTCTCTCTCTCTCTCTCTCTCTCTCTCTCTCTCTCTCATTACGTCTTTCTTCTTCCCTTCGACTACATCATTCTTCTCCTTCCCTCATCCCTCGCCCTGTCATTCCCACAGAGATCAGTCAGTTTTTGTCCTGTTATGAGGACGAAGGTCTAGTCAGTGCTGTCCTGTTATTAGGACAAAACCCTAGTCAGTGATGTCCTTTTCTGAGGACAAAAGCCTAGTCAGTGATGTCCTGTTATGAGGACAAAACCCTACTCAGTGATGTCCTGTTATGAGGACAAACGCCTAGTCAGTGTTGTCCTCTTATGAGGACAAAACCCTAGTCAGTGATGTCCTGTTATTAGGACGAAAGCCCAGTCAGCGTTGTCTTTTTACGAGGACAAAACCCTAGTCAGTGATGTCCTGTCATGTCCACAGGCTTAGTCAATGTTGTCCTGTCATGTCCACAGGCTTAGTCAATGTTGTCCTGTCATGTCCACAGGCTTAGTCAATGTTGTCCTGTCATGTCCACAGGCTTAGTCAATGTTGTCCTGTCATGTCCACAGGCTTAGTCAATGTTGTCCTGTCATGTCCACAGGCTTAGTCAATGTTGTCCTGTCATGTCCACAGGCTTAGTCAATGTTGTCCTGCCATGTCCACAGGCTTAGTCAATGTTGTCCTGTCGTGTCCACAAGTCCCATGCAGTCAGTGTTGTCCTGTGTGTAAACCTTACAGAGCCTTAGTTGTTGGTATTTTCTTGTCATACCCACAAAGCTTGTCCACAGTTGTTCATTGACCAGTTTCTTCGATGTGGGTGTTCTCCACCGTTGTCGCCCTCATCCCCATGCCCAACCCCCCCCCCCCTTTGTGTGCGTGTGTGTGTGTGTGTGTGTGCGTGTGTGTGTGTGTGTGTGTGTGTGTGTGTGTGTGTGTGTGTGTGTGTGTTCTTTTTCTTTTCTTTTCTTTTTCTTTCTTTTCTTTTTTCTTTTTTCTTTTTTTCTTTTTTTTTTTTTGACGCTCTTCCTCTTCGAGTCCACCTTACCCTTCCATGCTTTATCCTGTGCCACGCTGTGTGGGTGATGGTCAGTTTGCCGTAAAAGAAGGGTGGGCATGGGGAGTGAATGGGGAGGGAGGGTGGAGGGCAGGGGATTGGAGCTCCCGGGGCAGCAACCAGGACGGTCACGTCGCTGGCTGTCAGTGTCAGGAAGGCACGAGACTGTGGGTGTCCCCCCAAGGAGGTCTCTCACCTCCCCTGACTATTCTGTACAACGCCTGTCTGTCACCTGGAGGTCGAGGAATGGTGCGTGTCGGATCTACGCCCTTCAGTCGGACCTCAAGGCACCTTCATTGTAGATCCTTGGGGGGGGGGGGGGGGGGGGGGGAGGGGGGTGGTATTGGGGGTCGCGACGGATTCTTGGTCAGTCAGTGATCTTATCTGATTTCTGTGCTCCAGTCTTGCGCGACAAAGTAAAAGGTGTCACTCGTTCGTGCTGTCCATTCTGAATCTACTCTCCAACTGTGTCCACACGCCACGGTTAGGACTCTGCACTAAAACACTATATAATCCATGTAAGCGTTTAGAGGCCTACCACAAATTTGAGCCAGTTTTTAATATCAAACTGATACTTGATCAAAAGAACAACTCCTCACCAATTATTTCCCCTTTTTGGGGGATGATCCTCACCGATGGAAATCTTAACCTTCAAAGATATGACCTTCCCCTTAGCTGACACGCATTTCAGGTCTTCGCACTCACCCGTGACCCTATTTTTGCGCCAGCTTCAAAAGCACAAAACAATCCCATTCGTTTGATGTTAATCCGTCTGCTTGGAACCGCCGGGTTTGTACCTTGATGGCCATATGAAAGACAAGGAGGAGAATCAACTTTCAGACACAATTTGAAATTCTCAAAACAATCCATTTGCGCCTGTCTATAAATACTTGACTCCCTAAGCAAGGCCTTGGCGCATTAATTTTTGGTGTGCAGCCTGTTCTCGTGAATGTAGTGGACAGACATGGCGGAATACATACTAGAACCAATGGAGTCTGAAAACTGCGTGGCGAAGTTGTTGCGCATACAGTGTATGTGTTGGCTTTCGGTCTAACACAGTCCTTAATCTCTTGTCTTTGTATTTAAAAGGGGGACAACCCGTCTCAAGATTGTGTGTGTGTGTGTGGTGTGTGTGTGTGTGTGTGTGCGTGCGTGCGTGCGTGCGTGCGTGGTGTGTGTGTGTGTGTGTGTGTGTGTGTGTTGTGTGTGTGTGTGTGTGTGGAACGCTTGGACATTTCGCTCAAGGTTTTCTGTCATCGTCTAAAACTGGCTTCAAGGACTGGAAAAAAATGGGTTTTTTTTCTGGAAGCAGACAGACCTGGTATTCTGGACACTGGATGACATTCAGGCTCATCATGGCACACTTCTTGTCA
>CM065731.1:22834298-22836798 GCA_033310375.1 Conus canariensis | reverse complement strand
AAACTGCAGCTAATAGACACCAGCTTACAAAGAACTGACCGCATCATTGAAATTGCACTTCACAGATAATGGAAAGTGATGACACAGTATTGAGGTTACAATTTGCAAAAATTAAAGAAACGTCAACTCTGCAGTAAAACTGCAGTTTACAGACATTAGAGAGTAATTAGCGTAGCACGGAAATGGCTGTTAACAACGTGGAAAAAGTGCTGATCATAGTTGTGAAGTGCATTTAACAGACATTAGAAAAAATGATGGTCGTAATATTAAAATTGTAGCTAAAAGACATTAGAAAATTATGATTCCTAACAAAGAATAGCAGTTAAAAGACATTCAATATTGACAATGGCATTGAGATTCCAGTTAACTGACGTTAAAAAGTAATAGCCATGAAACTTTAGTTACCGACCCTAGGAAGCAGTGAAGTTGTACCAGACAGACGTTAAAATTGATAATCGAATCATTTAAGAATTGCAGTTAATGGACATTAGGTAATGGTGACTGCAATGCTGAAATTGCAGTTAACACATATTAGAAGTCATGACCGTATTTTTGAAAATCCAGGTTACAGACATTAAAAAGTAATAATCATAGCGGTGAAACTGCAGTTGACAAGCATCAAAGAACGAATCACCAGTCGAAGTAAAATTTAAGCTAGATCGAATGATCATTGCATTACGATTTAAAGTTTGCAGATCTTAGAAAAGCGTGGTGGAAAAGATGATCGTATCATTGATACTGGAGTATGTTAATCCACTAAAGATGGGTGGTAATAACAGCGAAAAGGCAGTTCGCAGATCTTGCAAAGCGATGACCGCAGCAGTGGAACTGAAAACGAGCTTGATGTTGTTTTTATCAACAATGTTAAAATGGCTGAATTTTTGTCAGTCTGACATTACTCAATTTACACAGATGAAAAATGACAGCGTCTTCATCAGCCTGACAATTTTGTATCCATGACGAAGAAAAATGGTTGCATCTTCAAGACAACCTGCATGATGTTGTTATTTCTGTAAGAGTGAAAAAAAAAAACATTTGCTGCATCTTCAAGACAAATAACGTTTATCTGTAAAGATAAATGACTGCGTGTTCAACTCAACTAGCCTGATGATAGAGAAATGATGATAATAAAAATTACCTTCTTTCTTTTTTTTTTGTTTTTTGTTTTCTTTTCTTTCTTACCCTTTTCCCTTTCTTTTTATTCAAATTTCTATCTACTTTCGTTCTTCCTTCCTTCGTTCCTGTTTTTTTTCAGCGTTTCTATTTATCAGTCTGTCTGTTGTTGTTTTTTTCATTTGTAGGGCGGTTGTTGTTGTTGTTTTTAGTTTGTTTGTTTGTTTTTGACACCTATCTTTGATTCTTTCTACGCGCATATCGGTCTTCTTTTGGTTGTTTCCTGTCTATCTCTCTTCAATCCTTTGCCCATCTCTTTCTCTCTTTTTTTCCTTTCTTCATACTTATCCATTTTTCTTCCTTTCTATCTTTCTTTGTTTGCGTGCATCTTTCTTTATTTCCCTGTCTCTGCCTTTCTTTCTTTCTTTGTTCCAGTATTTCTCCTTTCCTGTCTTTCTTTCTTTCTTTCTTCTTTCTATCTTTCTCTCTCCTTTCTTATGTGTCTCTCTTTATTGTAACTTTTCATCTTTATTCCTGCCTTTCTTTCTTTTGGGTTAATTTCGTTGTCTCTTCAAATTTCCTTTCCGCCTTTTTTTCTCCTTCCTTCCTTCCTTCCTTCCTTTTTTTTTTTTTTTTTTTTTTTACTTTCTGCCTTTATTTCTTCGCTCTTTTCTTTGTTTTTTTTTATCTTTTCTTTCTGTTTCTTCCTTGTTTTCGTTTATTATTTCTGACTTTTTATCTTTCATAAATACAGGTAGTGCGAAGGAATGCGTGAGAGTGAGAGAGAGAGAGAGAGAGAGAGAGAGAGTGAGTGTGTGTGTGTGTGTGTGTGTGTGCGTGCGTGCGTGCGTGCGTGCGTGCGTGCGTGCGTGCGTGCGTGCGTGCGTGCGTGCGTGCGTGTGTGTGTGTGTGTGTGTGTGTGTGTGTGTGTGTGTGTGTGTGTGTGTGTGTGGCGCGTGTGTGTGCGCGCGCGCGTGTATGTGTGTGTGTGTGTGTGGGAGGGGAGGGGGGGGCGCAATGCCGATTCTGTTGCCGTTCTGCTAGAGGAGAATGTTGGTGAAATCTGCCAGCAGAAGGTTGATGATCTATTATGTGCAGGCCTGTAATAAGTGCAAAGGTGCGAAAAGCCGATAGGAAGCAGCACTTTCCTCAAAACCACCACGCAGAAACCCTCTCCACCTCCCCCCACCGCACCCCTAGCCCCCATTCCACAAACTCACTATGCAGAGGCCATGGACAATGACCTATGACCCTGGTCAACTTCCGGTCAACGGTCAGAATCATTACGTCACTTAACGTCACACTATCTCAAATATGCAGCCTTTTTTAAAAATTATTTTATTTTTGTAGGTACAAACACAAAACTTCTGAAGATGCTGTCAGTTTT
>CM065731.1:22814298-22829298 GCA_033310375.1 Conus canariensis | reverse complement strand
CTTCCATTCTTACAGCAACAAGAGGGTTATCTTCCATCCTAAACAGCAACAAGAGGATTGTCTTCCATCCTTTGTAGCAACAACAGGATTGTCTTCCATCCTTTACAGCAAGAAGAGGATTATCTTCCATCTCTACAGCAACAAGAGGATTGTCTTCCATCTTTCACAGCAACAGGAGGATTCTCTTCCATCCGTATGGCAACAAGAGGGTTGTCCTCCCTTTTCATAGCAACAAGGGGGAGGGGGGGTGTCTTCTTTCCTTCACAGCGAAAATAAGATTGCATTCCACTGTTCACAACGAGAGGATCATTTTCGATCTTTCACAGCCACAAGAGGACTGTTGTTTATTCTTCACAGTAACAGTGACTGGTTTCCAACGTTCACAGCAACAGGAGTATTGTTTTCCATTGTCCACAGCTAAAAGAGGATTGTCTTCCATCCTTCACAGTACCAAGAGAGTTGTCATCTACTGTTCACAGCAACAAGAGCATTGTCTTCCATCCTTCACTGCAACGAAAGGATTATCTCCCACTCTTCACAGCAAAACGAGTATTGTCTTCCATCTTCACGCCAATAATTGTCTTCCACCTTCACGTCAAGAAAAGATTGTCTTTCAGCCTTCCGTGCAAAAAGAGGATTGTCTTCCATTGTTCACAGCCAAAAGAGGATTGTATTCCATCCCTTTTGGCAACAAGAGGATTGTCTTCTATTCTTCACAGCAACAAGGAGACTGTCTTCCACCGTTGACAGCAACAAGAGGATTGTCTTCCACCCTTCAAAGTGATATGAGTATTATCTTCCATTTGTCACAATAACAAAAGCATTGTTTGTCACCCTTCACATCATCAAGAGAGTTGTCCTCCATTCTTCTCAGCAACAAGAGATTTGTCTTCCACCATTCACAGTGACAAGAGGATTGCCTTCCACCCTTCACATCATACAGAGGATTGTCTTCCATTCTCACAGCAACAAGATGATTGTCTTCCATTTTCACAGCAGCGAGAGGATTGTCTTTCATCCTCTAAACCAACTAGAGGATTATCTTCATCCATCATAACTACCCTTCATAGCAGCAAGAGGATTATCTTACATCTTTCAAAGCAAGAAAACGATTATCTTATCTTCCATCCGTCACAAGAACAAGAGGAATGTCTTCTACTCTTCAAAGCGTTCAGAGAATTATTTTTCCACTCTTCACAGCGAAAAGAGGATTTCCTTCCACCGTTCACATCATACAGAGGATTGTCTTCCATTTTCACAGCAACAAGAGGATTGTCTTCCGTTTTCACAGCAGCGAGAGGATTGTCTTTCTTCCTCTAAACCAACTAGAGGAATATCTTCATCCATCATAACTACAAGAGGCTTGTCTTCCATTCTTCAGAGTAACAAGATGATTGCCTTCCATCTTTAACAGCAACAAGACGATTATCGTCCATCATTCGTATTAACAGGATTGTCTTCTACCATTAACAGCAACAAGAAGACATTACCTTCCATTCTTTATAACAACAAGAGGATTGTCTTCTACCCTACCCAACAACATGAGGATTGTATTTTACCCTTCACAGCACCAACAATCATCTTCCATTCTTCATAGCAATGACAGAACTGTTTCCTACCCTTCATAGCAAGTTTTTCACCCTTCACACTATCAAGAAGATTGTCTTCCTTCACAACAAGAAAAAGATAATCTTCAACAATTCACAGTAAATAGAGAATTGCCTTTCACTCTTCACCACAACAAAAGCATTCGGCCCTTCACAGCAACAAGAGGATTGTCTTCCACTGTTCACAGCAACAAGAAGATTATCTTCCACCCTTCACAGCAAAATGAGGATTGTGTTCCATTTTCATACCGAGGATTGTCTTCCATCTTCACGGCAACAGGAGGATCGCCTTTCAACCTTCATAGCAGCAAGAGGATTGCCTTCTGCCCTTCACGGCAACAAGAGGATTATCTTACACATTTCAAAGCAAGAAGACGATTATCTTCCATTCTTCACAACAACAAGAGGAATGTCCTCTACTCTTCAGAGCGTTAAAATATTTTTTTCCACTCACAACAGCAAGAAGATAATCTTCCACCCTTCACAGCAACAAGAGAGATTCCACTCACAACAGCAAGAAGATAATCTTCCACCCTTCACAGCAACAAGAGGGTTATCTATCATCCTTCACTGCAACAAAAGGAATGTCCTCCACTCCTTATAGCATCAAAAACGATTTCTTCAGTCCACATCAGCAAGAGGATCGTCTTCCGCCAATTACAACATCACGATTGACTTCCATTTTCACAACAAGGAGCATTATCTTCCATCTTCGCAGAAACACGAGGATTGTCTTCCACCCATACGACATCATGATTGTCTTCAATTTCTAAAGCAAGAAGCATATATCTTCCATATTCACAGCAACAAGAGGGTTGTCTCCTATCTTTCACAGGAACAAGAGGATTGTCCTCCACTCTCCATCATAATAAGAAGATTGTCTTCCACCCTCCATGGCAACAAGATGATTGTCTTACATCCTTCACTGCAACAAGAGGATTGTCTTCTACCTTACAAAGCGAAAAAGATAATTGTCCCCCACCCTTCACAGCAACAAGAGGATCGTCTTCCATCATTCACACTTAAAGGAGGATTTTCTTCCACATTTCACGGCACCAAGGGAATTGTCTCACCCTCTCTTCAGCAACAATGGGATTGTCTTCCACTGTTTACAATAAAAAGAAGATTGTCTTCCACCTTTTCTAGTAAAGAGAGGATTGTCATCCACCCTTCACAGTAGAAAGATTTCTTCCACCCTTTATAGTAGAATGAAGATGGCCTCCCACCCTTCTCAGTATAAAGAGGATCGTCTTCCACCTTTAATTGTAAAAAGATGATTTTTTTTTTCACGCATCACAATATAAAGAGGATTCTCTTCCACCCTTTATAGTAAAACGAAGATTATTTTCGACCGTTCAAAGCATAAAAAAGATTGCCTTACATCCGTCACAATAAAAAGAAGATGTCTTCCACCCTTCACAGTAGAAAGAGGATTGTCTTCCACCCTTTATAATAAAATGAGGATGGCCTTCCACCCTTCACAGTATAAAGAGGATTGTCTTTCACACTTTATAGTAAAAAGAAAATTGTTTTTCAACCTTCACTGTAAAAAGAGGATTGTATTCCACCCTTCATAGTAGAAAGAAGATTGTCGTTCACCCTTTATAATAAGAAAAGAGGATTGTCTTCCACCCTTCATAGTAGAAAGAAGATTGTCGTTCACCCTTTATAATAACGAAAGAGGATTGTCTTCCACCCTGTATAATAAAATGAGGATGGCCTTCCACCCTTCACAGTATAAAGAAGATCGTCTTTCACCCTTTATAGTAAAAAGAAGATTGTTTTCCAACATTCGTTGTAAAATAGGATTGTCTTCAGTACAGAGAAGACCGTCTTTCACTCTTTATGTTAAAAAGAAGATTGTTTTCCAACCTTAACTGTAAAAAGAGGATTGTCTTCCACCCTTCACAGCAGAAAGAAGATTGTCTTTCACTCTTTGTAGTAAAATGAAAATTGTTTTCCAACCTTCACTATAAAAAGAGGATCGTCTTCCACCCTTCACAGTAGAAAGAGGATTCCCCCCCCCCCCCCACCCCCCCGATAATAAAATGAGGATGGCATTCCACCCTTCACAGGACAAAAGGATTTTTCCACCTTTTATTGTAACAAGAGCATTGTCTTCCACCCTTCACTGTAAAAAGAGGATTGTCTTCCATCCTTCACTGGAAAAAAGAGGATTGTCTTCCACCCTTCACAGCAGAAGAATTGTTTTCCACTGTACATAGTGTCACCGATCGGCGGGTACTAAACTATTACGTCCACGTGTTTAAGAGTGGTGTGGATTCAAGATATAGAGCGTGTGCGCGTATGCGTGCGAGGTGTGTGTGTGTGTGTGTGTGTGTGTGTGTGTGTGTGTGTGCGCGCGGGGGGGGGGGGGTAAGACTGGGTTTAGTTAGCTAGAGTTAGGTTAAGTTCCTCAGGGTTAGGTAGAAAGATTAGGCTAGGTAGGAGGCTGGGGAAATAGGACATACAATATTCTTTCGTTCCAGTCTTCACTTATTGAAGGAATGGAATGGAAGCGGGAGGTTGGTTTCGTTCCCGATTGTTACCCTTTTGTTACTTTGGTTCTACACCAGAGAAGGCGGGGCAGGATATCGGCTGTTGTTGTGTTGTCAAGTCTGTGAGTTGTTGTGGTAAATTGTCGTGTTGTTGCACGAGCAACAACTAGTCCGTTGGTCAGGTGTGTCAGCTCTGCGGAGGGATACACTTCTCTGACCAATCGTTGTTTTGTGTGGTGAGTAGAGTTCGCTTGATTCCGACCAGGGCGGAATGCGTTGGGTAGCTTCACTTCGGTCCCTGGTGTTCGTTCGAGGACGTGCTCCTTGTAGGTGCGGCGGCAGCGCCGTTAGTTTTGAAGAGTGACTTCGAGTCATAGTTAGTGCCAGGTCCTCGTCGGGGTTGGGTGCCCTTGGCCTGTGCTGAGTCGGTGTCGTCCTTGTTGGCAGCCACTTCAGCCAGTTGCAGAACTGGTGTGGTTGAACGTCTGTCTGTCCAGTTGTGTCAGCAGGTATCCTGTTCCGTCCTGAGGCTGGGGCCAGATCACCGCAGTCTACTGCCGCGTGCCGGCAGGTGAGCGGCGCTTTCCAGTACCTGTTGTTTTCCCGGGAGAGGGAGACCACCCAGGCCGTCTGCCTTCTGTGGGGCAGCTCTCCTCCAGCTACCGGTGCTCTTCCGGGAGTTCTCCGGCACTGGTTCCTCGTCCCTGTTCAGGCGTCCTGTGAGAGGGCGCTGCACCAGGCCTTTTCCACCCTTGGTGTCCGGCGGGGCCTTCAGAGGTGGAGGCGTCCTACGAGCCCCGGACCCGTCGAGAGGGCGTCTGGTGTGTGTGCGTTGGGTGTCGTGCCCATCGCGGGGAGGAGTCAGACTGCGGGAAGCCACGGTCAGCGCCGGGGTGCAGAGTCTTCGGGGAGGGTGTCGGCCCGCGGAGGAGCCACGGTCAGCGCCGGGGTGCAGAGTCTTCCGGGGAGGTGTCAGCCTGTGAGGGGCCACGTACAGCGCCGAGGACTGGAGCTTTCTGGGCCGGGATGGGTGGTCCCATGTTTGTGGTAGAAGGGGTGTAGCGTTAGGCAGTAGGGTTAGGGGTGTTAGCTACTGCCTCCTTTTAGGACGTAGTGGCCGGCACAGTGTAGGGTACTTGTCGTTGCCTCCCTTAGGGACGCAGCGACCAGTTTGGTAGTGGTCCCGGGTTAAAAGAGAAGGGTGAGTCCTGGGGAGAGGTGTGGGTGGTAGCAGTAGTTACGAGATTAGAGTCCCTTTGGTAAATCCTTGTCCCTAGTAGTTAGTCACCACGTGTGCGGGCTATCGCTGTGTCCCCAGGTCACAGTGATATACCGCAACTGGTGTTTTAGGTTAGGTTAGGGTCTTCCAGGTCATTATAGTAGAGTAGGGTGAGTCAGCGGGAATTAGGATACTTGTGTGCAGTTGTGGATGTGCGTGGGTGGTGGCGCCATGGAGTGTGTGTGAAATAAAGAAGCATGCGTGATTGTAAAACTGTGTTAGTGTGCTGTGTTGTCTGACCTAGTGTGTGATAGGCGTGGGTAAGGGTGGTAGGGCCGTCCGGCTTAGCGACCGTGACACTTTGGTGGAGATGCGGGGTACATAAGCGGTTCTGGGTAGGTGATAGGTAGCTAGGAGGGAGGTAGAGGGGTGTTGTGTCCGGTGTGTACGTTGTGTGAAATGTAAGTGGGTGGTTGGTGGGAGCGTACCAGTACCCTGGGAGGTGGTACGTAGTGTCCCTGTTCACTTCAGGCAGGTTTCCATTGGCATTGGGCAGGGCACTTGTGTTGATGTGAATGGGTTGGCGCTACCGTGTGAGTGAGGTATGAATGGTCAATAAACATTGAGTGGTTGTTGGAAGTGTGAGTGATTACATCGTACAGTGTAGGTGAGGTGCCGGAGGGTACCAGGTGTCTTTTGTGTCCCTTACATATGGTATACCCCAGTGAGTAGGTAGTGGTACCCGGCCCGTGACTGTGCACACTGTGTGCTCGGATATCCTGTGGGGATTAAGGGCAGTGTAAGCCCAGGTGACTGTGTGTGGGAAGCACGAGGGTGCGCAGTGTTGTGGCATAGGGTATGCTGTGAGTGCACCTGGACTTGAGGGGTGCAAGTGCACTGTGATCGTGTGGGTGCGGCCTACCAGAGACAGTGAGGCCTGTGACTGTGGGTAACTGGTGCGCATGCACAGTGGACAGTGGACACACGGTGTCACGTGGTTCAGTCCGTGACCAGACAGTGCATTGGTAGTATTATATGGGTTGGAGCCCATAGGGGCATATGTATGAGGTACACAAGTGTGGGTGGAGTTGTGCTTGGTGCGTGACTCATTGAGAGTATTGTGTGCTTGTGCTGAGTTGCTTCAGGGGCTAGTGCGTAGTCAGAAACCTCCAGTTGCGCTCAGATCGCACTGTCCGTTGCTAGTTCTGTGGTGGTAGGGGTACCCTATGTCTAAACACACCCGAGCCCATCCGCAGTACGACCCCGATAGTGTCATGGATCCACAGGCCCCTACGGCGGATACCAAACCTAAGGTTAGTGACCAGGATGCGGGGGTGGATCAAGAACAGGGGACGGGGGCTTATGCAAAGTTTGCCAAGTTGGGAGCGGCGATGGGTTTAGCTGGGGGAGACCTCGCCAAGTTCGTCACAGACTCGGTACGTAATGAGGATGAGAAGACGGCGAGAGAAGCAGAATTGGAGCTCCGGATGGAGGAGAAAGTGAGGCAGAAGATGAAGGATGAGAGGGAGCTAGAAATGCAGCGGACGCAGATTGAAGAGAAGAAGGCTGCTAGGCAGAGGGAGCTAGAGATGCAGCAGAGGAAGATAGAAGAGGAGAAAGCTGATAGACAGAGGGAACTAGAGGTGAAGCAGAAGAAGATCGAAGAGGAGAGGGAAAGGTTAAAGCGGAAGGATGAAGACGAGAAAGCAGCGAGACAGATGGAACTGGAACTGCAGAGGAAGAAGATGGAGGAAGAAAGGGCATTAAGGGAAATAGAAGCTCAAGCACGGCAAGCCGAGTTAGATCTCAAGAGACGAAGGGATGAAGCCGAGTTAGAGGCAAGAGAGCAAGAGCTAATCATACAAGAGAGACAGGCCTTAGATGAAGCAGCGCATAGGAAACGCTTGATTGAGGTGGAGGAAACGAAGCATGTCCACCTTGAGCCGTTGGGAGAGAACGACGACGTGGACGCTTTCATCGCCCAATTTGAGCGTGTAGCCCAGATGTGCAAGTGGAGCAAGACCTCATGGCCCACACGTCTGATGTCTCTGCTGAGAGGAAAGGCTAGAGAAGCGGTGATGCGGTTAAGTGCGGATGAGTTAGGCGACTATGATCAGATAAAGGGCGCCCTGTTAAGCCACTTCAGGCTAGATGCTGAGGCCTACCGAGAAAAGTTCAGGAGCATCAAGAAGGACGCTGCTGAGACTTTCGGCCAGATGCTGGGAAGGATGAAGCGGTGGTTTTCCCTCTGGTGTGCGGCAGCGGGCAAGGATGAGAGTGTGGCAGAGGACGTAAAGGATCTGCTGTTCCAGGAACAGTTTTATCAGCTATTGTCTCCAGAGTTCACAACTGAGGTGCGGAAGACATGCCCGAAAACTGTGGAACAACTTGCAACGGAAGCTACTGTTTTGGCAGAGGCCAAAAGACTGGGGAGGAAGGCGAGACAAGACCGAACAGTTAACCAGCCCAACCTGGGTAATACACGTGAAACAGCAGGGAGCCAGCCCACAGGAAGGTCCCAACAAAGTGATGGTGCACTACAGCAGCTGAACAGGAGATCAGAAGGGCCTAGATCGACCATAGTTTGTTTCAACTGCAAGAAGCCAGGCCACATCGCTAGGAAATGCCCTGAGCCCCATTCTGTTGGAGCTGTTCATTGTTGTGACCAGCCCCAAGCTCGTGTAGTCCCTACGTTGTGTCGCCCATGCGCTGAGCAGCGGTACGAGCCTGCGTGCATTGTAGAAGTTAACGGGTCTCCGGCCAATGGATTACGGGACACTGGTGCCGGACACACCGTAGTGGCCAAGTGGTTAGTACCGGCAGATGCGTACACAGGAGAGACAGTCCCAGTAGTGTTGGCTGAATCCAGGTGTAGGTCTGTGTTACCTGTGGCGGTAGTAGAGTTGAAGTCACCGTTCATCGCAGGGAAGTTGGAGGTTTTGGTCATGAATAGCCCTGTGCAGGAAGTCCTGATCGGAAACTTCGCAAAGAGAGTAGGAGATCCCGGTTGGACACGTGTGCCTGTATACGCAGACCCGGCGTTGGTAGGGGCAGTGCAGACACGCGCGCAGAGAGCCAGGGAGCAGCAAGAACCTGTACCACTGCCCGTCGAGGAATGCATTCTGAACACCTCTACCCAGCAGTTAATTCAGATGCAGGACCAGGATGAAACCCTGAGGAAGGCTCGGAGTGCGTGTCAAGCAGGGACGTACTTCCACACCAAGTTTGGACGAGTTGAGTACGCGCGGAAGTCTGGTGTACTGGTCAGGCGGTTTGAGGGTCCCAAGGACGTAGCGAGTCAGATCTGCGTCCCAGCAGAACTACGGACCACGGTGATGAAGCTAGGCCACGACGTACCCATGTCTGGACACTTAGGTACCACCCGAACCAAGGAGCGAGTTGGTCGCCATTTCTATTGGCCAGGCATGCATGCTGACATTCGTCGGTACTGCCAGTCATGCTTCCAGTGTCAGCGTACTGTGGACAAGGGAAGAGTCTCAAGAGTTCCCCTTGTAAGGATGCCACTGATGCGCAGGCCCATGCAGATACTGAGAGATCGGTGGTTGCAACCCGAGAGGCAAGAGCTCTGCACAGCTACAGAGTACGTCGTCAACCTAAGGAACAAAATAGCTAAGACGTGTGAGTTGGCAAAGAAGAACTTGGCAACAGCAGCTTGCACGTACAAGCGACATTTTCATTTGAGGACGAAACCCAGGAAGGTAGCTGTGGGGTCTAGAGTACTAGTGGGAGGATCACAAGGTGGGCACTGCAGCTGCAGCCATTTCAGTTTACGGTGCAGGCAGTGTCTGGGAAGGATAATGTGGCGGCAGACTTCTTGAGTCGCTTGCCGTAGAAAAGAAAAGAGAAGAGAGAGAGAGAGAGAGAGAGAGAGAGAGAGAGAGAGAGAGAGAGAGAGAGAGAGAGAGAAAAAACCTGAGGGTTCCATTAACCTGTGTCGTGAGAGGTTGACATTGTCGAAGCTATGCATGTGTTGTTATCTTTGGTAGAGAATGGCATAGCAAAGTGTTACTGAGGGTGGTGTATTTGTAGTACGTGTTGCATAGCAGTTGGGCGTAATCAGAGCAGCCTCAGTTATAAAATTCATAAGTGGTGCGTAGTGTAACGGCTGCCCATAAGTGCCTGCGTTAAGGTCGTGCGAGGCAGAGTTAGTCCAGGTTGATTAATGTAACCTGTGGTTGTTGATGTATTTAAAGGTTGATGTTGTTGGGATGGAAGTTTTGGAGTGCATCAAAAGTAACAGTAGGACAGAATGAGTGATAGAGAATTAGAGTGTCATAGGTAGGGTGTGGCTAAAACGCCGATCGAGTGAGAAGTTGTTGTTGGTTTTAACCTGTAGTTAAAACTTAGGCAGGGGGGTGTGTCACCGATCGGCGGGTACTAAACTAGTACGTCCACGTGTTTAAGAGTGGTGTGGATTCAAGATATAGAGCGTGTGCGCGTATGCGTGCGAGTGTGTGTGTGTGTGTGTGTGTGTGTGTGTGTGTGTGTGTGTGTGTGTGTGCGCGCGCGCGGGGGGGGGGGGGTAAGACTGGGGTTTAGTTAGCTAGAGTTAGGTTAAGTTCCTCAGGGTTAGGTAGAAAGATTAGGCTAGGTAGGAGGCTGGGGAAATAGGACATACAATATTCTTTCGTTCCAGTCTTCACTTATTGAAGGAATGGAATGGAAGCGGGAGGTTGGTTTCGTTCCCGATTGTTACCCTTTTGTTACTTTGGTTCTACACCAGAGAAGGCGGGGCAGGATATCGGCTGTTGTTGTGTTGTCAAGTCTGTGAGTTGTTGTGGTAAATTGTCGTGTTGTTGCACGAGCAACAACTAGTCCGTTGGTCAGGTGTGTCAGCTCTGCGGAGGGATACACTTCTCTGACCAATCGTTGTTTTGTGTGGTGAGTAGAGTTCGCTTGATTCCGACCAGGGCGGAATGCGTTGGGGTAGCTTCACTTCGGTCCCTGGTGTTCGTTCGAGGACGTGCTCCTTGTAGGTGCGGCGGCAGCGCCGTTAGTTTTGAAGAGTGACTTCGAGTCATAGTTAGTGCCAGGTCCTCGTCGGGGTTGGGTGCCCTTGGCCTGTGCTGAGTCGGTGTCGTCCTTGTTGGCAGCCACTTCAGCCAGTTGCAGAACTGGTGTGGTTGAACGTCTGTCTGTCCAGTTGTGTCAGCAGGTATCCTGTTCCGTCCTGAGGCTGGGGCCAGATCACCGCAGTCTACTGCCGCGTGCCGGCAGGTGAGCGGCGCTTTCCAGTACCTGTTGTTTTCCCGGGAGAGGGAGACCACCCAGGCCGTCTGCCTTCTGTGGGGCAGCTCTCCTCCAGCTACCGGTGCTCTTCCGGGAGTTCTCCGGCACTGGTTCCTCGTCCCTGTTCAGGCGTCCTGTGAGAGGGCGCTGCACCAGGCCTTTTCCACCCTTGGTGTCCGGCGGGGCCTTCAGAGGTGGAGGCGTCCTACGAGCCCCGGACCCGTCGAGAGGGCGTCTGGTGTGTGTGTGTTGGGTGTCGTGCCCATCGCGGGGAGGAGTCAGACTGCGGGAAGCCACGGTCAGCGCCGGGGTGCAGAGTCTTCGGGGAGGGTGTCGGCCCGCGGAGGAGCCACGGTCAGTGCCGGGGTGCAGAGTCTTCCGGGGAGGTGTCAGCCTGTGAGGGGCCACGTACAGCGCCGAGGACTGGAGCTTTCTGGGCCGGGATGGGTGGTCCCATGTTTGTGGTAGAAGGGGTGTAGCGTTAGGCAGTAGGGTTAGGGGTGTTAGCTACTGCCTCCTTTTAGGACGTAGTGGCCGGCACAGTGTAGGGTACTTGTCGTTGCCTCCCTTAGGGACGCAGCGACCAGTTTGGTAGTGGTCCCGGGTTAAAAGAGAAGGGTGAGTCCTGGGGAGAGGTGTGGGTGGTAGCAGTAGTTACGAGATTAGAGTCCCTTTGGTAAATCCTTGTCCCTAGTAGTTAGTCACCACGTGTGCGGGCTATCGCTGTGTCCCCAGGTCACAGTGATATACTGCAACTGGTGTTTTAGGTTAGGTTAGGGTCTTCCAGGTCATTATAGTAGAGTAGGGTGAGTCAGCGGGAATTAGGATACTTGTGTGCAGTTGTGGATGTGCGTGGGTGGTGGCGCCATGGAGTGTGTGTGAAATAAAGAAGCGTGCGTGATTGTAAAACTGTGTTAGTGTGCTGTGTTGTCTGACCTAGTGTGTGATAGGCGTGGGTAAGGGTGGTAGGGCCGTCCGGCTTAGCGACCGTGACACATAGCAACACGAGGATTGTCTTCACATTCAATCCACAACAGTTAGTAGATATTGTTATTATTATTGTTATCATTGTTGTTGTTGTTGTTGTTGTTATGTCATGAATACTTTTATATCGCGCCTGTCATCGGCTAGAGACCAAGCTCTAAGCGCTTTACAATCCACACTCGTTTACACAACGGGCTGCCTACCTGGGTAGTACCGACTGAAGAGCTGCCAGCTGGCGCTTCATTCAGTCGTTTCCCGTGTCACCCAGTCAATATCGTTCAATATCGTTCACTCAGTTTCCTTACTTCCTTCATTCTTTCCATTTCTCACGCAGGGTGCATGCTATGTGTAACGTGTCATCCATGCCTATCGGCCAGACTGGCCTTCTCTTCTGAAAGTTGTGATGGGATTTTACGTGTGTGCAAGATATTTATTATGCGTGCGTTCACACACGAAACCTCGATTTTTAGTCTCATTCGAAGGACTGTACGGGAAATGGAGTCAGAACCAATGTTAACTCCGAGGGAAAAATCCCCCCTGTACCGAAACGGCCCGGCGGAGATTCCAACCCACAACCCCAGGATCACCAAGATTACGAGTCCGGCGCTCTACCACTAAGCTATTCCGGATTTATTCCACAACGCCGATAAAATTACTTTTTTTATCTCTCGTCAGCAACAGGTTTACCGCCAATTTTAATCCACAAGAACGGGGAATTACCATCAGCCCTAATTCACAACAACGAGAGGATTACATTGAATTTCAATCTATAGCAATCAGAGAACTACCTTGAATCTTAGTCTATAGCATCAAGAAGGTTTTGGTCAACCTAAATCCATAGCAACAAGAGGATTACCCCTAATATTAATCGGCGGCAGCGAGACGATTCCTTGTCTTACTCCATGCTAACGGGAGTAATGACTCCGACGTTAAGGCATAACCAAGAAAGAATTACCTTCAACCGAAATCCAAAGCAACGAGAGGATTACCTACAACCCCAGTAAGTCACACAGTTTAGGCGAGAATAGCGATCATCCGTTCTCTCTCTCTCTCTCTCTCTCTCTCTCTCTCTCTCTCTCTCTCTCTCTCTCTCTCTCTCTCTCTCTCTCTCTCTCTCTTATGACTACCTTTGTATCTCTCCCTTCCTTCCCCTTCTCTTTCTTTCTGCCTTTTTCTCTGTCTCCCTCCATTCTGTCTTTCTTTCTGTCCCTGTGTCTGTCAACGTCTCTCTCTCTCTCTCTCTCTCTCTCTCTCTCTCTCTCTCTCTCTCTCTCTCTCCTGTCTCTCTCTCATAACACCCACCTACATCCTCTAGCCCACCGACCCTCGACCCCACATCCCCGTTCCCCAATCCCCCCCCCACCCCCCACCCCATTCTCCCCTGTGCCTTTCAACAGTAGAGTAGAGGAGGACAGGGGGCTAGGCGGGTGGGAAGAGGGGGGAAAGAGAAAAAAGAGAGTAGAGGGTGGCAGGCAATGCTCTGTGGATCGACTAGCCAGACTGCATTGAACCGAGCAAGTCAGAGAATGTGGGGAAGTCGAGTGCAGCGCGTCTCGCCTTTCAGTTGCTGCGTATCACACGCTGGCACAACATCTGTGCTTCCATCCTGGCTCTGAGACCTGTGCTCCAAAGGATGTGGTGGCGGCGGTGATGGTGATGGTGGTGATGGTGATAGTGGTGGTGTCTGTGTGTACGTGTCTATTTCCCTATGAACGCGAGGGCTCTCTTGTGTCCTCTTGTCTTCGGGCCACTGACCATTCCGATTATAACGAACCTGCCATTACGTGTGTGTGAGTGTGTGTGAGTGTGTGTGTGTGTGTGTGTGTGTGTGTGTGTGTGTGTGTGTGTGTGTGTGTGTGTGTGTGTGTGTGTGTGATACGCTTCATTGAGGTAGTCTGACATTTTGCATTAGTGCAGTTTTCAGATCAAGAAAAAAATATATATACATATATGTATGTGTGTATATACATCTCTCTCTCTCTCTCTCTCTCTCTCTCTCTCTCTCATATATATATATATATATATATATATATATATATATAACTTTAGTGAGAAAAATGTAAGGACGGAAAGGAGAGTAGATAATTTGTGGCATCATTACATTATACATATCACTCAGGTATATGCCATGTTTCTTATTGATAGAACTAATCATTTATTAATTAATTGCTTGATTGTTTGTTTGATTGATTGATTGATAGATTGATGTACTTATTCATTCATTTATTTATTTATTCACGTATTTGTTTCTCCTGTTAGTTAGTTGCTTGTTTATTTATTTGTTGTTGTTTTTTTATTCATTTTTCTTTTATTTATTCAAGCACAAACACGAACGGCAGCTTTGCAGATACCAGTGCATTCCAGTCTTTTGTTTTCTGAAGGCAGATATTCAGAACGTCAGGAAACGACCAGTTCTATTTTCCCCCGTACTTATTAAAACCTCTCGCGGCCAATATTACGTGTGCGTACCTCCTGTCCCATTATTCACCCATGTTAATTTGATGATTCGTCGGCCATTCGCCAGCCGTGTATGGGTTTACTCACTTCCAGCTGGTCATGTGTGCTATAGAACTGGTAGGCGTGATTGAAGATTGATTGTTCTGTAACGTGGACTCACGTGCGTGAACATCACAAGCTCTGGAAGTCATTCTACTGTGCTAATGTCTCTCTGAGACACTCGGCCCACTATGTCGCCAAGACGTTTTTTTTAATGGTATATACGATATAGCCGAGGCACGTGCTAGTATTAACAGTATCGCCCTCTAAGGAATAATGCTGCTAACATGTGGCGTATTATTAAGCCCATTACAATGATAACCTCCAATGTATTGTGAAGGCGAACTATGGTATTTATTGTCCCACATAGGTAGGTATATTACCGCATCATTTGTGTCACCAAGGTACATTATCATATAAGTACAGTATCACGAATGCTCGGGAATACATCGCCTGTATTATCATATCTATTGTGTCAGCAATGTACATGATCGTAACTACTGGGTCACGAGCGCTCAGGATCATGTCGTCTGTATTGTATCACCAAGGCTCATGAAGACATAACAACTGTGTCACAAACGCTCAGGATCATATCGTCTGTATTGTGTCACCAAGGCTCAGTAAGACATAACACCTGTGTCACGGAAGCGCTTTATCGTATCTACCTTGTCAACAAGGCAAATTTTCATGTAGCTGTTATATTATCAAGGCACATTATTTATGTCTACTGTATCTCCCAGGAACACTATTATATAACAACTGTGCACCAGAGCACATTATCGGTTATCACCAGGATACGTCAGGGTATTATTGTTGCATCTCTAAATAACGAACAAGTAGGGTAACTCTTACTCTTATGATGAAAAAAAATACATGCCCATAACTCCAAACGAATACTGATTTCGACACCGAATCGCCCAGCAGAAATGACACATTTACAGAGAGG
>CM065731.1:22796798-22809298 GCA_033310375.1 Conus canariensis | reverse complement strand
ATTTTGTTTGTCGCCCAGCCGACCGCAAAGGAGGGTAACCGCGTTGACGTCGACTCACAAGTCATTAAAAAAAACTGATTCACACAGCCCTTTAAAATTCACCTTCTAAAAATGCACCGGAAATTTCGTTTAAAATCTTTCTTCTGTAAAATCTTAGATCAGATGAAAAATGTCAATCTCCTTCAGAAACTCAAAGATCACATCAGGTGGGACATCTCTGAAAAAGGTATTCATGGCGTCTGCTGTAAAGTGTTTATGTCTCACACCATGCAAGTCCCAACACTCTAAAAGAATGTTTCATTGTGAGTGGTACATGACATGGAACGCACCGCGGAGCTTATCCACCTTTTAAAAGATAAGAATGGATGTAAAAGGACTGGCCTGTATGCAAACGGCACAAGACTGTCTCTCTCTTATCAAAAAGCCATTGAAACTGGACAGCGCATTGGAGAATCTTGAACGGTGTCCTCTTCAATGTCACAAAACCTGTTTCTATCATGATTATCAACGAGACAAAATACTTTCAATGGAATATGTGTTACTAACATTATGTGACGTGATCTCGGCTAGAACCATTTTGTATCCGTATTTCAGGGCTTTTTCCCTATGTGATCTCTCAGTCAGTTGGTGTAACACGCTTAATTTCCCAGTTCTTAGAAAATCTTATGTATCTTACATTTCTTTTCGTTTTTCAGTCCCCCCCGCAGGCCCCCCAAACCCAAAACTTTAATATTTTCATCGCTATATTTTTAGATTTTGCGTTTTCTTTTCATTTGTATTATCTAATTGCTGTTAATGCAGATTAAGTCGTTAAGACAATTATTTTGATATATCTTACTTTTTTCAAAAATTCATCGTCTTAACAGTTGTTTACGACTATTTTCTATTCATTTTTTTTTCTATCACTCGTATTGTGTCTTTGTAAAATTATTTAATTCTTTGCATATGGAAAGGTTTTTAAGACAGTTCATTGATATTTCCGACTTGTTCACAACTTTCTCGTGTGTTAGAAAGTAACCGCTTTCATTCAGCATAAATTGTTTTCACTGTAAGCGTAGACCAAAACAAAATGGAACTTCACACGTTCGTGTTGATTACCCCATTCTCGCCGATCTCACAGAAAAGTCTCAAAATACTGTGAACCTTTATACCCAGCTCTCATGACGACCTCCATTTTGATTTCACCTCCACGTCAATGTCCATGGAGAGTTTATGTCTGTATTTGTTGTCGGCAAGTTCATGTCATCAGATAGATGTGAGAGCGCCTTCATTCACGCTGGCTCCGCTACTACGCCATCATTGTCGTCACGAGGCGATTTAGAAAGTAGTGTTTGAATCAGGACCGGCACCACTAAACACAACGGAACTGACTTGGCCGCAGTGCAGTGTGTCCTCTGGCTGGTTGCCTTGTGATAGGATAATATTGATTGCTCCCTGTGGCGTGCTGGTGTTATGTCTGTGACAGGACAGTCTGGGTGTGGGTGTGCATGAGGAGGCTTAATGTGCAGAATAGGGCTGGTGCTACTGAGAGGGCGGGACAGAAGAGGCAGAAACGAAAGAGCCAAACGTATGGCTGTTTGATATTGCTGTCGTGTGGTGTTGCGTTCCTCCCTTAGTCCTTTTTGCTTTTCCCCCTTCCCTCCCTCCCTCCCCCTCCTCTCTCTCTCTCTCTCTCTCTCTCTCTCTCTCTCTCTCTCTCTCTCTCGTCTCTCTCTCTCTCTCTCTCTCTCTCTCTCTCTCTCTTCATGAAAAGTGATGGTATGGGAATATGGAAGTTAAAGTTGCATGTTCTTACAAATATCTCGGAGTAATGTTTACCACCAAGCTCAGTTGAAATGCTGCATGGTCAGAGGCATGTTGAAAAGGGAAGAAGGCGGTAATTGAAGTTCTTGGAGCCATGAACAAATGAAGATCCATTGATTTTATTGGAAGTTATTTGATACACAAATCGAGCCTATCCTGACATATGCGGCAGAAATATGGGGTGCTGTAGATTATAAGCAGACAAAAAAATGTACATATATTTGCTGTAAAACGTTTCTTTAATGTACCCGTCCATTCTTCCAACACAATTGCATATGGTGAAACTGGCAGATGTCCACGGAGAATCAGAACAACCATTAAGAGTGTTAAGTATTGGTTAAGAAGCATTAAGTTACCCATGACAAGATTATGTAGACAAGCGTATGAAATGCTGTTACGGCAACACGAAGAGGGAAAGCAGAATCGGGTCGACAACGTCAGAAGAGTTCTTACTGAGAACGGATCTGATATTGTTTGGATCAGCCAAGGCGTTAGAAGTGACGTCGCTTTCATCTCGGAATTTAAAGATCGTATAGTCAATTCATATACGCAAAACTGGCACTTTCATATGGAGGAAAATACAAAATATTGTTGGTATTCCTCATTTTAAAATATTTTTCAGCCTGAAAAAAGATATATTGCAGTCATAACAAATAAGTGGCATCGAAGTCTTCTGGCCAGACTGAGAATGAGAACTATCGGATTAAATGCAAACAAAAGATGGTTTTTTAACGAACAAGAAGAGATCATTTGTGTTTTAAGTTTTGTAAAGAAGCTGAAGCTGAACCACATTTTATGTTTTATAGCTCTGACTTTATAGCTCAATACGAAGTAAATATAATTTTTCTCTACCTGTTTCAAAAAGACATGATTTAGAAGCGATTTTTGCATCTGAAAATGATATAATATCGCTGGCAAATTTCATTAAGGAAGCAAACAACATAAGGAACAAAAGAATCTCATCTGTCCGACACTAATTAAGAGCACAAGAGCACAAGGTGATAGTCAATCTAGGAATGAATTAACAAAAAACCGAAAAGACAACTAATTTACAATAAGTTTAAACTAGTGATGAACGTATACATTTAAAATAGTCAGAGATGGATGGTAGAGTTTGGCATTTATTTTTGCTTTTCGTGTGTGTGAGTGCATCCATGGATGCAGAATGTTACCTAAAAAATTGTTCAAGATAAAAGTAGTTCTGTGTGTGTGTGTGTGTGTGTGTGTGTGTGTGTGTGTGTGTGTGTGTGTGTGTGTGTTCACGAAACTACCTGTATGGAGTAATAATTCCTTATTTTCTGCTCGTCGCAGTTAGGTTGTCAATTGTCTCCCTTGGCACTAGGGACTGTAAAAAGCTAATGCTAATGAAAATGTGTCAGTGTCAGCCAGTGTCTCTCTTCTCTCCCCTCTTCGTCTTCTATCTTGCTTCCGTCCCTTCTTTGTATTTTATCTGTCTTTCTGCCTTTTTTTCAATTCTTTTATTCTATTCTGTGTGAATTTGTTCTTCTTCAGTACCCTTTCTCGTCTTTTTTAATTTTTTTTTTTTTCCTTTTTCAGGTTTTTTTTTTTTTGTCGTTTGTTTCTTTCTCAATACTTTTCATCAATAAAAAAAAAAAAAGTCGATTGAGTTTGGTCTTTGTATGCTGTGAGTTTCGAGCAGTGGATGTTATTTCTAAACACTGAAATCTGACGCAGAAAAGGTGTCATAACTTCAAAGCAACCCTGACTGCTTCTGCTCAAGATTACGCTGGCCGTCCTACCCCGAAAGTGCTCGCGTGTGTCCCGATCTAATGCGGGATGCCGGTACTAAAGTGGGAGAGCGCATTCGAGAGAAAAGGCCACTTTAGCGCGCCAATTAGGCGGGCTGTATTATCTGTCTGTCTGTCTGTCTGTCTTCTCTCTCTCTCTCCTCTCCTCTCTCTCTCTCTCTCTCCTCTCTCTCTCTCTCTCTCTCTCTCTCTGTTGTCTGTTGCGCTCCGTCTCTTTGTCTCTGTCTTCTTGAGTGTCTCTGTTTCTGTCCCCTCTCTCTCTCTCTGCTCTTCTCTCTCTCATCTCTCTCTCTCTCCTCTCCTCGTCTCTCTCTCTCTCTCTCTCTCTCTCTCGTTGTCTGTTTCGGTCTCCGTCTCTTGTCTCTGTCTTCTTGAGTCTCTGTTCTGTCCCTCCTCTCCTCTCTCTCTCTCTCTCTCTCTCTCTTCTCTCTCTCTCTCTCTCTCTCTCTCTCTGTTTTTCCTCCCTACCTCATGGGCTGTACCCTCCTCCGAATGTTATTTCTTGACATAGGAAGTTCTTTTATAGAAACATATCAAAGTGTTATATGCAGTCTGATCATTTTGTTGCCTGTGTGTTATATGTTTGTTTGTTTGTTTGTTTTCCTAAATCATATTTGTTCTATTATCTCTTTTTCTAGGAGCTGATGGCCTGAAGAATTAACAAATTTGTTCTTGTTCTTGTTCTGTTCTTGGTATCGTCCCCACTCCCCTTTTTTCATTGAAAAGTGCATCTCTCTCTCTCTCTCTCTCTCTCTCTCTCTCACTCTCTCTCTTTTCTCTCTCTCTCTCTCTCTCTCTCTCTCTCTCTCTCTCTCCTCTCTCTCTCTCTCTCTCTCTCTGAGTTTGTAAACTGCATTCCGTGCGCAACTAAACTTTCTCGTACCAATAATTTATTCTATGCATGTTGGCAACGTTTATGACATGGATAAAATAGTTCTTGTTCATTATTTCTTTGTCTGTTTATTGAGAGCCAGATGTAAATAAACCAATTAGCGCTCGTTCTCTTCTTCTGGAGCAGATTAAAAAAAAAAGTCGTGCATGTCCATCCTGTCTCTCCTAGCCCCAACCTCTGGTCTCCCTTATTCCCTCCCCCGCCCCCCTGCACCCCCACCCCCACCCCCACTCCCCTCTCTACCACCCCCACCCCTACCCCCCTCTCCACTCGTCTCTTTTTTTTCTCTTCCCTCACTTCGTACTCCTTCCCGACACTCAAACTGCCCGATCACTTGCAAGTGCTTTCTGTCCGTTTGATCGCTCATGAGGAAGGGGGTGGAGCCCCACTGAAGTCTGAGAAGAGGGTGAGGATAGAGCGGGTGAGTAGGTTGAAGAGAGAAGAAAAGACGGGGAGAGGAGGAGAGAGAGAGAGAGAGAGAGAGAGAGGAGAGAGAGAGAGAGAGAGGGAGGGGGGGGGGGGGGGCGGACCCCTCTGTTGTTCGCCTCAATTAACTGCAGCCAGTAGGAAAGACGTATTCCGCTCACTTCACGTCACTTCCAGGACGTGACGACAGCTTCACGATTGCCACTTCCGCTCCACTAACCTTGCAACGCCGGTCTTTTACGTTGAGGCGCTGCTGGGGTGTCCATTTTCTGCTATTTATTTCTTGATTCTTTCGAGGCTTTAAAGACACCCCCGACTCCCCACAAAGCGTTACAAAAGAGTTCCCCTTTCGGTTTCCAACTTTCTTTTTTTTTTTTCTCCCCCTTCTCGTCTCTTTATTCTTGTATTTTCAGCTTGGTATCTTCTTATTCTCCCTTCCTGTATTTCCTTTAATTTATCAACGCATCCTTCCTAATCCGTCCCGTCTTCTTCTATTTCTTCTTCTTCTTCTTCTTCTTCTTCTTATTTCTTTCTCTCTTAGTTTTCTTCCCTTCCTTTTTTGTTCTTTCTTTCTACTTCCTTTCTGCCCTTCGATCCATCCAGTTATCGCCGCCTTCTTTCGCTCTCTTTTTATTGCAGTGTCCTCCTTCCTTCATCCTTTCCTTTCGATTTCTTTCGATGTATTTCTTTGGATCTTCCCTGTTAGAGCTTCGATCCGAGTGATCTTTCCCTGGCTTGGACATTCTAAACCTTGCTGTGATAGTTGGCCTATGATGGATATGTTTGTATTTGTTGAGGAAAATTAATGTTGAAATATGTGCATGTTTTGAAGAAAGACATTCACATTCACGTGAGAGAAAAAAACAACCCCGCAAAACATTGATGAATTTCGACACACATTTGTCTCTTCTGTTTTGAAGGAACTTAGCCAGATCGTTGCTCCATTTCGACGAAATTGTGCCAATTTTTTTTTTTAATCCATTTTGAAGGGATTTGGCCACGTCTTTGCCTGGTCTATTTTGAAAGAACTGCGTGTGTCATCTTGTTAAGTTGTTAGTAGTTTCTCGTTCGAATTGTGGATGATCAGATTGTCTGTGGGTCTGAAGAGCAGCGCAGATACCTTCGTGGAGTGTTCTCGAAGGCAACTGAGATGCAACGAGGGGCGTTGTCACACAACAAGAGGACTGGGGGAGAGAGAGTAACAAGCCAGAGTAATAAGAGAGAGTGATAAGCTTGTTGTCACTATCGGACCATTCTTTGCTGAGACGTCAGTGAGCAGTTCTTAGATGGGGTTAAAACATGGCTGTATTGAAAAGTCTGGACCACTAATCTGGCAGCGGAGTTGCGAACTTTTTGTAATTTGACGAGATCCTCGCTTCCTGAGTCAACCTGATCTAAATGGGTCACAGACTCTAATTTGAAGAGAACAAATACACAAAACCAGACTGCTGAAAGAGTCTGTAGAGAGAAGATGAGAAGCTGTGCCAGTGAAACTCAGTTCACATAAAGCCGAACGGCAAATCTGTCTTGCTTGTAACACGAAGCACATGTTTTGTAACGTAAAAACCAAGTTTCTAACAGATGGAGACAGGGGAATCTGACCGCCAGAGGACGGGGATGGAACTGGGTCAGGGAGCCGGGAACTCCTGGCAAGAACAGCTGTCCAACAAAAATGGCTGTAACTGTCCGATTTCTGTTCAGCATGTGTTTTACTTTGCACGCGCTTTTTTTTGCGGTCATATGTCGTTCAGTGAACTTTAAAATCTGGTTGATCATCGTCACATGATTGCGAAGCTTTGCACTGTCGAGAATTCTACGCTTTTGTGTTTTGGCTGAGTTCAGTTCAGTATTAACCTACGGGTGCCAGAGCTCGTGTCTGCCTTGACCGCATACATTTTGTCACGGTCCGTTTCTGCAAATAAGTCGCTGTTTGTCTGTATATTCATACTATACGATGTAGTGATCGCCTCCCCTCATGCTTATCTGTTATGTGTACATTATGATGGTCAAAGGTAAGTGAATTTTCCATGGATACCTGTTCATTCATATCACAAGATGTACATGGTTGTGCGAAATACTTGTAAAACATACCATGCGGCCCAAAATATCATTTTCAGTAACACAACACTTTAAACAAAGTTTATTGATTAACAACAGATTTAGAGAATGCTGAAACATGCTCGAGAGCGTTTGCACTTTCAGATCAGGCTATGATTAAGTTTTGGTTCCCAACCAACGGGCGTAAATAACCATACCAAACAATAAAATCACAGCTGGCATCTTTGAAGTCACTGTTCTCTTTGCAAGACCCTTGAAGTCACACGACAGAGCGACGTGCATGCAGAGTGAGACAGCAGAATCAGGAGTTTCAGACTGAAAACTACCCCACCTCAGAGTGATTGTAGGTGAGAAAGGCCCATATCTGCACGTTGTGTAGCACTGACCACCATTGGTGACTGTACAGAAATATGCCAGGAATGTGGTTCACACCAGATATATGATTGTTAGCACGCTGGAACTCAGATCTTGGACAGGCGATGAGAAAGGGGAGAGAGAGAGAGAGAGAGAGAGAGAGGAGAGAGAGAGGAGAAAAGAGAGAGAGAGAAGAGAGAGAGAGGGTGACTAGCGCCCTCCCCTTCCCCACTCCTCTTCGCCACCCCACCCCACCCTCCACCCCGACTTTGCTTCCACTCCCACCGCGCCCTATCTTCGTCTTTCCTCCTCGCGAGGTTGGTTATTTCACGGGTTTGCCCTCCAAACCCATCCAACGTGATATGGCATAACCCTCCCAGAAGAATCCGACTATGGAGCTTACATCTTATAGTTTTCGACACTGACGCCATGCGCAGAACGATTAGAGCAATACCATAAAAACTAAAGATTGTGTGTGTGTGTGTGTGTGTGTGTGTGTGTGTGTGTGTGTGTGTGTGTGTGTTGTGTGTGTGTGTGTGTGTGTGTGTGTGTGTGTGTATGCACGCGCTTTCGGGGAAGGGGGGGGGGGGTATATGTTAGTCGCCTTCGGGGTTTGAACTCTCGATGTCTGATTGCGAAGTCGATACTCCGCCACTGAGCCGACCTGCCTCCCCCAACTGTCCACCCCTTATCATCTCTACATCCTTACTGTGTCCCTACCACACTACTACTCCATCTCTTCCCTTCCCCCTCCCCTGCCTGCTCTCCTCCCCCCCCCCACCCCCCCCCCCCCCCCCCTTCCCCTTCAGCCGTGCCCTGTCCTACCTTCACGTATTAAGCCCAGACTCCTTTCGTTCGCCACATTGCACTTCCGATCTCTAAAGACGCGCCCCAATAGCAGGAGGATTCCACATCACGTCACTTCCGGGAAGTGACGTTACCTTAACCATTACCACTTCCGTTGCTTTGGTCCTGAACGTAGTCTTGAGACACGCGGGAACTGACGGATCAAGTGACTGATCGATTGATTGGTTTAATTATCAGTTATTTAAGCATTTGTGAATTATTCGTTTCATTAAAATTTTACAGAAACGGTGTTTTCTCACACACACACACACACACACACACACACACACACACACACACACACACACACACACACACACGCACACACACACACACACACACACACACACACTCTCTCTCCCTCCTCACCACACACACACACACACACACACACACACACACACACACATACAGGCGCGTGCGCGCACGCACGCACGCACGCACGCACGCACAAACACAAATTATGGCCATCTGTCGGAGTGTCTGTTCTTTGTCTTTGCTGTTCCCTGTACAAATTCACAGTTTTCGACTGATCTCCCCCAGCTCTGGCTCATCAGCAAGCTGGGCAGACCAAGAACGAATCAAGACTATCGCAGCAGCCATATTGCTGATGCGACCATATGACGAAGCGAAGCAATGTCGGCATTCGAAGCGAGCTAAACTATGCTTTGCTGTTGGCTTTCTTTTACATCAAAAAACATTTCTTTTACATCAGAAACACAGTGCTTACTTTCAGCCGAAATAGTGTAGTTTAGAGAGCCTGAAGATCTTGAGCTCACTGTTTCAATTCTGGATTCTTAGACATTTTTTTTTACCCCTCCAAGGGATTCGGAGCGGGTCTAAGGCAAAGAAGGGCGGGGGGGGGGGGGGGGGGGGGCGGAGGAAGGGGGGGGGGGGGGGGGGGGGAGTCAGGGTAAGAGGAGTGATTGGGAACAAGGGGGGGGGAGAATGTGGAAGAAGGGGAGGAGGGGGCAGGAGAGACGGGATAGAGGGAAGAAGCTGCCGTTGAATGCTCCCTTGACGTTTGTGAGACTGGTTGTGTAAGAGAAAGAAGTTGGATGCGACTGTATTTTAGGTAGGCTTATTCGTTTATTCACTTTTTTCTTTTTTCCTTCCTGTCTTCCTTTTTTTTCTTTCTTTCTTTCTTTCTGTATTGCTCACTTGTTTTGCGTTTCAGAGTATAGTTGAGGCAGTGGATTTTCTGTGTCTGCTACGCATTGTGTGTCTGTTTAACAAACAAATACAGGAAAGTAAATTAGGGCTCGTCTCTTGCTCTCTATCTGACTGTCTGTCTGTCTGTCTGTCTGTCTGTCTGTCTGTCTTCTCTCTCTCTCTCTCTCTCTCTCTCTCTCTCTCTCTCTCAGTACACTCATGTCTGTCTGTTTGTCTGTCTGTCTGTCTGTCCGTCTGGCTGGCTGGCTGTCTGCCTGTCTGTTTTGTCTGTCTGTCTGTCTCTGTCTCTGTCTCTTTTCTCTCTCTCTGCTCTCTCTCTCTCTCTCTCTCTCTCTCTCTCTCTTTTCTGGCCTGCGGCAGTACGTCAAATATCGTGTACGTGTGTACAAAAATTAGCCTTTTAAGGCCAAGAACTGTTTTGTGCGGTGTCGATACCAGCACGGGGGGAAATCCCATTATCAGGACACCTGTTTGTCCTCGTCCCCGACACGCCGGTAGAATGAGACTGTGTGAGAGACACACTGCAAAGTGCATATAAGAGCCATGAATCTTGGATCTATGATATAAAACAATTTTGTCTTTGGTTTCCTGATTGTGTTCTGTTTATGGCTGTGTCTCACAATCACCTCTTACTTTTCTTCATCTACCCCGTGTATTATTGGTCTATTGTAGATTTTGTTTCTATGGTGCGGACGATTCATTCCTGTCTGTCTGTGCAGGGTATATGAGCAAGCTTGGATCATCATTTTTTTTTTAGATGTCTCCGTATCTGTTCTAAGTGCTCTATGTCGGTATTTTTGATAGGTGATTTGGTGTCGTCAGCAACATTCGTTCGGTGTCATAGGTATGTAATTATTTCATCATGGGAAGAAGAGTTACCGTACTTGTTCGTTGTTTACTGTTTACCATTCCCCGCCTCAATTAAGATTTCCTTACATACCTGTCTAACCGAGGTTACCTCGTCCCTGTGTTTGTCTGACTATATTGAAGATCAAAAAGGCTGTACCAGTCTTGAGTACGTGTTAATGTTTATTTGTTCATCTCTCCAGTTGTTGCTATGTACATGTGTCTGGAACAGGATGTATGAGCAAGCTTGGAGCAACCTTTTCTCTTTTTTTTTTTTTTTTTTTTTTGGGGGGGGGGAGGTCAACTTGTTTGCTCTGTGTGCTCTGTGCTGTCATATCTGCTGGGTGATTTGGTGTCGTAAGCAGCATTCCTTTGGAGTTATGGGGCTGTGATTGTTTCATCATGGGAGCAAGAATATGGGAGCAAGAGTTACCCTACTTGTTCGTTATTGACCATTTGGAAAAAAAAAAATTAGAGAATTAAAAAAACAAAAAAACAAAAAAAGAAACTGCCGTTGATCTTATCCGGACTTCAAAAAAACAATATTTCAACGCAATGTAAACTCTTATAAAGACAGAGATCTGCTACGGCAAGTGATTGAAACCATTGGGTACAACTAGATCAGAAAGCATATCATGAAACCACCACGACTGTTTATCAAACTCGTTCAAAAACTACTTCTCGAGTCTAGTTGAGTCTATGATAAAATCAAGCCTCCAGATACTCCACGGAAAACTATAGCATTCTTAGTTCCCTCTAATATTCTGCAGCAGCAGAATTAAACTTGGTCATTCGTTAAAAAAAAGAAAGAAGAAAAAAAAACCTCTGAATGACCATAGAGTTGACTCTGTCATTTATTTCAAAACAAATAAAAATCAGTGGGTCCTTATGAAATATATACAATGAGATAATGAAAACTGGAGTGTCCCAAGGATTTTTACGAGGGCCACTTCTGTTCTGCTTGTTTGTCAACGGTTTCCCTTTACCATTACCAGATCCAAGGGTCTCATGTAATTTTTTGCCATTGACACGATCCTCCGTTCGAGTGCAGCGAAGTTATTTTCAGGCCAAATTTCTTTAAACCTCGGTTTGAATGATATTTCTGCGTGGTGTCATTGTGCTTCTATATTATTTCATACTGAGATACGAGAAGCATGACTTCTAGACAAAAATACCAACCAGAGTTTTCATATTGTAGACGGGCATGCGCTCGCCTTTTGCACAGGTTTCACTGTATTCCTTTTTTCCATTACTGTTACGCTACCCCAGACGCCAGCCCCCAGTGAACCCACCCCTTCTCCACCCCGTCCTGCTCATTCATCAGACCCTTCTACCCGTCCTCTCTCTCTCTCTCTCTCTCTCTCTCTCTCTCTCTCTTCTCTGTTGGTGTCTTCATGAATATGTCTGCATGCACTCTTGTCAGGCCATTGCATATATGCCGATGTGGATGTCACACATTTTCATAAAGGTAGTACACTCTTTTTAAATTGCTTTTCCTGTCTGTCTGTCTTTTTTTGTTGTCTGTTTATTATGTATCTTATATGCCTGATTTGTTCAAGTCAGGACAGATTGTAAGAACAGTCTATACCCAAATCTCAATTCTTGGTTGATTACGTTCTTGCATGTTCCTCTCTCTCTCTCTCTCTCTCTCTCTCTCTCTCTCTCTCTCTCTCTCTCTCTCTCTCTCTTCAGCCCGATACTTTTTTCTTTCTTCATAAACGAGCTTGCTATAGAAATATCAAAAAGTGGGAGACATGGTATCCAAATGTTACCAGGGGCCATAGAATTATTTTTGATGCTTTTTGCAGATGATATTATTCTTCTTTCTGATACGCCTATGGGTCTACAAAACCAATTAAATGCTTTAAAAAGAGAATCAGACAAACTACAATTAACAGTTAACTTAAGTAAAACTAACATCATGGTGTTGAGAAATGGGGGATATTTAGCCCAACATGAACGATGGTTTTTTGGTTGTACGGAAGTGCAAGTAACGACTAGTTACAAATATATTGGTATGTTCTTTACAACAAAATTAAGTTGAAGCAGATGCTGGTTAGAAACGTATAAGAAGGGAAAGAGAGGTGTTATTGAAATATTGAAAACAATGAAAAAAATTGAACTCATCTGATTTCTGTCTCTTCTGGAAATTATTTGATACGCAAATACAACTTATTTTAACATATTCATCGGAGATCTGGGGTTTACTGGATAATGTTTATATGGAAAAGGTACACACCTATGCGTTAACGCACATTGTGCGTCTAACAAAATGATATATGGTGAGACTGAGCGCTATCCATTACATATATATTGTAACCTGTGTCAGATCT
>CM065731.1:22771798-22781798 GCA_033310375.1 Conus canariensis | reverse complement strand
AACAGGAGTTTCTATTCCACCCCTATACCTCACGCGCGCGCGCGCGCGCGTGCACAGACACACACACACACGCACACGCACACGCGCACAACACACACACACACACACCACACACACACAAAACACACACACACACACACTCATACACACTTTTACCTTTAAACACCTATTCGTCCGTTCACGTGTAGGCCTATGTTTTTTGAAGTCATTATCTATACGTATCTATTTGTATTTGTCGTCATCCGTCCCAAAGACGATCTACGACCGAAACGTCGACGATTTCTGTTCTCTTCTCTCTCTCTCTCTCTCTCTCTCTCTCTCTCTCTCTCTCTCTGTCTGTCTCTCTGTCTCTCGTCTCTGTCTCTGTCTCTCTCTCTCTCTCTCTCTCTCTCTCTCTCTCTCTCTGTCTCTCTCTCTGTCTCACAAAAGAAGACTGACGGGTGCAGTGTAAAGATAGACTGCTGTGCATCAGAAGAGAGACTTTGCAATTTGCTTAAGAGACAGACTGTGTATTTTGATGTAAAGGCAGATTGTACAACGTGTTGTACAAACAGATCGTACAATGTGTTGTTCAGATACACTGTGTATTGTGCTGTAAAGACAGACTGTGCAGTGTGTCGTACAGACAGACTGTGCAAGGTATGGTAAAGACGGACTGTGCCAGTGCTGTAAAGACAGTCACAATCTGCGGTATATATTGTGAAAACATATCATTCAATGCGTTTTAAAGACAGACCGTGAAACGTAATACCAATACAGACCGTGTAATATGCTGTTACGAAAGACTGCGCAAACTGTGCCGAAGACAAACGGTGTGATGTATGTTTAAAACAAATCGTACTGTACGTAATAAAGACAGACTTGGCAATATGCTCTAAAGACACATTGTCCAAATTGTTATAAAGACGGACTGTGCAGTGTGTTAGCCTACATTAGACACACTGTGCAATATTTTGATAAGGCAGACTGAGCAATTTGTCTTAAAGGCGTGCAATGTGTCGGCAATGTGTTGAAGAGACAAACAGGGCAATGCGCTCTACGGACTATATAATGTATTCTAAAGAGAGGCTGTACGATGTGTTCTAAAGAGAGGTTGTACAATGTGTTCTAAAGAGAGGCTGTACAATGTGTTCTAAAGAGAGGCTGTACGATGTGTTCTAAAGAGAGGCTGTACGATGTGTTCTAAAGAGAGGCTGTACAATGTGTTCTAAAGAGAGGTTTACAGTGTGTTCTAAAGAGAGGTTGTACAATGTGTTCTAAAGAGAGGCTGTACAGTGTGTTCTAAAGAGAGGCTGTACAATGTGTTTTAGAGGCAGACTGTGCAAAGTGCTGCAAAGACCAGCTGTGCAATGTGTTGCAGAGACGGGCTGTGCAATGTTTCATGGAGATGGGCTGTGCAATGTATAGTAAAGACATACTGTCTAATGTATTGTATATAAAGAAAGCGCACTGTCTTGAATAAACAGACTGTGCAATGTTTCACGGAGACGGGATGTGCAATGTATAGTAAAGACATGCTGTCTAATGCATTGTATATAAAGAAAGCGCAATGTCTTGAATAAACAGACTGTGTAATGTGTCCATGGATGACGGGTGTGTGTGCAATGTACTGCAAAGACAGACGGTCTTATGTGCTGCATATAAGAACGGTGCAATGTATTGAATAGACAGACTCTGAAATGTATCGATCAGACAGAATGAGCAATGTATTGTATAGGCATGCAGTGTATTGTAGTGTAGAGAAAGACTGTGCAATGTATTGCAGAGACAGGCAGTTCCTTGTATTGAAGTGAAAGACTGCAATGTATTGTATGGACAGGCAGTGCGTTCTGTTGTAGAGACAGAGTGTGCAATATGTTGTACAGGCAGACTACGCGATGCATTTTAGAGACGGAATTGCGAGGCTTTGTGAATATAGACTGCGCAATACATTGTATAGACAGACCATGCAATGTGCTGTATAGAAAGAATGTCTTCTGTGTTGTATAGACAGGCAACGCATGCAAGGTCTTGTGTAATTAGATCGTGCAACGTATTTTACAGACAATGAAAAGTATTGTTTAGACAGGCTGTGCAAAGCGTGGAAAAAAATAGACAGTGCAATGTACTGTGGTGACAATATATACGATGTATTGTATATACAGCCTGCGCAATGCGTAGTGAATTCAGAGTGCACTGCATTGCATAGACAGACAATGCAATGTACCATGCACAAAAAATAGACAAATTATCATTGCACTGTGGAGATAGCTAGTGTAATATTTTGTCAGGTCTGTTGTCGTGTTTAGGTAGGTAAAGGAAAGATGCTCAGTTATGTTATTAGGTCTGTTGCTATATTCGGGTACGGAAAGAAATATAATGGAATATCTGTTATATTCAGATATTGCTAGGAAGGTCTTTCCGTGTGTTGTAAGCTCCCTTGTCGCCCTCAGATACGACGAGAAAGGGTATTTAATGTATCATAAGGTGCAGTGTCATGTTCCGGTATGGCAATAAAGGTCGTTCAATGTGTTATAAGGTCTATTGTTGTGTTCAGATAGGGCAATAAAGGTCGTTCAATGTGTTATAAGGTCTATTGTCGTGTTCAGATAGGGCAATAAAGGTCGTTCAATGTGTTATACGGTCTATTGTCGTGTCCATATAGGGCAATAAAGGTCGTTCAATGTGTTATAAGGTCTATTGTCGTGTTCAGATAGGGCAATAAAGGTCGTTCAATGTGCTATAAGGTCTATTGTCGTGTCCATATAGGGCAATAAAGGTCGTTCAATGTGTTATAAGGTCTATTGTCGTGTCCATATAGGGCAATAAAGGTCGTTCAATGTGTTATAAGGTCTATTGTCGTGTCCATATAGGGCAATAAAGGTCGTTCAATGTGTTATAAGGTCTATTGTCGTGTCCATATAGGGCAATAAAGGTCGTTCAATGTGTTATAAGGTCTATTGTCGTGTCCATATAGGGCAATAAAGGTCGTTCAATGTGTTATAAGGTCTATTGTCGTGTCCATATAGGGCAATAAAGGTCGTTCGATGTGTTATAAGGTCTATTGTCGTGTCCATATAGGGCAATAAAGGTCGTTCAATGTGCTATAAGGTCTATTGTCGTGTCCATATAGGGCAATAAAGGTCGTTCAATGTGTTATAAGGTCTATTGTCGTGTCCATATAGGGCAATAAAGGTCGTTCAATGTGTTATAAGGTCTATTGTCGTGTCCATATAGGGCAATAAAGGTCGTTCAATGTGTTATAAGGTCTATTGTCGTGTCCATATAGGGCAATAAAGGTCGTTCAATGTGTTATACGGTCTATTGTCGTGTCCATATAGGGCAAGAAAGGTCGTTCAATGTGCTATAAGGTCTATTGTCGTGTCCATATAGGGCAATAAAGGTCGTTCAATGTGTTATAAGGTCTATTGTCGTGTTCAGATAGGGCAATAAAGGTCGTTCAATGTGTTATACGGTCTATTGTCGTGTCCATATAGGGCAAGAAAGGTCGTTCAATGTGCTATAAGGTCTATTGTTGTGCTCAGATAGGGCAATAAAGGTCGTTCAATGTGCTATAAGGTCTATTGTTGTGCTCATATAGGGCAATAAAGGTCGTTCAGTATGTTATAAGGTCTATTGTTGTGTTCAGATCGGGCAAGAAAAGTCATTCGACATGTTATAAAGTCTGTTATCGTGTTCAGATAGGGCAAGAAAGGTCATTCAACGGGTTGTACGGTCTATTGTCGTGTTCAGATAGGGCAAGAAAGGTCGTTCAATATGTTATAAGGTCTATTGTTGTGTTCAGATAAGTAGTCCAACATGTTGTTAAGGCCTGTTGTCCGTTTTCAGGTAGGGCAAGAAAGGTCGTTGGGTATGTTGTAAGGTCTTTTGTCGTGTTCAGATAGGGCAAGAAAGGTCGTTGGGTATATTGTAACGTCTTTAGTCGTGTTCAGATATGGCAAGAAAGGTCGTTCAGCATGTTGTAAGATCTATTTTCGTATTCAGGTATGGCGAGAAAAGTCATTCAACATGTTGCAAAGTCTATTGTTGTGTTCAGATCAGGCAAGAAAGGTCGTTCAATGTGTTGCAATGTCTGTTATCGTGTTCAGGTACGGCAAGAAAGGTCGTTCAGTATATTACAATATCTGTTGTGTTCAGGTAGGGCAAGAAAGGTCGTTCAATGTGTTGCAATGTCTGTTGTCGTGTTCAGGTACGGCAAAGAAGGTCGTTCAATGTGTTGCAATGTCTGTTGTCGTGTTCAGGTACGGCAAAGAAGGTCGTTCAATGTGTTGCAATGTCTGTTGTCGTGTTCAGGTACGGCAAAGAAGGTCGTTCAATGTGTTACAATGTCTGTTGTGTTCAGGTACGGCAAAGAAGGTCGTTCAATGTGTTGCAATGTCTGTTGTCGTGTTCAGGTACGGCAAAGAAGGTCGTTCAATGTGTTACAATGTCTGTTGTCGTGTTCAGGTAGGGCAAGAAAGGTCACTTAATGTGTTGCAATGTCTGTTTGTGTGTTCAGGTACGGCAAAGAAGGTCGCTCAATGTGTTGTAGTATCTGTTGTCATGTTCAGGTACGGCAAGGAAGGTCGTTCAATGTGTTGTAGTATCTGTTGTCATGTTCAGGTACGGCAACGAAGGTCGTTCAATGTGTTGTGGTATCTGTTGTCATGTTCAGGTACGGCAAGGAAGGATGCTGGTCGAACCGGACCAAGTTGGAAAAACGTCTGATCTGCCTGGTGCTGCTGTTTCTGGCTCTAGCCGTCTGTCTGATCATCGCCCTTGTCCTCGTCATCAACACTGACAAAAGTGAACCGGGTATGTGGCTTAATCATCATTGTCATCATCATAATGGATTTACGGAGAGATTCATCATTGTCATCCCGTTACCATCTTTACTATAATCATAAACATTTTTCTAACGATCCTCTCTTTTGTCCTTCCCTCTATCTGCATGTCCGTTCGGGGTTGCATGTTCAAGAATGACCGTATCACCACGAATAAAAATGTTAAAATTCAGAAACCGTTTTACGAATACCGCATAGACTACAGTTCACAAAGGATGGCTTTATCACTTTCTCACAATTTAAGATAACAGTTCGTGTGATATGATTTTCAACCTTGAAGGTAAAATGCAAAATGTTGCTGAGGAGAATGACAGTGATTGTCGTCTTTTGACGTCTTAACCGTCATCAGCAAATACAAGCCTGAAACGATAGCATAGTACAGAGAAGGGAATCACAAAGCGCACAGTAGTGTTTATGCAGGTCACATACTCGCATATACAAGCACTGTATACGGGACAAAATGAAGACGAAAAACAGACGAGGAAAAGTAGCCAACTGGGTTCCATGTCGCACATTTCATGCTGGATGGTCTGGAACATCAGGATGGTCTGGAAGAGTTTTGCTTCAGATGAAAGGGGGAGCATTCGCTCCTACGTCAGCGGAGGTGGACATTAAGGGGAACTGAAAGGGAAAATCCACGTGTCTGCCGGCTGTCATATCTGTTGGTCTGTAAAATCTAATACGATTTATAACATAGCATCTTTTGACATTGTGCTTTCAGACGGGAGTTACAGCATCTTCTGACACTGTACACACAGACATGAGTTACAATATAGCATCCTCTGAAACTGTATATTCGGACGAGAGTTGTAATGTAGCATCCTCTAAAACTTTACATTCAGATAGGAGTTATAAAACAGCATCCCCCAACACTGTACATTCAAATAAGAGTTTTAATGTAAACATTCTTTGACACTGTACATTCAGAAATGAGTTACAATATAGCATCCTATGACACGGTTCAGCCAGAAAGGAAGTATAGCATAGCAATCACTGACGCGGTTCATTCAGACAGGAGTAAATAGTAAGAAAATGCACCCCCACGAACACTGTACATTCTTATTGAAGTTTTAATATACCATCCATTGACACTGCAATTCAGGTAAGAGCTACAATATAACATCCTCTGACATGATTCATTTGTATAGGACTTAAAATGTAACATCCTCTGACATGAGAAGGTAAAATTTTTCATCTGATCTAAGTTTTTACGGAAGAAAGATTTTAACGAAATTTTGACTCGATGTTACAAAATCTGATTTCATGAGCTGTGTATTTTTTTCTAATAATTTATTTTAAAGGTAAACTTCATAGAGCTGATATTCATTATACGGCTCTTTGTGGTCGGATAGGCTATAAGCAACAAATCTCTCTCTCACTCTGTCTCTCTCACTCTTTTCTCTTTCTCTCCCCCCCCCTCTCTCTCTCTCTCTCTCCTCTCTCTCTCTCCTCTCTGACATGGTTCACTCAGGTAGAGGTTATGATATGGCATCCTCTGTCACTGTTCATTCAGATAGAAGATACAATATAGCATCCTTTGACACCTTATATTCGGATAGGAGTTACAGTATATAATCCTCTGACACTGTATGTTCAGATAGTAGTTATACTGTATCATCTTCCGACACTGTATATTCCGATAGGATGTATCCAGTATCATCATTTGACACTCTACATTCAAATGAATAGCAAGTATACTACATCATCCTCTGACACTGTACATTCAGATAGAAAGGAGGTATATTATATAATTCTCTGACATGTGCATTCAAAGATAGATTACAACGTATTAGCCTCTGACACTGTACTTCAGATAACAGGATACAATGTATATTCCTCTAACAGTGCACATTCAGATAGATATGATTACAATGTATCATCCTCTGACACTGTACATTCAGGTAGGCAGGAGTTACAATGTATTATCCTCTAACAGTGTACATTCAGATAGATATGAGTTACAATGTATCATCCTCTGACACTGTACTTTCAGAAGGATAGGAGTTACAGTGTGTCATCCCCTGACACTGTACATTCTGATGGATAGGAGTTAAAATGTATCATTCTCTGACACAGTACATTCAGGTAGATAGGAGTTACAATGTATCATCCTCTGACACAGTACATTCAGCAGGTGCTTTAATGTATCATCCACTGACACAGTACATTCAGGTAGATAGGGGTTACAATTATCATTCTCTGACACAGTACATTCAGGTAGATAGGGGTTACAATGTATCATCCTCTGACACAGTACATTCAGGTAGATAGGGGTTACAATGTATCATCCTCTGACACAGTACATTCAGGTAGATAGGGGTTACAATGTATCATTCTCTGACACAGTACATTCAGGTAGATAGGGGTTACAATGTATCATCCTCTGACACAGTACATTCAGGTAGATAGGGTTACATGTACATCCTCTGACACAGTACATTCAGGGAGATAGGTTACATGTATCATCCTCTGACACAGTACATTCAGGTAGATAGGGGTTACAATGTATCATCCTCTGACACAGTACATTCAGGTAGATAGGGGTTACAATGTATCATCCTCTGACACAGTACATTCAGGTAGATAGGGTTACAATGTATCATCCTCTGACACAGTACATTCAGGTAGATAGGGGTTACAATGTATCATCCTCTGACACAGTACATTCAGGTAGATAAGGTTACAATGTATCATCCTCTGACACAGTACATTCAGGTAGATAGGGTTACAATGTATCATCCTCTGACACAGTACATTCAGTAATAGAGTTACAATGTATCATTCTCTGACACAGTACATTCAGACAGATGCTTTAATGTATCATTCTCTGACACTGTACGTTCAAATATGAATTATGATATAGCAGCCTCTGAAACCGCACATCAAAATATGTTTATGATACAGCATCCTCTGACACTGTACATTCTGGTAGGAGTTAAAATACAGCATCGTTTTACACTGTACATTCAGGTAGGAGTTATAATACAGCATCGTCTGACACTGTACATTCAGATAAGACTTATGATACAGCTTCCCAGAAACTGTTCATTCAGACAGGAGATAAAAGCGTATCTGTAGTCAGAACATTGATTAGGAAAGTCATGATGTAGATTCCCTTTAGTCTGGATAATCATATAGCGGTTATAAGGTACCCTTCCAGCAATCAGTTAAGCGTATAGACAAGGGTTATAATGTACCGTTCCTGCTGAGGATACATATAGACTGGGGTTCAAATGTTGCATGTGTTAATTGTAATGCGTCATCCAGAAGATCGTACGGCGTATAGGTAGGTACGATAATGTATCATCCCTACAGATCGTACGTGTAGGTAGGTTTAAAGTATCATCCTTCCAGATCATAAACTGATGTATGAATTACGACGCATTGTCCTTACTGACAATATCATTGAGCTAGGAGTTATAACTTATCATCCTTCTAGACTAGACATTTAATAGATTAATGTAATTCCGCAACTGTGATTAGATGTGTAATGTGTCATCCCTGCAGACTGTGAATTAAGATAGTTGTAATGTGTCATCCCTGCAGACTGTGACATTAAGATAGGGTTGAAAAGTGTCATCCCTGCAGACTGTCATAAGAGGTTGTATGTGTATCCTGCATGTGCATAGATAGGAGTTGTAATGTGTCATCCCTGCAGACTGTGCATTAAGATAGGAGTTGTAATGTGTCATCCCTGCAGACTGTACATTAAGATAGGAGTTGTAATGTGTCATCCCTGCAGACTGTACATTAAGATAGGAGTTGTAATGTGTCATCCCTGCAGACTGTACATTAAGATAGGAGTTGTAATGTGTCATCCCTGCAGACTGTACATTAAGATAGGAGTTGTGATGTGTCATCCCTGCAGACTGTACATTAAGATAGGAGTTGTAATGTGTCATCCCTGCAGACTGTACATTAAGATAGGAGTTGTAATGTGTCATCCCTGCAGACTGTGAATTAAGATAGGAGTTATAAAGAAACAACCCTGAAGAGTGTGCATGAAGATGAGAGTTGGAACGTATCATCTGTGCAGACTGTGCATTAAGATAGGAGTTGTAACGAATCATCCCCACAGTCTGTGCAGTAAGATAGGAATTATACTCTATTAATTCAGCAGACTGTGTATTAAGATAGGGATCATAAAGTATCATCTCTGCAGACTGCGTTAACACAGGAAAGATAAAGAATCATCTCTGCAAAGTGTGCGTTGTGAAATAACATCCCTGCAGACTATGCATTAAGACAGCAATTAGAGTCTGTCATCTCTGCAGATTGTGCTTTAGGATAGGAATTATAAAGTATCATCCTTGCAGACTACGCGTCAAGGAAGGAGTTGTAATATTTCACTCCTACGGTCAGGACAGTCTTCTGCTAACAGCACATTTAACAGAATCACGAAGCATCCCTAAGTCTGTTGATACAGACAGAGCATATACAGCATCTTTTTCGTCTATAGATTCAGATCTTGGTTATAAAGCATCCCACTGGTCTGTATACTTACACGTGGGATAACTTCCTGCACTCTTTTCAATTACACAGGGAGTATACATCATGCTTGAGTCCCATCATTGTTGCCTGAACATCTCGTGGCATAATGTTCACTTCTCTTACTTGAATGCTGATACTTTTCTAGAGGGTAATAGGCTAAGCATGAATAAACCATCTTGAGTCTTGAATCCTTCTAGAATCCTCCTTTTTATCCTTCCTCCTGTCCTGCGCAAATGACATCGCATCTCTGTCCCTCGGCAACAATTTAATGGGAGACTCATGGAGTGAAGTCTCCATCTGACCACTCGACAAAGCGTACCCTGCGCCATTCCCATGAGTAGCGTTCTGTGGTGCCTGCTCTAATTCAACGCACTGCATGATACCAAGAGGCGGCATCACCAATGCAGACCGACAGACAGACAGACAGACGCTCGGCGCCCGTCGACTTGAAACTTCACATTTTATGTTCTTGTTGTTGATGGGGAGAGGAGATGTTGATGCTGAAGGGGAGGAATGAAGAGGGGGTGAGGGTGGGAGTGGGGTGGGCTTTGGAGGGAAAAGAGATCAATCGCGCAAACCGTGTAAGACAGTTTGGACTGGAGAGAGAGAGAGAGAGAGAGAGAGAGAGAGAGAGAGAGAGAGAGAGAGAGAGAGGAGAGGGAGGGGAAGGGAGGGAGGGAGAGAGA